>CM076577.1:238145535-238549359 GCA_034641835.2 Pinus albicaulis
AATTAATTGTAATTTTTCTCATTGGCCTTGATGCCATCCTGTACAGCTCCATTCTTATTTTAATACCCAAGAGGTGATTTTTGAAATACTTTCATATCTAGTTTTCATATCTGGATTTCACATTTCAAGTTGACAATATAACAGATAAGTTGACAATTTTTTCAAATGCAAATCTAGATAAAAGCATGGCTGTCTTTGTCAATGATTTTTGGAATACCTCTTATCGTCTAAATTATTAAAATATGAGTTCTGATTTGTTGCATTGTTTGTCAAACCACCTTTTTTGTTGCAGTATTTGTAAAAACCAAAGTTTGATAATATAAGTTTATTAATGTCCAGCAAATGATCAAAGGAGTATGTCAATGGGAAGACCAAGGGTTAGCTCAACTGGTTTTTTTTCATGTTGTTGGGCATCTGCCTAGTTCAACCCTCCTGGTTAGGCACACTAGTCTATGACTTTAGCGAACAGGGTTACTAGGGATGCCATCCACAAACATGAGGAAGCATCTCTTGGGTTTCCCCACAAGGTTTTCCTTGGGGAAAATGTTAGGTCAATGGGATTATAAGAGTACATCACTAGCCAAAATACAATGTGGAAGTGTGGAAGTGTGGACTATAAAGATGCTAAAAATCATATCAAAACAGATTTTTAATTGTGCTAGAAGCAGAACAACAAGAGAAGATAAGAAAGTACATGACTCGGAGTGGAGATAAAGTAATTACAAGAAAAAGATAATATGTATGATATCTGAGGACCAAAGGAACTTTAGTTTGAACTAGTCATGGTATGCTAGTGCTGACAGGTGAGGACGAGCAATTAGATCAAGGGGGGTCTCCCTGCTAGAGTCCTCAATGACCGCAAAATTTTTTTTGGACTAGTGGATGATGTCCTTTGGAGTGTGTCTGGGACTGATAGGGCTCTACAGTATGATCCTTGTGGGAAGCCCAAATTTGAGCAAGCTCTCCTAACATCCAGGCATGGAAAAATTCTCCTGATGGATGGTTGGCTGTGTGGATTTGGGGGCACCCAGCTCCAAGGCCTTGTCGAGTTGTCTACTAAATTGTCTTGTTGGTAAAATGGTGTGCACGTGTGGCCTGGAACAACAACTCCATAAGGACCTTGTGAGGTAAGTGACTAGTCCACTCCTTTCCCATATGGGAAGGGGATATTGAGAAATATATGCACAGATCGACAAAATAATTGTATTAGCGCTGAGAACTCTATTATCACAGTGGTTTGTGAAGCTTTCCAATGAATGAACAAAATGTATTTCATTCTGAAAGTACCCTATAATATATTCTACTATCCTATTATCAACTATATAATTTAGTTTAACTAATTATATAAATGGATGCAAATTAATGCTTATTTAGAGTCTTGTTGATCAAAATAATAGTTTATTGCACCTATATTTTATAGTATTATAGTATTTTGGTATTAAAAATAATATCTTCTAAAATTTGGGTTTCGAAAATTGTTGATAACTTCTTGACTGAAGTGCTTGAGTCTCTCCAAGGAGATGCAATGAGTCACAAATCAATCAAAGTAAGGCAGCAAGCTTCACATTAACAAATCAGCCATATCTTCATCTTCTACTAGCTTCTTAACAAATCATCATACTGTCCTCGGCCGGGATTCGCCTTGGGAGGCGGAACCCTCGTGTCCTTACCCTTAGGCTGGAAAGCCTGTCTCTGGGGATAAGGTGGCCGAGTCCTAGGCAAGACATCTTGTAGGTCACGGGCCCTACTGATAGCATCCTGAAGGGTAGCCGGTTTGTTCGACCGGACTAGACCACGAAGTGGTTCCGACAGCCCCTCTACAAACATCGTGATCAACCGAGCTGCTGATATGTCAGGTACCATCACTGAAACCCTCAAAAAGTCTGAGATGTATGCCTCTGCACTACCTGTCTGTTTGAGCTTGGTCAGCTCGAGGAAAGGCTGATCCGGGTCCTTCTGATCAAAACGTTTCACCACCCTCCTGGTGAACTCAGCATATGTAGTCACCGTGGAATGCCCCAGTGTTGTCAACCCATGAAACCACCAGTTCTGGGCCTCACCCTCTAGATGTAATGCAGCCATCTTAATGGCCTCCTTCTCTGGCATCTGGTTAAGCTGAAAATAGAGGTCTAGTTTCTCCACCCAAGACCTGGCGGTGGTCTTTGGTGACCCATCAAACATCGGCAAATGAAATTTGCTGGCTGCAGGGTTACTATCACGGTGGGAACCCCGTCCCTTATTTCGATCATGAGGCTTACCGCCGCTTCGGAACTGCAGATATTGATTGAAAGGGAGAGCATCCATGAATTCCTGTCCCATGCTTCGCCAATCTGCAAACCAAACTGCATGAAGATCGAGACCCCCATCTCTTGATGCCGTTTGCTCCTCTTCCTCTACCGGGAAAGTAGGCATAGTAGGTCGCGTGTCCATGGAATCGGCCTTCTGCGCTGTCACAATGGAAATAGCATTTGGTATGCAACTAGACGTTCCCGATCCTTCCCCTACCTGAAAAACCCTAGGGGGTTCCTTCTGCGTCCCCTCTGCAATCTTCTTCATATCCTGCATGAATACATCCATCTTCTCTGCAAACTTTGCAAACATGGCCTCCATTGGATTCTGCCTTTCTGTCTCTGAATCAGAATCACTTCCCCCAAAGAAACGGGGGTGACCCCTGGATGTCATAGACTGCTAGCACCACAGGCTGAGCCAGAACTATGCTCTGATACCACTGTAATATCCCCAAATGGGGACTAACCAGTAATAAACAGAAATACACCAATAGAGATATAGGAAATATAATACTGAACCAGATCACTGAATCATAACACATGGAATACCAGAAACTGAGCCATTTTATTGATCAGAAAATACATAGAGAGGAGCACAATAAATCAGAGCAAGTGCACCTATCCTTGCCCTAGGCAAGTGGAGACCCTCTCAACAGACAAATGGCTGCAACAAGGACAGCGTCCTAGCTGCTCTGTAATCTGAAGATGAACTGCGCTGGAGCTGGGGCTGTAGACTGCAAACCCTCCACAATAGAAAACGCTGTCTCTGCTAGTGACAGCACAGGAAACCCTCCAGACAATAGATCAGCCACTGAAGGCTAGAAAACGCTGTTGAGCCTGCCTCTCCCAAGTCTGCTCCTCAGATCAGCGTCCTACCAAGTGGATCTGCTCCTGAACACTCAGATCTGACAGATCTGAAGCCTCCAAACCAGATCTGCGTCCTCCTCTCTCTGATCTGCATCCTCCCCTATCAGATCTGCCACCAAACCTTCAGATCTATACTGGATCTGACAATATCTCTTCAGATCTACAGCCTCTAGGGCTGGATCTGATGTTAACCCTTCAGATCTGGACTAGATCTGCCAATATTTCTTCAGATCTGCAACTCTCCAAGCGGGATCTAGTGCAAAACCCCCAGATCTGCAACATACAAGACTAGATCTGCCACATACAGGACTAGATCTGCAAGATCTATCCTTCCCAAAGCTGGATCTAACAATAAGCCTTCAGATCTGCAACCCTTACCTTCTGAAATGGACAGCGTCCTCACTCTAGGGCTAGACAGCGTCCTTCTGCCTCCCAAAATAGCGTTTTCTCTGCCAATCCTGAACTGCGTCCTCCTTGGACAGCGTCCTTCCTCTCCTGCAAGGATCAGCGTCCTCTCTCCAGATGAGACAGCGTCCTTCTCCTTCAAGAATCAGCGTCCTTCCTTCTCTTGCTCTGCGCAGCCACAAGAGGGCTTTTCTCCTCCTCAGATATGCTTCAGAAACTGCTGCTACTGCTACTGGAACTGAAAAGTATACTCAGGACAAACCTTACTAGGGCGGGCACTCGAAGTCCCCCGAAGCTAAGGGTGAAACCAGAAAAACCTTACCAGGGCAGGCACTCGAAGTCCCCCGAGGCTAAGGGTGAGATCTCCGACCGAAGACACTCGTGCACTAAACAGTGCTGCAGACCGACTAAACAACCGGCGTGCTGAAGCAGACAAGAGTCCAGCTATCAATAAGAATATCAAATCATGAATGATCAAATGAGGTGAGAGCCTCTCCTTTTTATAACATCAAACTCCCTCCAAAACTTAACTCTCCCTGGATCTGCGCAGTTTACCTTGGGTTAGCCTGATGCCTCCCCCATCATATCCACGTGGACCCCCAAGGCCCCCTCTCTAAGTTACAACGTCAATCTACTAGAAAAAAGAACACTTTATTATAAAGTGAGGTGACTAAAGTGAGGTGACCCCTCTTATTTCTCACTTTATTTATTATTTCTATCTAAAGCAGCAAAATAAAGCAAAAATGCAATATTCCAATTAGCAAAGCTAATTGGGAATATTACATTTCCTTAGTGACCCTCTTATTTGGTTTTCTCTTTTGTGTTTGCTTCTTCTTCTTCTGAGCTTTCTTCTTCCCTGGATCATTTTATGGACTCTCATCTATGTTTATTATCTCATCTCTGAGAGCAGGATTAGATATGAGCTTGCTAGCTAGCCTAAGCTTATTTTTTGGTCTGGTATGAGGCCTTTGAATATATCCATTAGGAATATATGAAGGCCTTCTTCTTCAATGGATGAATCTGCTTTGTTTCTCATCTTCAAACTCTGTTTCACTACTCTCTTCCTCAAATGATGAGTATGAGTGGATTGTTACTTTCTTCTTTCCCTTAGTTAATGAACTCAGAGATGAATAAAGTTGAGCTATTGTTGGTTCCTATGTTGTAGTCTGTGAAACTTTACTCTTTCCCTTAGCTGATGTCTTGAGAGAGGAATAAACCTGAGCTAGTGTTAGTTCTCTATTGCTGGAGTCACATTGACTTCTTCACTCTCCTGTCTAGTCTCTGGAACACGGCTTTGTGCTAATTTTTACGGGTGGTCTTCTCCACACTAGCTTCCACTGAAGATCCTTCTGACAGAATCAGTCTCCTTCTGCGTTTATTTCTTGAAGAGGAAGCTACTTCTTCCTTGTCTTTAGAAATAGCATTCTTGTCAAGTAGAGTGGTCTTTTGTTTAAACTTGCTTGCATTTTCTTGCCTAAAAGACTCCAAGGTTTGTGGTTCCTTAGGTAGCCTTCAAGGTTTGTTGTCCCTTTTATTTGCAGCGCATTTTCTGCTGAAATATCTCTTATTGTCCCTTCTGTTTGCAGCTCATTTTCTGCTAAAACATCTCTTGTTGTCCCATTTATTTGCTACCCATTTTCTGCTAAAATATCTCTTGTTGTCCCTTCTACTTGCTGCTCATTTTTTGTTGAAATATCTCTTGTTGTCCCCTCCTAGTTGCTTCTGAAATATTACTTTGCTCTCTATAAAGGGACCATTTCCTCAAACAAAAGAAAAACCAGTCAGTCCAAGATGCTCTCTATAAACGAATGTGACCCTTCCTCAAGGGGGCAGTCATGGATAGCAGAGATGAGACTTGGTTGTGCGTGATCCTTGTCAAGTGGTAATCTCCCCAAGCAAAGACTTGGTTGTGCATGATCCTTGACAAGTGGTAATCCCCCCAAGCAAAGACTTGGTTGGGCCTGAATCTTGATAAGAGGTAATCCCCCCAAGCAGAGATAAGACTTGGTTGTGCATGATCCTTGTCAAGTAGTAATCCCCCCAAGCAGAGAATTGGTTGTGTGATCCTTGACAAGTGATAATCCCCCCAAGCAGAGATTAAACTTGGTTGTGCAAGATCCTTGTCATGTGTTGGAAAGTGGTAACCCTCCCAAGTGAATATAGGGTGATGGATGAATCTCCCCTATGATGATTCTTCTTGATTAGATTGTAACATCATTGCTCCAAAGCAGAGATCCTTTTTTCAGAAAGAAATTCCTCCCCAGCTGAGAGGGAGTGTTGAAAATTGGCAGCTAAGAGATGAATTTCCTTGCATAAAATCTCATTTCTAACAATTCTAGAGTGACTTTCCAAAAATAGAAAGTCGTGTCTATCATTTCAAGCATGACTTGCCAAAAATAGTAAATCACCTTGATTCAATTAGTAATCAAGTATAGATGATGGAAAATCACTTAATGTATCCTTAATCAATCTTAATTGTTGGAGTGTAAAAACTCTGGTAAACTTGATAATTATATATTATTATTGATGAAGATGAAAGATGATTACAATGGGGAATCACCGAGGCTTTAAATATAGCCTCATGGTGTCCCTTGGTGAAGAGGCATGATCTTTGATCATGCCCTTTCACTTAATAAAACCTAATATAACTATATCTAACTAATAATTAATAAAATTTACATAACATTGCCCCTCTCTTAAAGATGCTTTGTCCTCAAAGCATATGTAACGATGGACAATGTTGACGAACGCCTGGGTTTCTTGAGCGGCGGGCTCTTGCTTCCCACATTTTAAAAAGATCGTGGAGCGTATTCTTGAGTTCAATCTTTTGTTGATCTGGATAGTGAAAATATCTGATATCGACAGGGTCGGATCCTGTCTTGACTTCTGGTGACTCTACGTGGCTCCCTTTTGAAGATAACATTTCTAACTGATGACATTGTACTGTAGATGTTGGCGCTCCTATTTGAACCATCTTCGTCAACAGAGAGGAAGATACAACTTGATCTTCTGGGGCTTGGAATCCATACAACCTGTGTTTCTGCCCTTTCCACTTAAAACTTATAAACTGCTTCTGATGGTTGGCAGAATAAGTACCTAGAGTTTGTAGCCATTGAATTGCTAAGACCACATCTACTCCTCGTAATGGAACGGTGTAAAATGGAGATTCTAAATGAAAGTCTTTAATCTACAATTTGACTTTATGGCATTTTCCTACTTGTTCAATTTTCTTACCATCTGCCACCATTACCTTCATATTAGGCATGGGAAAAGTAAAGAGGTTGAGTCTTTTGGCCATGGTTGAATCTAGAAAATTGTGCGTGCTGCCTGTGTCTATTAGAACCATTACATTGTTTTTCTTAATATGTCCTCTTAACCTTAGTGTTTGAGGTTGTGATATGCCTGTCATAGCTGATAATGACACTTGCGGAATAGTTTCGCCATCCACCTCTGGAGAGAACTCTAAGTTGTCTTCTAATCCTTCTATATATGAATCAGTACTATTAGTGTCGTTAGTTGCTTCACAACTGTATAGATTTTTCGCTTTTCCATTAGCACATCTGTGCTTAGGGTCCCAGTTTTCACTGCAACGTTTGCACTTGCCCTCTCGCATTCTTTGTTTTTCCATACTAGATTTTTCTTCTTCACGAAGATGGACAGGGACATATTTTGTGTCATCTATATTTTCAGATTGAGGAAACCGTCGTCTCGAATATACTTTTTCTAGTTTTGATAATCTTTCAAATTTCTTTTCAGCAGCTTTTGCTTTTTGCCTTGCTACTTCTACGGACGTAATTTCATGTAGTTCTAGCTCTTCCTGTATGTGGATTTTAAGTCCTGAGATGTAAGACTGGATTAGACGAGATTCCGACAATCCCGGTACTCGTGTTGCCAAGGTCTCCCATTCTCGAGTGTACTCATCCACATCTCCTTTTTGGCGTAATTTGATAAAGGTTGAAAAAAACTTTTCTTCTTTTATGCCTTGAAACCTTTTGAAGAACACATCCTTAAATTTCCTCCAACTGATAGCGAGCATCGTCTTTTTCCACCACATATACCAATTATATGCTTCTCCTTCCATTTTCATGGTAGCATGTTTAATTTTTTCGTCATCACTAGTAATGTCATAAATCTCAAAATATTCTTCTGCTTTATTAAGCCATGCAACGCTATTTTTTTCATTACCATCAAATTTGGGTCCTGAGTCAATCGCAGTCTTGCCCTCAATCGCAATCGGAACTTCCAAAAATGTGCCTCCCCGGTCTCCCCACTCCGCTTTCCGATTGCGATTTCTGATTTGGGTCCCACCTCCTGCGATCGTGTCATCACAGTTTCCAAGTGTGCGTCGTGTCCCTCCTCCACCATTCATATGTTCCGGTTAGGTATCATATTTATTGAACCTTTGCCCCATTCATTCATTGTCGCTCCATTGTATTCTGCATTGTCACCCTCCAATTCTCCATTATTTTCATGCGTTTCCTGTCATCCTGCATCGTCCCAACATTTCGCCTAGTTAGTATCACCGCCTCCATGGTCGCTGTCGTATCCACACTCCCTGTCTCCGAGTCAATTTTCTCTAATGTTTTGCGGGTTTTGCAGGTTTTAAAACGACTTAGTAGACGCTTTAACTTGCCGCCTCCGTTGCAAAGATCAGGAGCATACCAAAAGACATATTCCACTGGCGAAATTAAAGGAAGAAGCCGAGGGTAGGTGGGAGAGGTGACCGCCATTAAAGAAAACACATATATGGATTCTCAGAACCCTCCAGATAAATTCGCCCCGCATTAAAGATCCAGGATTCAAATCTGAAGCCAGGGGTCGAGAGTACAGTACAACAATGCAGATTATTTCAAATCTCTTACGGCAGCAGATTTTCCCTCGGCCGCGGGCAACATATTGTATATATTTTATTATTTCTATCTTGTATATAAGGAGATTTTTATCTCCCAGCATTTATTTCCATAGACAGGTTGTCTAGTACAGTCATTTACAGTTAGTCATTCGTAGAGTGGGCGCGAATGTTTTCCGCCATTTCTTTTCAAATTGAGTCATTAATTGTGTTTCAGCTACCTCCTTCTCTCGAATTCTCCATCACTCCTATAAAGACCGAAAAAGAAGACATTGTAGAGGTTCCAGATTTCTATCAGAAAACTGTGCAGCGAGAAGACTTCTGTATACATTTTTGTAATATTTCTGTATGAAGCTTCAGAGCCCGTAGGGTCTCAATGAGGAGGGGTTATAACTGTAATGAGGATTCTGGTCTTTGGTATCTCACAGTATGTAATTTCTCTCATGTGTTAATACAATATCTCTTTCATGCTCATTATCTTCTTGTATCATGTTCTAGAATGCGAGTGGCTCACTAGTTTGCATTAAGGATTCATCCTCGTTGATGCCCTTTCTGGAATTAGTCAAGCGCTTTAAATAGGCCTAGTCCTGGTATACTGTTCCATGTTCACTCTTTCCATATTTTCTACTATATTAGTTGCTTGAGGAGGGTGCTTTTAAAACGCCATTGTCATATAAGGATTCGTAAATTGGTGCCCCTTTATATGGTTCTATTGTGTATCTGGGTATCAGTCTCATGCCAGCTAATATCTTCTTATGTTTCCTCACCGCAGTCACTTCCTGATATCTGATTTCTATGATATATTATTTGAATCGGCCCTCTTTACAGTAAGCGATCTCTTAACTGTCTGATGCTTTCATGCTGAGGTTTTACATGATGTTCCTACATTATTCTTATCTTTGTGTCAGCTTCTGAGAGAGATTGGTCCCATTCAAAACTAATTTCCTTGTTCAAACAAGAGATAGTAAGTGAGCTCTTGGACTGACAACCCAAACTATAAAGGGCTCCTTGCTATATTAAGATGTCCTAGGCACCGGTCTATGGCAACTCTAGGCTGTCTCTAGGAGGGTGACAAAATCATCCACAACATCTTTCTGGCGCCGTTGCCGGGGAACGAATTCAAGAATATCAGTTTCCCTGGGTCTCGACAAATTGTATTCACTCTCTAATCAGGTGAGCACAGAGAGGTGAAGAGTTGCAGATTTCTCACCTTGGCGACTCCACTGGTCTTTATTTGATAAATTTTATTGGAAGTCCTGGCTTCCCGGAAGCCCCATTTGAGGTCGGATACCTCACAGCCGAAAACACCTGTGTCTGACCCGGAGAAGATCTTTCATAAAAGAGTTTGGAAAGAGAAGAAGTCAGTTCGTTCTGAAAACCCTGAATATTCTGTTGAAGATCATCTGCCTTCTTCTTCTCAAGAAGTTAGAACAGAAAAACCCGAGTTTTACTCAGAAACTCCACGTAGAGGAAATACCTGGATTGAAGGAGAATCTCATCCTGCTTTCGAGGCTGAAGAAATTAAAGAGGTCACAGAAGTAGCTGCTGTTAACCGTGAGTTATTCCCATCTACACCTCAGGCTTATGTGCAATATATTCCCATTGTTATTCATACTCCGCTTCCTCCTACTCCTCTCCCTTCATCTGTATCTCAAATTGTTGTGCAACCCCCGCCTCCCCCAATGGCCAATGTTCCTGCTTTTTTATTAAATAAATATGCTCCTCTGGCCTTGCCCCAAGCGCTAAATAATATGCCGCAGGATTACTTGAAGATTTTGCCAAGATTTAATGGTGAGAATGAAGTTGACGCTCAGAAGCACCTCGAGACCTTCTGCTCTTTTGCAGAGAACTTAAACGTTGAACATCTTGATGTGGTCCTGAGGTTATTTGTGCAATCCTTGGAAGGTGAAGCCCGAAAATGGTTCAAGACATTGGCAAACCATTCAATCACCACCTGGGACCAGATGGAGAATGCTTTTCTCAGGAAGTGGGGAGAAAAGAAAGATCACGGGCAGAGCCTTGTTGAATTCAATACGCTAAAGAAGAAACATAACGAGGGGGTGGCAGAATTTATCAAAAGGTTTAATAAATTATATCTGAACCTTCCTGCTGATATGAAACCTCAACAAGCTGCTGCCAAAGTTGTTTTCATAGCAGCTTTTGACTCTGATTTCGGTTTCTCTCTGCGGGAAAGAATGCCTGTCACCCTGGATGATGCTCAGACAGATGCTCTAGAGTTGGAGGCAAATTTTACTGCCACTGGGAAGTTAAAAGGAAAAATTGAACAGGAAACTAGAAGAAAAGGCAAAGAAGAGGTCTCCGCCTCTAATCAAGAAAAGGATTCAGATAAAATGGATGAGATAAGCAGGATGATAAAGAGGATGGTCAAGATGGAGCTGGAAGCTAAAAATGCAGCTCCCAAGAACTATTACAATGCTCCAAACAGAGGATATAATCCCCAGTATAAGAGACCACCTCTCCAGATATTGCCAAGGGAAGCGAAAGAACAGCAAGATCAGGTGCCTCATCCCTTGTACCTGGAAGGACTAGCAGACGACTCCGCCGGAGATGCAGCTTATGGATTAGAGGATTCCAATCTGGCCTTTTCAAATAATGATGATATGGAGTGCCCCCTGCAAGAAGAAAACGAAGAAGCAGAGATTGACCATTACTGCAAGCAATTTGTCGATTTCATGGAACCACAATTCAACGTCAAATATGATCTCAGATCCTCAAGGAAGAGGACCTGAACTCAGGAGCAAGAAGAAGAACCACCTCAGAAAGAAGCATCTGCTCAGAAGGAATCGGCACCAAAGAGATGTATAGAAAAAGGTAAGAATCTTCTAAATGACCCCTTGCAGTCTAATGATCAGATTCCCTCTTCTTCTAAAATAGTCAGTCCTCCTAATGCTGAGCCAGCGTCAAAAGAAGTCAAGTCTTCAGTTGAAAATAAGGAGTCGAAAGAAACTGCGACAGAAAAGTTTCCATCTGCTTTCAATTTGCAAAAAGAACTTGAGAAGATTAAGATTCCTGTCCCTCTGACTGAGTTATTAAAACAGCCTGCATATCAGTCTCAAGTTACCTCTTTCATACTTCCTCCTGAGCTACCAATTGCGCCTGATAGTTTAAATCTTCAAGAAGAAAGACCCATGGTAGTCTTTGGCCCGCATGTCGAGGAGATAGACCCTTCCACTCCTCCTTTTTATGTATCCCTAGTCATTCATGACCTGCTGTTACACAATTGTATGTTAGATTCTGGGGCTTCCCATAATCTTATGCCTTTGTCTGTCATGGAACAACTAGGGCTGCAAATTACAAGACCATATAAAGATTTATATTCATTTGATTCTAAAAGGGTTAAATGCTTGGGAATGATTAAAGATTTAGTGGTCAATTTGGCTCAAATCCCAGCAAAGAGTGTGGTCATGAACATTGTGGTTGCTGATATCCCAGCTCGCTTTGGCATGCTGTTGTCAAGGTCCTGGGGTACCAAGATTGGGGGATCAATTAAACTGGATTTAACATATGCTACTGTCCCAGTCTTTGGGGGTCAAGAAAGGAGGTTGTACAAGGAGACTAGATTTGTTAAAATGGTAACTAAGGCTGACTGCTCAGACAATTCCCCAGTTTATAACAAAGAGGGAGACTTTTCATGTTTAATGTTAGAAGAAGATCAAAATTATGCACATGAGCCCCTTTTTGGTCAAATCCAAGCTGAGCAGCCTAAGGGTGATCAGGAATCAGAAATTTGGACTTTGCATTTTGATGGGGCAAACTCGAGGGAAGGTAATGGAGCTGGGGTATTGTTGATCTCCCCTACCGGGAAATGGTTGCCCTTGTCTTTTAAATTGGAATACGAGGCTACAAACAATGTAGCTGAATATGAAGCACTATTATTGGGACTGCAGACAGCCAAGAATATGGGTATCCAGTGTCTAAAAGTGTTTGGAGACTCTGAGCTGGTGGTAAGGCAGATCAAAAATGAATGTCAAACTAAACATCCACGGCTCAGAGCATATAGAAATGAAGTATGGGACATGATAGAAAATTTCTTCTCAGCATTTAACATACAGTTCATGCCCCGGGAGCAAAACAGAATAGCAGATTCTCTCGCTGTAGCTGCCAGTACTTTCCGTCCTCCTCAGAATCCGCTTTTAAGATATGAAGTGGAGGTACGTTATAGACCATCCATTCCAGATAATATAAAGCATTGGCAGGTATTCGAAGATGATGAACAAATGAAAAGATTTATGGAGACTGTGGGAGAATTCTCCAATATGGAGATTGATGATAATGAAGAGGAAGAAGTTGAAAATATTGCAGGAAACAAATGGGAAGAAAAGATAGCAGGAAACAGAGTGCTGCAGCTGAAAGGTAATATTATACCTAGAGGCCTGGTACCTCTAGAAAGATTATTTAATAAAGATGATGTTCCAATGCAGCCAAACAAAGCAGTAGAAGAAGATCAAGTGGGAGATTTGAATCTGGGTACTTCCGCTGACCCCAAAATTGTTAAATTATCCAAAAGAGTCCCAGAAGAATACAAAGAAAAATATTTGAAGTTAGTTCAATCTTATAGAGATGTTTTTGCTTGGTCCTATCAGGACCTAAAAACTTTTGATGTAAATATAATACAACACAAGATTCCACTGAGGGAAGATGCAAAGCCATACAAGCAGAAGCTCAGACAGATAAACCCCTTACTGCTTCCCTCAATTGAAAAAGAAATTAAGAAATTACTGAAAGCCAAGATAATTGTACCATTAAGATACTCAGAATGGGTAGCAAATCTTGTTCCTGTTAGGAAGAAGAATGGAGAAATAAGGTTGTGTGTAGACTTCAGGAATTTAAACAGAGCATCATTAAAAGATAATTATCCACTGCCTAAAATGGATCACATCCTGCAGAAAGTAGTGGGAGCATCCAGAATGTCAATGATGGATGGATTTTCTGGTTATAATCAGGTCGCTGTTTTCCCAGAAGATCAGAAGAAAACTGCATTCACTACACCATGGGGAACCTTTATGTACGCCAGGATGCCATTCGGATTAATTAATGCAGGGGCCACTTTTCAGAGGGCAATGGACATAGCCTTTGTCGGAGAACAGGACAAGTTCTTGGTGGTGTATCTTGATGATATCACAGTGTTCTCAAAGAATGATGATGAGCATATTGAGCATTTGAGAAGAACTTTTGAGAAATGCAGAAGGTATGGCCTGTCCCTCAATCCTCAAAAATCTTCGTTTGCATTAGATGAGGGAAAACTCTTAGGGCACATTGTGACTAAAGATGGTGTGAAAATTGACCCTAAGAGAGTTGAAGTGATAAACAACGTTCCTTTGCCAAGAAATAAGAAAGAAGTACAGGTATTTTTAGGCCGAATTAATTTCTTGAGAAGATTTATCCCTAACTACGCAAAGATAGTTAGGCACATAACCAATATGCTGAAAAAGGAAAATGAAGTAAAATGGTCCCAGGAATCTAGAGATGCATTCACAAGGATAAAACGGGCATTTGCTGAAGCTCCTGTGCTAGCAGGGCCAGATTACAAAAAGCCATTTATGATTTTCTCATTTGCTTCACCTCATACAATTGCTGGAGTGTTACTGCAGAAGAATGAAGAGGGATATGAACAGCCTATAGCTTTCTTCAGTCAAGTACTGTATGATGCTGAATTGAAATACAATATACTGGAGAAGCAGGCATATGCCCTGGTAAAGTCCCTTAAAGCTTTCAGAGTCTATGTTTTGCAATCTCACATTACAGCCTATGTCCCTACAGCAGCAGTCAAAGACATTCTGGTTCAAGGAGACAGCGAAGGTAGAAGGGGAAGATGGATTGAAAAAATCCAAGAGTATGATTTGGATATAAGGCCTACTAAGTTGGTGAAAGGACAGGGACTTGCCAAGATGTTATCTGAATCAAATCATCAAGCTTTGGGCATTAATCTGTCTGTGATAGCAAATGAAGAATCAGAAAAAGAGGAAGAGCAGCATGGACTAGAGATGGCTACTCAAAAGATACATGTGAAATATTTAACTAGTCCTTGGTATAAAGAAATAGTTGAATATCTGTTAACACTTAGCTGTCCTCCAGGATGTGACAAGGTGAAATACAGAGCTGTAAGGATGAAATCTCAGAAATATGCAATTTCCAATGGGCAGCTCTATTGGAGAGACCCCCTAGGCATATTACTTTTATGCCTCACAGAAAATGAAGTGAAAAATGTAATGACAGAATTTCATGAGGGGATATGTGGAGGACATTACAGCTGGAGGGCTACAACTCATAAAATCTTGAAGGCTGGTTTTTACTGGCCAAAATTGTATTCAGACACTTTTGCTTGGGTCAGATCGTGTGACAAATGCCAAAGATTTGCAGAAAGGCAGAAATTAGCAGCATTTCCCTTGATCCCTATTCATGTAAATGAACCATTTCAGAAATGGGGATTGGATTTTATAGGTGAGATACATCCCCCATCAAGTGGCCAACATAAATGGATATTGACAGCCACAGACTATTTCACGAAATGGGTGGAAGCCATACCTACCAGAAATGCTATAGATGTTGTAATAATGAATTTTATAGAAGATAATATCATATCTAGGTTTGGCTGTCCTGCAAGAATCGTAACTGACAATGCACAGGCTTTCAATTCTGCCAGGTTCGTAAAATTCTGCCAAAGATATAACATCATCCTGACTCATTCTACAGCATACTATCCACAGGGAAATGGTCTAGCAGAGTCATCCAATAAAACCCTGGTGAGAGCCCTGAAGAAGACAATAGCTGAAAATCAGAAGAACTGGGACTCTCAATTAAAGTTTGCTCTATGGGCAAATAGGATAACCAGCAAAAGAGCAACAGGGAAGTCACCCTATGAGCTGGTGTATGGACGGGCTGCAGTGTTTCCTTTGCAATTGGCATTGCCAGTGGCACGTTTTATGCAGGAAAACCAGGAAGAACCAGATGACATGATCCGAAGAATTAATCAGCTGGTAGAATTGGAGGAAACGAGGAACCAGGTAGATCAGAGATTGACAGAATACCAGGAAAAAATGAAGAATGTCTTTGATCAGCACACAAAGGATAGGAATTTTCAAGTTGGGGACCTGGTTCTTAGATGGGATGTTCGTAGAGCAGAAAAGGGCAAGCATGCTAAATTTGATCCATTGTGGTTTGGGCCATTCAAAATAGTGAAGCTGGGAAGAAACAACACCTTTTCTCTAGAAAATTTACAGGGTGATTTGTTGGATGCACCCGTGAATGGCCAATTCCTCAAGCCGTATTTCCAATTCTGACCCAAGCGGAGAATACCTGATTGTATATATGGTATATAGTTTGTTTTGGCTTTTATTTTTATAAAGTAAAAGAATGTTGATAATTACTTGAAGTAAGAGCGCATGGGAATTGAAAAAATAAGATGAAATATTTAATGGTCTGCGTGTTCTCGACATGCCCGAGGACGAACATGTCGTCCCCAGATGGAGCCTATGTTGTACATGTTTACCTCTGCCGTGGCCTAAAGTCTCATGACCCTGCTTGATATTACTATCTCCGCCCGAAAATCTGCTTTACAATGGTTAAAAACCCAAATTTAAATATATCGGGCCGAGCCCCTAAGAGTTTGACTCCCTCCCACTTTGGCTTCTTGCAGGTCTTAGTCACAATCAGTAAATCATAGATCAAAAAACGAATACAGATCAAAAAACGAAAAGGTGCATATTGCTTTAACGATGACGATCAGAAGCAATGTCGACCGTCCGATCCCTCGGCCCAAATCGACCCGCGTGGCACCAACTTATATGGGAGGGCCCCGCGCACAAACGGAGCCAGGCGGTATTTCCTCATGGCCCAATCGCTCCATCGCTCCTCCGATGCAAGTTTAGCCGTTGATCTTGTTTTGAGATCGAACGGTCCTGAGTCAATCGCAGTCCTGCCCTCAATCGCAATCGGAACTTCCAAAATGTGCCACCCCGGTCTCCCCGCTCCGCTTTCCGATTGCGATTTCCGATTTGGGTCCCACCTCCTGCGGTCGTGTCATCATAATTTACAAGTGTGCACTGTGTTCCTCCTCCACCATTCATATGTTCCGGTTATGTGTCATATTTTATGAACCTTTGCCCCGTTCATTCATTGTCGCTCCATTGTGTTCTGCATTGTCACCCTCCATTTCTCCATTATTTTTATGCGTTTCCTATCACCCTGCATCGTCTCAACATTTCGCCTAGTCCGTATCATCGCTTCCATGGCCGCTGTCGTATCCACACTCCCTGTCTCCGAGTCAATTTTCTCTAATGTTTTGCGGGTCTTGCAGGTTTTAAAACGACTTAGTAGGCGATTTAACTTGCCGCCTCCGTTGCAAAGATCAGAAGCATACCAAAGGACATATTCTGCTGGCGAAATTAAAGGAAGAAGCCGAGGGTAGATGGGAGAGGTGACCGCCATTAAAGAAGACACAGATATGGATTCTCAGAACCCTCCAGATAAATTCGCCCCGCATTAAAGATCCAGGATTCAAATCCAAAGCCAAGGGCCGAGAGTACAGTACAGAAATGCAGATTATTTCAAATCTCTTACGGCAGCAGATTTTCCCTCAGCCGCGGGCAACATATTGTATATATTTTATTATTTCTATCTTGTATATAAGGAGATTTTTATCTCCCAGCATTTATTTCCATAGACAGGTTGTCTAGTACAGTCATTTACAGTTAGTCATTCGTAGAGTGGGCGCGAATGTTTTCCGCCATTTCTTTTCAAATTGAGTCATTAATTGTGTTTCAACTACCTCCTCCTCTCGAATTCTCCATCACTCCTATAAAGACCGAAAAAGAAGACATTGTAGAGGTTCCAGATTTCTATCAGAAAACTGTGCAGCGAGAAGACTTTTGTATACATTTTTGTAATATTTCTGTATGAAGCTTCAGAGCCCGTAGGGTCTCAGTGAGGAGGGGTTATAACTGTAATGAGGATTCTGGTCTTTGGTATCTCACAGTATGTAATTTCTCTCATGTGTTAATACAATTTCTCTTTCATGCTCATTATCTTCTTGTATCATGTTCTAGAATGCGAGTGGCTTACTAGTTTGCATTAAGGATTCATCCTCGTTGATGCCCTTTCTGGAATTAGTCAAGCGCTTTAAATAGGCCTAGTCATGGTATACTGTTCCATGTTCACTCTTTCCATATTTTCTGCTATATTAGTTGCTTGAGGAGGGTGCTTTTAAAACGCCATTGTCATATAAGGATTCGTAAATTGGTGCGCCCTTATGTGGTTCTGTTGTGTATCTGGGTATCATTCTCATGCCAGCTAATATCTTCTTATGCTTCCTCACTGCACTCATCATCTGATATTTAATCTTTGTGATATATTATCTGAACTGGCCCTCTTTACAGTAAGCGGTCTCTTAACTGTCTGATGCCTTTGTATTGGAGTTTTACCTGATGTCCCTACATTGTTCTTGTCTTTGTACTAGCTTCTGATAGAGATTGGTCGCATTCAAAAATAATTTCCTTGTTTAGAACAAGAGATAGTATGCGAGTTCTTGGACTGACAACCCAAACTAAAAGGGCTCCTTGCTATATTAAGATGTCCTAGGCACTGGTCTATGGCAACTCTAGGCTGTCTCTAGGGGGGTGACAAAATCATCCACAACAAAACCCATGATTCAAGTATTTACAAAAATAATTTTATTTTCTACTTTTCATCAATTACATAAAATCACAATTTACACGCCATTATGAAGACCGAACCTAGTTACACTTTTCAACAGCATCAGTTCCTGCTATCAAAGATCTTCTTGCTACAACTAGTTCATATTTGGGTGAACTTCTTCATTCTCTTGATATCTCACTGTATTTTGTTTCTCTGTTGAACAATTGATTTCTAATAGAAAAAGAATTTGCTTGGGTTTTCACCTTGTGGGTTTTGCCCTAGTCATTGGACCTAAATTGTTTGTTTTTGAATCAACGTTGCACGAAGCGGGGACGCGGAAGCAAAATTTTCCAAAAATTTAGGAAGCGAAGTGTTTCGTAAGCGTCTAGTGTGTATATATATATATATATATATATTTGCATTTATATTCAAAACAAACATCCCAAATACCATATTAGTTGTAGAAGACATGAAAACATGCATATTTTTACATAAATCAAGATAGATATGACATCCATGATTCCATTGTACATCAATAATTAATTATTCGAGCATCAACCATCTAGATTCTAGAATCTAGATCCTAGCAATTACAAACATACATCAAATTTTTAAGCATGATAAAAAATTTAAGCATACTATAAAACATAAAACATTTAAGCATGACACATATTGTAAAACATAAAACATTTGACCATATTATAAAACATAAAGCATATTATCTATCAAGTGAGCAACTGTCAACATTAGTCATGTCCAAAATTCAAATAATAATGTTTACAAAATAGGCCACTTGGCCACCACCAAGACAAAAAAGTTCAAATTCACAACAAGCCTACAAGTCTAATCTATGACAAAAGCAGTAAATTGAGAAAATATATACTAATCTCTTCTCCTTCCACCACAAAGAGTACGTGGCGGTGGGCCTCCACGTGGTGGCAATGAAGAAGATGGTGGTTGTGGAAGTTGTGGCACTAGCATTGCAATTGATGAAGACGAAGCCCTTGCTATTGGTATTGAACCATGGAACCTAGGAAGCAAGGAACCAGTTGGGGGTGGCATGTCAACTCGATCATCATCATCATGGATAAGAGCATCCTCTAATTGCTCTAATCGCAACACTCCATCCTCCAAATTGGCCTCCTCTAGATACCTGTCCCAACCTTAAGGTCTTTATTACTCTTTGCATCATCACAGTAATGGGACAGCAATTGCAAGTTGTAATGAACATAAACCAAGCTCTTTGCGCGGTCTAAACTCAACCTGTTCCTTTTAACACTGTGGATGAAAGAATAAGAGCTCCAACACCTCTCTGCAGAAGAAGTGTTTACCACCTGCGATAGCACCCGCAATGCCAAAGTCTATAGAATTGGAGTAGCACCTCCATGCATGTTCCACCACTCAATAGAAGAAAATTTATCTCAATCTCTAATAGCATGCATGCTCCCAAATGGACCAATGGAAAGCGTATAGTTGCTCAACTGTTTCCGTACCAAGGCAACCTCCTCCTCATTAGGGACTAATCTAGTCAATGCAATCATATATTTTTCTAGGACTTCTCGATCTAGCTGTGGTTTTCCCCTGCTCCCCTCCGCCCTCCCCCCCAAGTGCTAGTGTTGAAAGCCATGATGGATGATAGTATTTAGGTGTCAAAACATATGCTAATGCATGCAATGGAACATTTAGCATATCCCATCGTCTTTCCACCTCTGCACGAATATAACTGTACAAGGTGATATCTCTAGGCTCAACAATGTCTTTAATTTGCCCCAACATGTTATTCATTTGCTCATACACCTCCCCAGATATTGGCCAATCTGAATCTGCAAACTTGATCATGTAATAAATTGGTTTGGTGAATTGCAAAACATATTTAACCTGTGACCAAAAGTACATGTCAAGAATAGTGCCCTTGGCTACATTAGCACCATCTCTATTAGTGTTAATTTCCTCCCATGATTCAGCGGTAACCATATTAGTTCAAGCTTGTCTCACCTTCACTAGCTGCCTAAAAGTGAGGTAATAACTTGCAAATCTTGTTTTTGCAAGTTTAAGCAACTGCAACTTGGTGTAAGTGCCATAGAAGTAGTTTACCCTTGTATGCCATGTGATAAATTTAATGAGTTGCTTCCCTCTCTTGTAAAACTCATTATTCCACCCACATTCTTTATGCTTCACAATATCATGCATCAAAAGGTTCAATGTGTGCACCAAGCACCCAGACCAAAATACGTGTGGATAAGTATGCTTAATAATTCTTCCTGCTCCCTTACAATTTGTTGCATTATCTGTGATCACTTGAACCACTTTACTAGGACTAACATCTTTGATTGATTGCAATAGGAGATCTGCAATGTTTTGGGAAGTTGCACTGGCAGAGGAGGAATCATGATATGTAATAAACACTGCACCACTAGCAAAAACACCAAGAACATTTATCAAATGTTGGTTTCTGATATTTGTCCACCCATCTGATACAATGGATACCCTACTATCCACCCACTCATTCTCATAACACTGTTCTAGCTTTCTCATAGTTGGGGGACTTGTATCCTTTTGGGGCTTCATTGATGGCCTTTACCATTTCAAGCCAATAAGGAGAGTGAAGCACATTGAATGGTACACCACAAGCACAAAGAAATCGGACTATATTTCCATCCACATTGTCCCTCCCAACAACATTAAGGAAATCCCCTATTGTTTTTTTACCTCCAGAGCTTGCAGAAATACCATGAGGAGATGAGCTACCAAATCTAGAGGTTGCACTTGATTCAGATTGAGTTTTTTGTTTCTTGTTTTTTTGTTGTGCGGCCTCCTCTATTTGGATGTATTTTCTTCTTTGTTCATTTGAAACCTTTGGGCAAACTGCTATCCCCACAGTACCCCTTTTTCATCACTATCCATCACCCCACAAAGATTCCTCCTCACACGGGTATATGAACCACTATATGGTTTTCCTCCATGACAACCATGAGGGCACAAAAACTTGTAGCTTCCACCACCTTTTTTCCCTTCAAGTTTGGTAACATAGTTCCACAAGGATGTCAATGCAGCTTTCCCCTCTGGTATCTCAATGTTTTCATCAAAATCATCCCCTTCCTCTTCAAATCCTTCCTCCTCATCATACATTGGGTCACTCATATGGCGACCACTATGTTGTTCTTCTTCATGTTCTTCTCTTCTATTTCTACTCCCCCTTACCATCATCAAAACCAAGAGTGGAATGATACATAGAATCCAAAAAAACATCATCTTGGAATATGAATATAGATGGTGGACAATCTGCAAATAAATGAACAAGAAGAAAGAATGGGAAAGTGTTGGAAAGGGAGGAGAGAAAATGCAAAAAACAATGACAAAAAAATCAGAAAGTTTGGGGTTTGCACTTACCTCTTTAACTCTTGTAGATGGAAGCCCTTCTTTAGTCCTCCTTCACTCCTCCAAGCTCTCCTCAACTCTCTCTTCTCCAAGCTCTCTTTTCTCTTCTCCAAGCTCTCCAAAAACACAAGTAAGCAAATGAGAGGTGAAAGTGAGCTTATATCTTTTTCATCCTATCCCTAACTCAACACTAACCCACCCACTAACCCAACTAAAGCTAAAAAATTAAAAAGTCACTTTTTTGCTATGCTAACCGGATTTGTACACCGTTGTACAAAAGCGTTCGCGATTTGTATGGATCCACCTCCAAAGCGTGGCGCTTCCATACGCTGATCCGTCGTACGAAACGCGGATCCGACGTATGGAATCGTGGATCCAACCATATGATTCGGAATTTACAGGAATCGTATTTTTTTTTTTTCTGATATGCATTTCGGAATCTTAGATCCGCTTTTCGTACGAGACGCAAATCGAGCGTTGGAGCCGGGGGGGTTGTTTCTTGCAACACTGGTCTCAGTGTGTTCTTCATTGTCTGCTATTTCACATATGGTTTATATGGTGTATGTTCTATCTACAATTGTTTAATTGATATTGCAGGTGGAAGAAGTTTTATTTTAAGTAATTGTTTGAAAATAGAACATCAATTTTCAACATAGGACTCCATAGCCCAAAGGAGAAGGCATTGGTACAAGCCACTTGATGATCAAACCTTCCTTTCTCCATATTTTTTCCTTCTACATTTTGGTCCCCTTCTCTGTGAAAGTTTCAAAACAGAAACCCTACTGGAGTGTCTTGATCTACTTTGCCTACTTGTTTGATTAATTAACAAGTTATTAATCTGAAGTATTCAGAAAAACATTAAAGCAAATACAAACTGCATCCTACACATTCACAGATCATTTACTGAACAGCACACACATGTGACAAAATTACATAGATTTTTTGGACAAATGTCCTCGGAAAAACCCAATGCAGGAAAATCGGTGCAGCAGCTCTAAAGGGTTTTATTATTATGCAAAATCTGAATACAAAAATCTGGGCACCAGAAACGGTCTGCCCTACAAAGAAATTACACAGCGCAGCCTGTGCGAAGCGTAGGCTACCCCTGCATCACTCTAGAAGGCTCTGCGTTGCCTCTGCATCACATAGATGGCTTTGTCACCCTCTGCGCGACCTCTGCATCAATTAGGTTGGACTGCGTCCCTCCTGCTAGCCTCTATGTTGCCCTGGTACGATGTTGCCTCTCTGTTGCTGTATTCTCGACCTCAGATCAGATCATCCCTTGTTGATCTCTACCCCTCACTCCACTGCAAACTCACTTTGAATTCCTCAGCAAACCTCGCCCCAGAAATTCGACTTAGCTTCAGTGCTCTATTATGTGTGTGTATTCTCCAACTAACCCCAAGCCCTTCTTTTATACTTTTCTCGTTGGGAAACCAATGGTCGTGATCTAATCTCTTATCAATGGCTAAGATTAAAGGAAAGCTTGATCCACGTCACTTAGAACATTTCATCACATGTGTAAATTAATTCATTTAATTTTTTTAATTTCCCTAAGTTAGACTTAGGGTCCCCATTAAAAAATTTAATTATTAGAATAACTTTTACATTAGATGAAATTTCTCCAAACGCTTTCTAGGTCTTGGGGTGTTGAGATTTTGTATAGTTGGTATAGCATCGGGTCTGCTCTAGCCCTGAAACTTTGTGGAGGGGTTAAGACACACTTGAACATTAAAACCCAAATAGTGTTTTGAGAAATTTCAGTTGGTGTTCAAGTTATTCAAATAATTAATTATTTTAATGGATTTCCTAAGTCTAAACTTAGGAAAATTAAATAATTAAAGTGAATCAATTAACACATGTGCTGAAATGTTCTAAAAGACACAGATCAAGTAGTCTTTTAATCTCAGTCATTGATGAGATGTTTTAATCTCGGTCGTCAATGAGATCTTCGAAAAAGTATAAGCGAAAAGCTTGAGGGTCAGTTGGAGACACACACACAGTTGCAGAACTAAGAGACTGATCTGGAATTCTAGGACAGGGTTTGCTAAGAATTTCCGGAGGAGTTTTCTACAACAAGGGGTAGTATTGGCTGAGGGAATGATCTGATCCCGGAGCCAAGAGTCAACAAGAGGCAGAGGAGCAACAAAGAAGGACAGCGCAGAGGAGCAGAGAGCAGCAGCTGCGTAGGCCAAGGAAAGGGAAGCGCTGCAGCTCCAAAGGGTTTCAGAATTACTCAGAGGGTCTCTAGGGCCAGCGTAAGGCCTACATCACCCTCTCTGGGTTACGCAGTCACTCTCTGGGCAGCGCATTGGCACACAAAGCCTAGCAGGGCTGACGTTGGGGCTTCAGGGGAAGTGTTGGTGTGTCTAGGGCCAAATCAGGGCTGAGTCTTGTAAATCCCGTTTGAGGGTGTGGATCAGTCAAATATTTGGTCTTGGAACAGCAGGTTAGCTGCAAATTTCTTTTATTCTCTATCGGGTTTCCAGATCTGGAACCCAGATTTGTCATACTCAGATTCTACTTAATAAAATAAACCCTCATATCTGTTGCGCCGATTTTCTCGCTTTGGGTTTTTCCAGGGACTTATGTCCAAAGTCCGTGTGTCACTTTGTTTGAATGAGCGTAGTATTCAGTAACTGATCTGCATTTGCAAACTGTTAGTTGTGTTTACTTCAATATTTTCTTAATCTAATTTCTGAAGATAACTTGTATAATCTAAATCAAGTAGGAGAAGTGAACCATGATACTGTAATAGAATTTTCACAGGGAGATCTCGTGTGTTCCAGCCCCTCCATAAAGTTTCAGAGCTAGAGCACACACGATGCTACCACAAAATCTCAACATTCAATTGGAGGGCTAGGCTAGGACATAGAGAAAAATTCATTAGAAAGGGAATTGGTGGATCTCGGGAGCATAGTCATCAAACTTAGGGTCTTGCCTATAAGACCTCAAAGTTTGGCAAGCATCCCATTGGCTTTCATCCATAAAAATTTGTGCCTGAGGTGTGCCCTAAGAGGGGAAGCCTTATTTGTCTTTCCTTGACTTGGCGACTTTCCTAACAGTTGTATGAGCTTAGTGTTCATTGAAATAAATCAAAAGAAGTCCTTTCTTCTCCTTGCCTTGATCTCGGGAGTACCTTTAACCACAACATATCACAAAACCCTAGGTTTTATGCAAGATTTCTCTAGCTCTCTTAAAGGGAGCGAAATCCCTTTTAGAATTATTGAAACATCATATAGAGCTTCCTTTGAAAGACATTTCATTATCACCTAGTACCATAAACCCTAGAATATCAATCAAAGGTGATTATCTATCTATCGGGACACCTCCCATCAATGAAAGTTTGTAAGGAGCAGGGGACACTGGCTGAGGTGACAGTGGACCACTGTCCCATTGTTATCACTTAGTCTAGACTTTGATCCAAGGTGTTTCCCTCCTCGAGGCCTGCTAGATTCTGTGGTAACAAGTCGAACAGGAATCTCAAGCTCAAGGCACGAGTACTAGTACAGTGACTAGGACGAGCACATGTGTAGGTGGTTAGGAAAGTTCGCAGCATGTGAAGTAGCAACAGGATGAGGAGCTTGAAGCTCCACTCACCACAAGTGGGAGAATTAATTGCAAGCTGCTTCAAACATTGAGAGATGAGCAGGAGTTTGTGGGAGCTCCTAGATCAAGCATTAGGGACAAGAGACCACTGGAGAGATATTCCAAGAAAAAGGCGTTGATGAGTGAGCTAATTGACAGTGAGCCTTTCAGCGATCAAGAGGTTGCACAACATCAGCTATGGCAGGATGCTATGGTGGAAGTGGACAACTCCATCACGTTGAACGAAGTTTGGGAGGTGGTGCCTAGACCATTGGACAGAGCAATGGTTGGTTCCCGCTAGATCTACAACATCAAGCACATTGAACATGGCAGTGTAGAAAATTTCAAGGCTAGGTTCGTCGCCAAAGGGTTCTCTCAAGAAGGGTGAATAGATTATGAGGAGATGTTTGCTCCCATGGCCAAGTATTCTTAGGGTCGTGATCTCACTTGCAGCACGGATAGGATGGCAAATCCATCAAATGGATGTCAAGACAACGTTCCTAAACGGAGTTATACAAGAGGAGGTCTACATTAAATAGTCAGAGGGTTTTGAGATGCATGGGAGGGATACCCATGTATGCAGGTTGATTAGAGCACTATATGGACTCAATCGAGCTCTTTGGGCTTGGTATGGTCGGATTGACAGCTACTTGTAGGAGACGAGCTTCGTGAAGAGTGTGGCAAAATTCGAACCTCTACTATCTTATGGTTGGAGGTGAACCCCTCATTCTTGTTTTGTATGTGGGTGATCTATATTTTATTGGGTCACTAGGGCTTGTAGAAGACTGAAAGAGGAACTAAGCAGTACAGCTCGAGATGGACTTGGGCTTGATGCACTATGGGTATATCTTTCTGGGAAAGGACAAGTATGCAGTTGATATTCTAAGGAGATGTAGGATGGAGGGTTGCAGGCCTATGGCTACAGTGATGACCAACTTCTAGAAGCTTAGCACTTTTGAGGGAAAGGTAGTGGATCCCACTTTATATCTTCAACTCATATGGTCGTTGAATTATTTGGTCAACACCAAGCCAGACTTGGATTTTATTGTTAACACCCTCAATCAATATCTAGTGTAGCCTACGAGAGTGCATTGGACTGCAACAAAACATGTGTTGAGATATATGCAGGGAGCAATGGACTATGGATTGGACTATGTGTGAGGGGATGGAATCTACATGGTTGGGTACACAGATTTTGATTGGGTTGGCAAGCAGTGAAGTTGACCAAAAGAGCACTTTTTGGTGTTGTTTTAGTTTGAGCTCGACAATTGTGTCTTGGCTTAGTCGGAAACAGAAGTTAGTCGCACGGAGTTCTATAGAGGCAGAATACATGTTACCTAGTCAGATGAGTTGTGAGGCCATTTAGCTTTGCAATCTGTTGGTGGGTCTGTTTGGTCAGCGGTTGGAGGCCAACACAATTAACTGTGTTGATCAGAGTTGCATCAAACTCTCGAATAATCCAGTATTTCATGATTAGTCCAAACATATTGACATCAGATGCCATTTCATCAAAGATCATGCCCAAAGAGGAACAATGAAGTTGAGATACATTTCCACCGATGCGCAAGTTGCGGACATTCTCACGAAGTCTCTTATGAAGGTAAGATTTGTATTGTTCAGGGACAAGATGGGAGTGGTGGAAAACACTTTCCTCGCTAAGAAGGAGTGTTAAAGTTAGCTAGGATAAGTGTCTTCCACATTGGCTTAGGGTTAGCATGTGGGAGAATATCCTAAAGTGACTTCGGAAATAAATTAACTTTATGAGATATAATGTTATGAGATAAAGTGCACTTTAAGTGAGGTCAATGAAAGATTAAAACACAGTCATTGGATCATGAGGGGCTGAGATCAAATCTCAGCCATTGATCTTGGAGGCTAGCTGAAAGGTCAAGTGACACACCCATTTGGCTTCTTAAGTGGCACGAATCCCAAGGAGATCTCATTTTTCAATTGTGTGAGAAACCCAAGAGACCAAGGGTAGAGGTCGACCTGAAGAAAAGGTGAAGACAACAAGAGGCACACAGTCCAAAGCAGATGAGCACTAATTTTCAAGCAAAAGTGGCACACAAATCAAGGAAGAGGTACCAGCCTGAGAGGAATGTACAGGAGCACTAAATCAGATCGTACAATGCAATTTATTGCAGGTCGTACAATCCATTTTGTTTGTTGTTCATGCATAGAGATCGAGACAGATTTCAGAGTAGGCTTGACATGTATTTCAAGGCAGATTTGAGTTGTTTTTTGGGCACAAAATTCAAGGAGGAGATGCTGCATTTAATGCTGTAGCAGGCTGTACAGTTGTGTGAATTCTGGGCAGAGTTTGGCACAAAATTCGAGGATAATTTGTGGCACAAATATCGAGAAAAAGGGCTGCTAATTGGTTGAGCTAAGTTGTTAAATTTCTCTGTTGTAAAGAATTTTCTAAGAGTTCAAAGAATAATAAAATCTCACTCTTGTACTGGTTTTCCTCCCGAAGTTTTTTCAGGGTCATTTTGTCCAAAAATTCTAGGTTTTGTTTATGAGTTTGCTATTCATAATTTGTTGATTTAGTTCAGAATTGTCGTGTGTTGCTGTTCATAAAAATCTGTTCCCTGTTTGATGAGTTGTATGCAAACTTTCTAAGTAAATTTTATTGGAACAATTACTTGTGTGTCAGACAAAGTGTTTGACGAAATTACTACAAGAGATTTCTTAACTGTAGGTTAATTTATGAGTGTATTTTCTCACAATCTTATCAATCAAAACATTGTCTATTAGCAGCAGTAGTGGAAAAAACATGACAGGCACACAAATTCAATAACTCGGTCTTATATATTAATGCTTTTCATATAAAAGATTTAAACAAAAACTTCAAAATACAGGAAAAAAGTTTTGCATTACCTTTTTCTTTCCTTCCATGCTTTATTTGATTGCCTATGTCACATTCACAAAAGCGTCAAAAAAAATTCATTCTTACTAAGATTCAGAATGAAAAGAGTTCTGACTACTGAAGCATGAAAAAGAGATAATTTAAACTTAACTTGTGCTCTTGCAATAAAGGGTTTCGTAATCATGCACAGATAAGCATCCAATATTGGTTACCGATGCCAAATAAACTCCCTGACAGGAAAATAAGTATTTGTTACACTATAGCTAGATAGTTCTGTAGAATTAAGCATCCTACAATAGAAAATAAATTTTAGTGAGAATACACGAATCACATTAAAAGCATTTTTGTGAAAACTACACAAGGAAACACTAGCACTATAATTCAAGTACAAACAAGACACCTTAACATAGAGTACAAACAAGATGTCTTAACATGATTACATTATGCTATGCAAATTGAAGAGCAATTCTTCATAAAAGGGAGAACTAATATTAAAGCAAGTGTAAAGTAATTTTACTAAACTGTTATGTCAGCATTTCTCCACAGGATGAGTTGAATGTAAATAGTATACAATAGAATACCAAAAGTGAGAAAATACAGAGATTGCATTGAGGTGGTAGTAAAGTTCTATTTACTCCAAGGCATGATGCAAAATGCATAGTTAGTATCATGCACAAGACTTGTAATATATGATTGCTAGCCTCCCTTTTCATTGTTAGAAGCAGCACATGGTTCACGATGGGTGTCCACATTAGCTTTTATATCTAAAACTAGAATGACAGTAAACTGCAAAATTTGGCTAGAAGGGCACTGTGAGAATATCGATGTTATCAGATGTTCTGCATTGGTTAGTGACGGATTAAAGCATGTACTGAGAATTGAAAATGAACTATTAAAATGTTGTTTGAATAACTAAAATTAATCACATCTTCTCAACATAATTCTTGCCTATAGATAAATATAAGGGGGACTGGTGGATATGGTGGTCTTAATCGTTGAACTGTCACAATTAGTTTAGCGGCCACTTTGCATACCAAAACTACTTTGTAGCCAGCATGTATAAATCAATGTTCCACCGAGTTTCCGGGATGGGGAAATGCGGAAGCGGGGATATGCACAAGGGGGACGTATATAAGCAATCCCAAAATTTAGGGAAATTTCGGGGAAACAGGGGGACGTCAGAGCCATAAAAATTATAAAATTATTAAAAATTTAATATATAAAGATAAAAAAATAATATCCCAACAATATGTTAATAACTAAATTAGTAGATAGTAAATCTTATCAATTATGAAATGCACATCTAAATATGCTCATCATTTTGTATTAGACTATTGTGAAGTAAAATTATCATTTGACATTTCTACAATCATCAATGTAAATCTAAAAATAAATTACTAAATTGAATCTATCATTTGACATTATGCAAAGTTCCATCTAAATTCATCATTTGGCAATGGCCATTAATATTATGCAAGGTACATCTAAATTAAATTCACCATTTGACAATTGAAACTACACAATGCACATCAAAAATAAAAGTCATCATATGACAATGACATTTGAAGTCTATAACAACGATAGAAAACTGAACTAAAAATAAACATAGAAAGTAGTGAAATACACCCAAAAAAAAAAAAAATTGTTATTAGCGAAAAAAATCGGGGACGCGTCCCTCTTGCATCCCCCCTGCATCCCCTCGTCCCCCCGACAAGAGAGACGCATTTCATCACCAGAAAAACGACCCCCTAGAGTTTCCCAAGGTTTTCCAAAAAAGGGGACATGGGGAGAGTTTCCCCATCTCGGGAGCGTGGGGGAGCGGGGAAGCGCGTCCCCCACCCTGGGGGACGCATCCCCGTGGAACACTGGTATAAATGTTGATACTAGGGAGAAAAATGTAATAGCAATTAAGGAATGCACAAATATAAAAAGGCTATAGTCAAGGAAAAGGTGAATCAGAATGAAAGATAATTAAATAAATAAGAGAGACTCATCTAGATTGTACCACCCACATTATGTCAAGATATGTAGTTAATGACCACAATTAAGTGGTGCGATAGCCATATGTCAAGGGGCAGGGCCAGGATCCAAAGCATCGAGCAAGAGCAGGTACAACAGTGGTAGCACCATTTCCCAAAAAAACCTGGGAGCAGAATCCCAGCAGCGTTTTTTATATAATATTAATATATAATACAACGCATTCAAATTTCATATTCAGAAAATACATGCAGAATGCCAATTTAGTTGCAGAATACATGAAAACATGCATATTTGTGCTACTTTTAGATGAATGCTACATTAATATAAAGTTAGAAATGTAATCCATGGTAGATTAATGATAAATCATTTAAGCATCAACCATCTAGAAATTACAAACATATAAATTTCTATCATACCATCTAATAGGAAGAAGATCAGTGATTATGGAATGAAATAAGCTATCCACCATCAACATGACCAAAGGGTGGCAGGTGTGGGGGTGATACTCCTTGATCCTGGAGGAAAAGTGGGAAGCGATTTTCCAAGCAGGAGTGTTGGATATTTTCCAAGGGTTACAAAGAGCACAAATCAACGAAATCAAGACAATCACTGTAGTACATGATTCTTCTATCATCATCAAATTTCTTCTCCAACTTTCAACTTCCCAATCCTTTGGATTAAAGAGGATGGTTCAAGGGATTATGACAGTGGATAAGTAGTGAGATGGTATAACCTTCTCTCATTCCTTAAGGACTCAAAATCAGGACACTAATCAACAACCTATCGTAGGGGATGGGCTAAAAGAAGGTATTGTTATTAACAGGCAAGGAGCTTTATTTTTGTCATCCATTATATAAAAAAACAAATTAACTTCTAGATGGTTTAGCCATCCAATGGTAGTGTTACGCATGCACTAGAGGACAGGCCATTATGACCACCTACCCCATTCACCTTCCTCTCTATTATATTGGCATGATTGTTTAAATGCCACAAGGTGAGGGGTCTTTTGGCTCTGTGTAAGATTTTATTTACGTTATGGATCTCATCCCATTCAATTTTGGGGAATTTATAAAGCATTTCATTTGTTCATGGCTACAATTCTAAGGAAAGGATGTCCATGAGCATTGCTCAATAAAACAAAATAAGCTAGTAACTGCCCACACATGTGTAATGTTCTTGTCCAACTGTTGACTGGAATTGGTATAGTTTTCTTGCATGCCAAGTTGTTTTTTATTTTTGGTGGTTTATATTGTTTTTGTGATTTTCTTGCAACTCTTGTTTGCATGCAACGAATTCTACTCCAAACACAACATAACAAATAAAAAGAATATATATAGCCAAGACTACTGAATTTTTATTTCAATGAATGGACTACATGTGCATGCTCGACAAAGTCCTTAGCTGGTTAAGTGTTGAAACCTGAAGCTGCTAACCCGATCTGGAAATTAACACGTCCTCTCAGACTGTATTCAATCTTATGTAATATGCAAGAACCCCAAATTGCTAACACAGATTCAATACTTGATTGTTGTCTCCTTGCTAGCGCCCTCAGCTCCCCAAAATGACGAACTTGATATGTGTCGTGGCACTTAAAGCAATGTCGTGTCTCTTCTACTGGTTAGAGATGCTTTTATCAATCGATTGGGTCCATGCGCTCACTCCCTATAGCCCAGCTATCCCTTTCCTCCTCAACAGGACCCTCCTGTGCCCTTATACAACCACAAAATAGCCACTCAATCCTCCTTCCTGTGCACTTGGCCAACCACAAACCAACCAAAATAACTCTACTGTCTTCCCTCTATAAATGTGGCCTTTCTGGGCACTTCCGCAGCCATGACAACAACACATTGCCTCCACCCCCCACCACCCAGCCATGCAAATCTCATGTGCTCTCTAACAGCCAAGTGCAGCAACTCAATCTTCCTGGTATGCACTCTTGCAGCCAACGGAAAACAGATTGACACACATAGTAACAATGTGGCCCTCTCAGTCACACATGGCAACTTGATCCTTCCCCTGGGCACCTTGCACCCATGATTAACTAATTCGACCCTACAAACAACTTGACCCTCTGCCTATGCGCTCTGAGGAGCATTATGATCTCCCTCCTGTGTGTCCAGGGCCCAGGCAACCACAAACAGCCTGTCTGCATATGTCTTCTGGCGATTCTGGGCAACCCGTAAGTTTTCTTTAAGGCTTTTGAGGACATCCTGATTCTCTTGAATCCAATCCTTGGCTTTCGGTGCCCTGCTATCTCCAAAAACCAATTCCATAAATAATAAGGCTTCATACCCATACAAGGCCTTGAAAGGAGTCATACTATAGACATGTGGTAGGTGGCGTTATAGCAGTATCCCCTTATTAGAAAATCAAAGGAAATTGAAAATTTCTTACTTGGTGATTACTTGTGATAGTTAAACTTCTTTCTTTTACTATTTATTGTTCCTTTTTCATGAAGCAATTACACTAACTGTTCATTCAAGATCATGAAGGAGAAAGAGACACAGAGATTTAGGCTTTCATGCCAGGGGAAAACCCAAAAATCCTCTTCTTATTGAATCAATCTAAAAAGAGATAACCAACCCAAGACAAAAATACTTCCTCCAAGTCATCCCTCTTCAAAGTCAAAGTTGAAGTTTGGTCAAGTCAAAGTCAGAAGCACCTTCAATTCTGTTTGTAGTCTTTAAGTTCTTGTCACAATACTTCAACTTCCAGTAGCACAATGTCATCCTTCTATTCTCAGTCTTCCACTTACAAATTCTCAATTCCTCACCACAGACCTTTAGACTTCAAACTCTCGGCTCCTTCAGTTATCCGGTTCCTTACCACAAACCTTACCACAGACCTTCTGATTCTCGGCTCCTTACCACAGACCTTTAGATTCTCGGTTACTATAGACATTCAGTTCCTTACTACAGACCTTCGGCTCCTTATCACGGAACTTTCGCACAGTTGCTTCAGAAATCTTTCAAGATTCTGTATCACGGATCATAAGAGAAGATTTGGTTTATTGTTATTGCAAACTTCTTTATACCTTGGCTCCTTTTATCAATTACAGAGATTGAATTCTTGATTGACTTCTTACTTCTTTCTTTGCATGAGGTCAAGTAGTAGCTTTTATATATACGTCCAGGAGAGTGTACGTAGCCACACAGGCCAACTTTATCAGAAGGAGGGCCGACTTGGACGACTGATCAACAAATTTACAAAAATAAAATTCCTTTCTTTTTCTTTTACAAATGTCAAAATTTGACATGACCCTATTATAAATTATTTTGACTTTTATTGACTCAAAGAGCATGAAGAACATGCTAGATCAAGGAATAAAAAATAAATTCAATAATTAATCTTATCTTCACTATGAAGACCGATACTAGTTACATTTTCCAACACCCCTAAATGCAGCCACTTAATCAGCACCTTTTGTTGCTCAGTCACATAATTATGTAAATACTCTTCCATCAGTCTGGGTGCTAGCTGGTACTAGGTGTTAATTCCATGCCCACCAATCTAAAAAGCTTTTGCCAGAAAGTGCTAAGAAAATGGTTGTCCCTGTCATTGACAATGGATTTTGGTAGACCGTGTAGTCTGAATAACTCCCAGAAAAAACAATTTTCCACCTGCAATACTGAGTAATCTAATGAAATCTCATAGAAATGTCCAAATTTGGTTAGCTTGTCTACCACCACATAGATACAGTATTTTCCCTGTACTTTGGGCAGACCTGTAATAAAGTCGATCGATACACTCTCCCACTTTCGTTCTGGAATAGGGAGAGGCTGAAGTAATCCTGTTGGGTGAAGGTTTTCAGGTTTATTCTGTTGGCACATTATACACTATTTCACATATCTCAATACATCCTCCTTGACGCCCTTCAAGGAGAACCTCTCTCTCACCTGCCTGCAGGTTTTAAAATAACTTGGATGCCTGCTAGAGGTGTGTCGTGCATAGCTCTAAGGATCTTCTCTTTAATTCTAGATTCGGGAACCAAATAGATCCTCCTTTGTAGTAGATAACATGATCCACCACTGTATAACAGTAATCCGATACAAACTCATCCATTACCTCACAAACAAACCTGTCTTCTGAATATTCTACCAAAGACTCGATTTCCAATCTTCAGCAACTGCACTGAGCAAACATACAGTAGGCTTCCTGGCGAGCGCATCAGCAACAATATTCTTCTTGCATTTTATATACTCTATGTCAAAATCAAATGCTTGTATTTTAAATACCCACTTTTGTCGCGTTTTGTTTAAGTCCTTCCATTCCAAGAAATACTTCATACTATTATGATCTATCCTGACTATGACTTTGCCTCTTGCCAAGTCTCTTATGAATTTGATCAAAGCATGCATGATTTGTTGACTTTTGTAGCATCGGAAAGTGATCTAAGTCTAAAATTTGGTGAGGAGGCTTAGACACCAGTATTCCAAAGAACCCAGAAACCGTTTGTGGAAATTCCACTTGGTTCATGTTTTATTAAAATAATTAATTATTTTAATGGGGACCCTAAGTCTAAACTTAGGAAAATTAAATATTTAATGGGTATTAATAAATCAGAGTGTGAATCTTCTAAAGAATGAAGATCAAGTCAAGTTTTAATCTTAGCCATTGATTAGACTTCTAATCTGGGCCGTTGATTCATCGATGAGAATATTATAAAAGAAGGCTTGAGGGTCATTTGGAAAGTAAGCTAGGCAAACATTCAGCAACCCGAGGGAAGTCGATTATGAAGAAAGAAAATTCGATTTCAAAGGGAGATTTGCAAGGCAGAGGAAGCAGAGGGCATCAGCAGTGTCAGGGTTCAAGGAAAGAAGGACGCAAAAGGCCAAAGAGGCAGCACTTAGGATTAGCGCAAAGGCCTCACGCAGTAGTGACGCAGTCTCACACTGGCTCTGCGCAGAGAAATACGCAGGAGTGACGCAGAGTGACACAGGGAGGGCTAGTGAGTCCCTCAAGTGTCGGAAGTTCTCCGGAGGTCCAGAGAAAATTTATCTCAGGTGTATCTCAAGAAGTTTCTCAGTTATTTCTGCCAGTCTTTTCTTGGAAAGAATTACTGCTGAAGATTAATATATAAACCCTCATCTGCTGCACCGGTTTCCCCACATTGGGTTTTTCCAAGGACAATTGTCCAAAAGCAGTTGTCATTGTAATTGGTTCTTATGCTTGCATTTTACTGTTCTTTTCTCTATATGTACTTGAGTGATAACTGGAGTAGTGTTTATTTCGAAATTTGCTGAAAGGGTTTTGTAAATAACTTATTGTGGAAATAAGTAGGAGAAATAAATCTATAACTGCAATAGAAATTCAGAATTGAATTTTTCACATGGTATCAGAGCTAAATTGAGTAACAAGAGTGGAGACTCTGCGTTGGAAAGAAGTCTAGAAGTTGCTCCAAAGGGTTCACGCAGCTCTCCAAATAAAAGGGAAAGCATGAAAGAACAGAGGGATCACGACATCTCTGTATTGGCCTCCAGACTGGAAGAAGAATTTGCTTGCATATCAAGCTTTGCTTTTCCTGAAGTCTGGTATATTGATAGTGGTGCTTCTGCACATATGATGGGAGTACAAGAATGCTTCTCAAGCTACCAAGAAAAGCAGATGATTTTTCCGATCATCATGGGAAATAAGACGAAGTGTACCCTTGTTGGGAGAGGTACTGTAGTGTTTCAAACTGAAGCTGGAAATAAGCTTCAAGCCACCAATGTGCTGCATGTGCCTAGTTTGGGGATGAACTTACTCTCACTGTCTCAGCTACAAAACAAGGGCTATGATGTCTACTTCATTGGCAAAAGAATATATGCCAAACACGCAAATTGGAAGAAGAAGGCACAAATCGGAGTCGGGAGCAATAAACTGTATAAGTTGCAGCTCGAATCTCCAATGGCACTAATAGGCAGCTGTGAGGAGAAGGATTTGAATGAGCTATGGCACAGGAGAATGGGGCATTTACACCATGGGGCTTTGAGAATTCTCAAGAAGACTGTCTCAGGAGTTCCATATTTAAGCACCAAACGACATGACGTTTGCAGAGGGTGCATACTAGGGAAGCACGCTAAGGCAGCTGTTAATTTTGGGCAACTAGGTCCAAACCACGGGTTGTGCTGCTCAGATGATGATCTCAATATTTTTATTGGATTTCTCTTTTGGAGGTGTAAAATTGATCTAAAGATCATCTCGATCAGATGAGCAGAACATGTATTTTGAATTTATTCCACTTATGTGCTAGGTCGGCCTGGAATATAATATAGACTTAAATGTCTTAAAGGACGTGTCACACACCCCCACAGATGATTATTAATAAGAAAGTTTTGGAGATCATTTCACACACATTGTGTGGAGGAAATTATCTTCTCCTCTTGGTGCATCTATGTTAGGGCTTTCTCGTGGAGCTGAATTAGGGCTTCTTGATGTAGCATTTTAGAGTTGTGTGACATGCTTGGCTGAATGACCTATTGGAGACTTTGTTGGTTGAAGCATCCTGCTGATCATCGTAACGCCATCATTCTTCTTCTTCTTTTTCTATTGTTGGCTTGTCTTCCATCGATCAGTTTATTTGTTCTATCTGCTTCAGTATTTTGTGCCCTAATCTGAAATGGCATAGAACATGTTCAAAAATTTACATGGTATCAAAGCTTAGGAGAAGACAATGCCCAACTTGTGAGAGAAAAGAGAGGCTACTACAGCGTGGGAGAAGAAGAAGTTGCGTGGAACCTTTTAGGAGTTTTTTTTTAACGTTGTTTTGGGCATCACCACAAGTCCGCATTAATTTCTGGAAGGCCGCATTACTTGAGGGCTTGCTTGCGTGCGTAGAGGCCTGTTGTGAAGTCACTTGGTTGCGAAAGCTCTTCAGTGAGTTGTTCGAGCATGTGCTAGATGCCACCGTTGTCCTTTGTGATAACTAGAGGGGGATTTGTTTGTCATAGAATCCCGTGTTCCACGAACGATCCAAGCATGTTGATGGCTGGTACCACTTTATCCGGGATATGGTACAGCGAGGCACCATAAGGCTCGATCATATAGGAACTGATGAGCAAGTCGCAAATATTCTCACAATGCCCTTGGTGAAGGTCATGTTCCTAACCTTCCGTGAGAATCTTGGTATCATGGAACAACCCTATTCTGAGGATCCTGTTGGACGATGAGCTCTGGGAGCTCTTGGGGGCTTTGGGGATAGCTTCTCAGAGCTATAAGCAACCACAGGGCTAGGCTTGCCGAACCTTGTTGGTGTGCTTGGGCCCCACCGTATTGATGATTGAGTTGGTTCGCCTCTCATGATGTGTGCCTCGTATGCATCCTACCCATTTGAGTTTTGGACTCATGGGAAGTACCTCTCATTTGGCCAATGAGGTGGGAAAAGCTAGAGACTAGTAGCAAAGAACGATGGACGCATCAGAGATTGTCGTACTCTCTATCTAGGATGACACGTGTCCAACCACTTGATCTGGGATCAAGTCTAGTGAGGTTTCTGACCTCCTACTGACTTCGGGTCAGATAAACCACTTCGGGTTGGTATGTGACTCTTTGAGTCCATGTGAGATTTCAGACCTCCAACTGACTTCAGGTCAATGAGACTAACTTCGAGTTAGTATATATGACTCTCTTGAGTCCAAGTGAGGTTTTGGACCTCCTACTGACTTCGGGTTAGATAAACCAACTCCGGGTTGGTATGAAACTCTTTGTGAGTCCTATAGAGGTTTCGGACCTCTGGGCTAAATCTGTCAGCGGGGAATGATGTCTTTGTGACTGACCCACTTCTGTTTTGAAATAAAGAGGCCAGCAAAGCAAGTTACGGCGGGATGACGCACGATGTTTGATTGCACAGGTGGATGAAGTTCTCCCTAGTTGAGAGGGAGTGTTAAAATTGGACAACTAGGTCCAAACTCGATGTTGTGATGCTCAGATGAAGACACCAATATTTTTATTGGGTTCCTCTTTTGAAGAGGTGCAAGATCGATCTAAAGATCATCTTGATTCGATGAGCATAACATTTGTTTTTAATTTATTTTTAATATTTTCAAAATATGTGCAGGTCGGCCTTAAGGTTTTACACCCCCAGCAAATGTGTCACACACCTCAGTGATTGATATAAATAGAGTCAACGTTGGAAGACATTTTATATCATCCTCACACATCATTTCTCCTCTTCTGATTGCTTCGAGCTCCTTGGAGGCAGTTTTCGGTTCACACGTGGGAAAGAAGGACAAAGAGAAATCTGTTGCAGCTAGGGTTTCCACACAATTTTGACCAATGTTGACTTTGGTCAACGCATGGTCCAAAGGAGCTAAATTTTGGTGGAGACTTCGATTTTGGAAGGCCGTACATTTTGGCACAAGAACCAATGTCAAAGGTTGACCGTAGACTGTGCTGCGTTCTTGTTGTTGCTGCTGTTGCTATCGTCGCTGCTGGTGCTGCTGCTATTCTGCGTTGACTTTTCTGGGCAGCATTGACTTTTCTGGGGTTGACTTTGAGTTGACCGTGTGGCTGTTTTGAGGGCTGTTGTGACACATGCTGGGGTGGCTGACCAAGAAGACTTTGTTGGTTGAAGCATCCTGTTGACCGTCGTAACGCACCACCACATTTTTCTGTTTCTGGTTTGTCTTCTGTAGATCCACTGGTATGTTCTATCAGCATTTTACTTGATTGTTATGTGATTGTTGTAGTGAAAAGTAAAGTTGCATCAAGCATAGAACATCTACAAAAATTTACAAATATTCTCTTAGTGCGAAACACCTTGTCATTCGTTCTAGCGATGCTTCCGCACATTCTTCGGCCCGCCCTCCTCAAAATTCTGGAAGCTTAATCTTCTATAGCTCCATAGAAATGTCTTCTCGTGTTTGTTTACAATCTAGGTTTCTTTCCTCAAGTTGAGGTTGCTTTTCCTTGGTATTGGCTATCGACGGCCTTTTTAATGTTTCCAAGATGGCTTCCAATGAGCGCATTATAATGGTTAGCTCAGGTGCTGAAGCGGTTGGTGTTGATGATGGTATCGGTGGTCGCGATGGCAATGGTGACGGCGATGCTACCTGATGGCGTCGTCATTGATATGTCTTTACCATCGCAATTTTTTCTTGGTCACACAATAAGATTATGAATATCTGAGGTAAAATTTAGATTAATAAATACAATTTCGTAATTTCAAGCTCACATACGAGTATAGTTTTTTTTTCTATTCTTACTTGCGGGCAAGTCTTACTGATACTAAGGTCAAGGACTACCTCCTTGTCCTAATCCATGGTGATTTATCCCAATGCGTAATAATACTTATTAAAATGCATGGATATAATATCACTTTGGAATATTTTCTTAGCATTTTCTAGTTCGTCGGATATTTCCATTATTGCTTTACGTTGATTGGTGTAATTTTCTACTAAATTAAGGCTTAAATGCTGATTTAAATGGGGCAGACGCCAAGTATTGGAAATGCATATCTGCCAGCTCATTTTGGGTGCTATTGTACCCACTTTCATCCCCACTATAATCTCCACTTATTTATGCTAGGCCAAAGGCAGAATCTTCTACCTTGCTCACATTTAAGGTTACATTATTCACTCACTCCGAGGATTTATGGTCTTCCTAAGATTCATAAGGATGGAGCTCCCCTTTGCCCCATTGTCAACACCATAGGTGGTCTGACTTATCTACTCGCTAAATTTTTAGCCAGTAAGCTTAAACCTCTTATGGGTCAGACTGCCTCCTTTGTCAAAGACTCATCCTCTTTTATTAATGAATTGAAAGGCTTGCAATTGGATCCTGATGACAGGTTTGAAAGTTTTGATGTTGTCTCATTATACACTTGCATTCCCATTAAGGAAGCTATCGATGTCATTTCTCGAGTCACAGATCCTGATATTGCTCATCTTGTTGAGATATGTCTTAACTCGACCTTCTTTAGTTTCGAGGGTGAATCCTTTGGACAGACTTGTGGTGCGGCCATGGGTTCCCCCCTATCCCCTATGGTGGCTAATCTATTCATGGAAGACTTCGAATCTAGGGCCCTTTCCTCCTCCCTTTTTCAACTTAGGCTTTGGAAAAGGTTTGCTGATGACACCTGTGTGGTTTGGCCTCATGGCAAGGAGAAATTGGACCTTTTCTTCCAGCATCTTAATGATCAATCTGACTTCATTAAGTTCACCATGGAATTCGAAGATGATGGTAGCCTGCCCTTTTTGGATGTCCTTATTTCTAGGAATGAAGATGGTTATTTCTCTCATCAAGTCTTTAGAAAGAAGATACACACTGAGCAGTATTTACATGTTAGTTCTCACCATTTCCCTGCTCAAAAGCTTGGGGTTCTCAATACCCTAGCCACCAAAGCCTTTAGACTCTCTGATGAACACCACTTTGAAGGTGAAAAAGCTCATCTCCTTAAAGTTTTTAATAAGAACAGTTATAGCAAGAGCCAATGTCTTAGAGCTTTTTAAAAAGCTGAAAAAGGTCCTAGGGATAAGAAAGATCCTTGTGATCGGATATCTGGAGTTCACCTTTCGTTTATCCAAGGTACTACTGATAAAATTGCTAGGATCCTAAAGAGACATAATGTTTCCTCAACCTCCAAGCCCTCCCACACCATTCAAAGTTCGCTTAGATCGGTTAAGGACCCAATTTGCCCTAAGGATGGTAAGGGTGTTGTTAAATTTGGACAACTAGGTCCAAACTCCATATTAAGATGCTCAGATTAAGAGGTTAATATTTTTGTTGGATTCCTCTTTCTGAGAGGTGTAAAATCCATATAAAATATGTCTTAATCCGATGAGCAGAACTTATATTTTGAATTTATTATTCTTAATAAATTATATGTGCAAGGTCGGCCAGTTTTGTAATGTAGTCTCACATGCCCAACAGATGTGTCACACACCCTCATTGATGGATATATATACAGGAAAAGTTGGAGAGATTTTCATAATCATCACAACTCACATCTTCCTCTCTCATCAAAGAGTACGAGCTACCAAGAAGGACGAGTTTAATCCTGCGATGTGAAGGACGAGGACAAAGCATGCGGTCAAGGCCGGAAGTACGGATTCTAATTCTTGCCTAGGGTTTCGTGGCTTTGACCAGCGTTGACTTTGGTCAACGCATGGTCCAAACAAGCTGAAAACTTGTGGAAGGTTCGATTTTTGAAGGCCGTACTACCTGGCACAAAAATCGAGGTCAAAGGGTTGACCGTTTTGCTGTTGCGTTGACTTTTAGCTTGCTGCCCCTGCGTTGACTTTTCAGGACAGCGTTGACTTTTGCAGAGTTGACTTGGGTTGACTCATCTACAGATTGAAGGGTTGTTGTGACACATGTTGGGCTGGCTGACCAAAGGAGACTTTGCTGGTTGAAGCATCCTGTTGACCGCCGAAACGAACATACACATTTTTCCTGTTTCTGATTTGTCTTCTGTAAGATCTACTTATATGTTCTATATGCATTTTGCTTAACTACTTGTATGATTGCAGAAAGAAAAGTGAAATTGCTACTAGCATAGAACATCTACAAAACTTTACATGGTATCAGAGGTGAGGTGAAGACAAACTCAATCTATAGCAATCATCATCGAAGGAAATGGGTTCCACTAGTCTTGAATTCAAGGAGAATGACAAGCTGACTGGAAGTGATGACTTCCATCCCTGGAAGATGATATTAGATCTCAAATTAGAAGATCATGATCTCTTGGATCATGTGAAAGGAAGGATTCTAGAACCTCCATCCAATGCCTCTGCTGCTGTTAGAAACAAGTATAAGAAGGGAGAAATCAAAGCAAAGCTGCTGATCAGGGAATCCATAAATAAGAGTCTGGGTGCCTACATATCTGAACTAGGCACATCCAAGGAGATGTATGACAAATTGATACTTATGTTCCAAGTAAACAATGTGAACCAAGTGCTATTCCTCAAGAACAAGTTGAAGAATATGAAGAAGGGCCGAGACGAGTCTATTCAAACTTTCTTTAGGAAGTTGACCGAAACCAGGAACAATCTGCTAGCTATTGGGGAGACAATAGCTGATCGTGAGATGGTTCTCACCGCACTTGGAGGACTTCCATATGAATGGCAAGTATTCACAACTACTATTCTCAACAATAATACCATTCCTAACTTTGATGAGCTTCTGTCAAGATGTATGCAATAAGAAACAAGGATGAAGGAATTTGATAATGAAAGAAATGCTGCCTATGGTGCTCATTCCCGAAAGAAGAACTCTGGTGGTTCTAAGGACAAAAGAAGGACAAAGACTCAAGAGAAGAAGGGTAAATGTTTCACCTGCCATAGGCCTGGACACTATGCTAGAGAATGCCCCCTTCAAGGAGGATTCTTCCGATAGTGACGATAACAACAACAACCGAAGGAATGGGAATCAAAGAAATGACAAATCCAAAGGAAAGAGGAAGGCTCACTTTGGAGGAAACAATCAACCTTCTAAGAGGTCTAGAAATACCAGGTATGAGGAGTCTAATGTTGTTGATAAAAGAAATGAGTATATTCTGGTATATGCTCTCTCAGCTGCATCTCTGCCCGACACTATGGATGTCTGGCTAATCGATAGTGGTGCCTCAAGACATATCACCGGATTCAAGGAAGCACTTTCTGACATGGTTGAAAGGGATACTAATCTAGAAATTATCCTTGGGGATAATGCCACTTATCCTGTGAAAGGGACCGGGACTGTGACCCTCCACTTGTCCCTAGGACAAGTCCTCCATTTGCAAGATGTACTCTATGTACCCAAATTGAAGAAGAATCTTGTGTCTGTATCTGCAATGGAAGACAAAGGATTCAACGTTACTTTCTCTAATGGAAAGGTGCTCATGTGGAAGAAGAGCTTCAAGGAAGCTATCTCAATTGGTTCTAGGGTTGGTACACTCTATCAGGTTGGAGGGAGTCCGTTGGGAGCTATGACTTGTGATACTATCCGACAAACCAAACTATGGCACCGAAGATTTGGAAAGCCCTTCCCGAAGCAAGGAAGGTGTATGTAAGGGCTGTGCTGAAGAATATAACATAACAAGGGGACCTTTTTCCCTCAAGTGTCACAAAGACATCTGAGATATTGCAACTGGTCCATTCTGATCTTTCTGGTATGTTGCCTGTAACATCCCTGGGGGATGTTCTTACTATATGACATTTACTGATGACTTCTCTCGCAAAACCTGGATCTTTTGAGGAAGCCATCAAGCATCAAGTCTGGAAGGATGCTATGCATGAAGAATATGAGTCTATTATGAAGAATGATGTCTGGGATGTGGTCCCGAGACCAAAGGACAAATCTGTTGTCACTGCGGAATGGCTCTACAAAATCAAACATGGATCTGATGGGAGTGCTGAAAAGTTTAAGGCAAGGTTTGTTGCCCGTGGCTTCTCTTAAAAGGAAGGAATTGACTATGACGATATATTTGCACCTGTGGCACGATATACCACCATCCGATCAATCATAGCCCTTGCTGCTACGCAAGGATGGAGTCTTCATCAGATGGATGTCCAGACCGCTTTTCTGCATGGTGCAATAAAGGAAAAGGTGTATGTGGAACAACCTCTGAGATTTGAAGTTCAAGATCGAGACACTTATGTCTGCAGGTTGAAGAAAGCCCTCTATGGGTTAAAGCAAGCACCCAGAGCTTGGTACGAAAGGATGGATAGTTACTTGATGAAGCTGGGCTTCACTCGAAGTAATGCTGATCCGAACCTATACTTCAAGGATGTGAAAAAGAAGCCTCTCATTCTAGTACTATATGTGGATGACCTCTTCCTGACTGGTGATGACCCTCTCATTCATCAATGTAAGAGGGAGCTTGCTGCTGAATTCGAGATGAAGGACCTAGGACTGATGCACTATTTACTAGGCCTGGAGGTCTGGCAGAGACCTGGAGAAATTTTCCTTTCTCAAGGAAAATATATTGTGAAGCTTCTGAAAAGATTTGGAATGGTGGACTGTAAGTCCGTGTCGACACCGATGGAACTCAACTTTAAGAAGTTGAGGAGCAACGTTGCTGGGCCCGTCCTACTGAGTATCGTGAACTCATAAAGACCCTGATGTTCTCAATGAACACTTGTTCGAACATATGCTGTGCAGTGAACACTTTGAGTCAACACATGGTTGATCATAACATTCACTGGGTTGGTGCCAAGAAACTCTTGAGATATCTCTGAGGCACGACAGACCATGGGCTGAGATACACTGTCAGAAGTATGACACTCCGTGGATATACTGATGCCGATTGGGCTGGCAGTGTGGTGGATCGCAAAAGCACATCTGGATGCTACTTCACATGAAGATCTGCTTCGGGCAGGAATCTAAAGTCGGCAGTCTTGAGCACCGCTGAGGCCAAATACATTGTAACATGTATGGCCTGTTGTGAAGTCACTTGGTTGCGAAAGCTCCTTGAGAGTTGTTCGAGCATGTGCTAGATGCCACCGTTATCCTTTGTGATAACCAGAGGGGGATTCATTTGTCATAGAATCCCGGGTTCCACGATTGATCCACGCATGTTGATGGCTGGTACCACTTTATCTGGGATATGGTACAGCGAGGCGCCGTAAGGCTCGATCATATAGGAACTGATGAGCAGGTCGCGGATATTCTCACAATGCCCTTGGGGAAGGTCATGTTCCTAACCTTCCGTGAGAATCTTGGAATCATGGAAAGACCCTATGATGTGGGTCCTGTTGGACGATGAGCTCTGGGAGCTCTGGGGGGCTTTGGGGAGAGCTTCTTGGAGCTATGGGCAACCAAAAGGCTAGGCTTTCCAACCTTGGTGGTGTGCTTGGACCCCACTGTTGTGATTTTGAGTTGGTTCACCTCTCATTTTCTGTGCCCCGTATGCATCCTACCCATTGAGTTCGGGGCTCATGGGAAGTACCTCTCATTTGGCCAATGAGGTGTGGAAAAGTTAGAGACTATTAGCAAAGACTGATGGACGCATCAGAGATTGCCGTACTCTCTCTCTAGGATGGCACGGTCCAACCACTTGATCTGGGATCAAGATTTGTGAGGTCTGGGACCTCTGGACTGACTATGTCAGTCGGGGGATGATGTCTTTGTGACTGACCCACTTCTGTTCTAAAATAAAGAAGTCAGCAAAGCAAGTTTCGGCGGGATGACGCACGATGTTGATTGCACTGATAGATGGAGTTCTCCCTAGTTGAGAGGGAGTGTTAAATTTGGACAACTAGGTCCAAACTCCATATTAAGATGCTCAGATTAAGAGGCTAATATTTTTGTTGGATTCCTCTTTCCGAGAGGTGTAAAATCCATATAAAATATGTCTTAATCCGATGAGCAGAACTTATATTTTGAATTTATTATTTTCAATAAATTATATGTGCAAGGTCGGCCAGTTTTGTAATGTAGGCTCACATGCCCAACAGATGTGTCACACACCCTCATGATGGATATATATACAGGAAAAGTTGGAGAGATTTTCATCATCATCACAACTCACATCTTCCTCTCTCCTCAAGGAGTACGAGCTACCAAGAAGGACGAATTTAATCTGAATCACACGTGTGAAGGACTAAGAGGACAAACTCGTACGGTCAAGCCTAAGTACGGATGAGTCACTATTAGGGTTTCATTTGACCAAATGCTGATTTTGGTCAACAGCTAGTCCAAACAAGTTTAAAATTGCGGAAGGTTCGATTTATGAAGGCCGCACTATCAAGTAACATGAAAAACGAGAGGTCGCAAGCACCGGCTTTGTCGCCGTTGATTCTTAGCTTGCTGCCCCTGCGTTGACTTTTCAGGACAGCGTTGACTTTTGCAGAGTTGACTTGGGTTGACTCATCTACCGATTGAAGGGTTGTTGTGACACATGCTGGGCTGGCTGACCAAAGGAGACTTTGCTGGTTGAAGCATCCTGTTGACCGCCGAAACGAACACACACATTTTTCCTGTTTCTGATTTGTCTTCTGTAAGATCTACTTATATGTTCTATCTGCATTTTGCTTACCTACTTGTATGATTGCTGAAAGAAAAGTGAAATTGCTACTAGCATAGAACATCTACAAAAATTAACAGGTGTTTACTTAATTCCGTGCTCCTGTGGGACGCCTTACATAGGTGAAACTGGTCGATCAATTAATCAAAGAATTCATGAACATGTCGATGACCTTAAACATAGTAGATCACGCTCCTCTGCCCTAGCAAAGCATGCTAAAAAGACAAAACATCACATTTGCATTGAAGATGCTAAGGTTATTGCGGGGATAGACCATTTCCACCAACGCAAGTTGAGGGAAGCCTTGGAAATCGAAAAGAGGTCGGTTAACCTCAACATGGATGATGGGTGGAGTGTTAGCAGATGCTGGATCCCTGCCCTTTACTCTTAGTTGTTGTTTCTCTTCCCATGTTCTCCCCCTTATCTTTTCCTCTGCTCTTACTCTAGGTTTCTTTCTCCTTTTTCTTTTTTTTTAATTATTATTATTATTATTAGTATTATTATTTTTTTTTTAAATTACGTAGATATTATATTATGATTTAACTTAGTAAAAGTAAAGTTAACAATTAAGTAAAATAAATAAGAATATTTTTTATGATATTCAAATTATATAACATATAATTATTAATGAATTTTAATTATATAACATATTATTATAAATATTAAGTAAAAAATAACTATATAAAATTCAAAATATAAATATTAAATTATATAAAATTTAATTTATTCATTAAAAATTAAAAAATAATAATAATAATAATTATATTTCTTATTCTAGTCAAACTATCCATTATTTTACAAACGGCTAGTTGGAGCTTTCCTTATCTATTTTAATGGATTCCCTGATCAGATTTCTCATCTTGTCCTGATAATGAACCACACTTGTTCGAAATGCATCAACAAAATTTACTTTGATGTGATTTTCAATGAAAGAGTTTATACACATTTTATGGATCACAGAAGCCAAATTCCTAAAATATTCAAGAGATTTATGAGATATTAAATTTTGTTTTATATATAAAATATAATTTAAACAACAACTTTGTTATATCAAATTTAACCCTATCAAATTCCACCGACTACTAAAAAATCACTTCGTTTGACCAATCTACACCCGCCACTTGAATTCAACCCGCTCACGCATTACTTCCACCACATCGACCAGATTCTTCAAGCTTTGACCCCACACCTACCTACGCCCACTAATTCGACGACGCCAACTATTCTTGTTTTAGCAATTTAGAGTTTATGACGGTCATTTATATTTCTCAAATGTAATTGTGATTTCAAAATAATAATGAATAACTAATGTATTATAATGGCATCTCGTTCAAAACTATGCGGCTAGAAGAACTTGAAGAACTCAGAACCCCAGGTTTACTTATGGACGGCATGGCCCTGCTGTCATGGTATGGCTGTCAATCAGTGTGGCCCTTGTCATTGTGGGAAGAACTTGTTAAAAAAAAATAATAATAAAATAACACATATGGATTTAATGGGTCAAATGATAACATAAAGTTAATAAAACTAAATTGAAACTATTATAATTTACTTAAATAAATCAAATTATAATTTAACAAATCTTAATGAAGAGACTATCATAACGATCCCATTTTACGAATCAAGCCATACAATTTAAGCATAAGAAATAGCCTTAGAGAATGGTGAAATATGAAAATCATGAATAGGCAAGCTAATTCGACCCCCCTACGGCTCATATAAATAGAAAATATGTCACATCACATTGGAGCATCATCGTCACACATATCTTCTCTCTCTTGTTTGGATTGGTTTGTACAGGTCTGCAATTGGAGGTCCGATCTCACACATGCGAAGGAAAGGAAGGATATTATGTTTTGACCAGTGTTGACTTTCTATTTAGGGATGCTTTGACCAGCATTGACCAGCAAAATAAAGGGTTCATTTGACTTCGATTGGCCTGTTATTGGAGTGTGAGTTGACTGGGATTTGGACAAAAATTTTCTGGGCAGTTTGATCAAGGTTGACCACAAGCTTTGACTGAAGTTGACCACAGAAATTCTGAAATTATGAACTTTGACCACAGGTTCTCTCTCTCCTTTGACCAAGTTTTTGGAGGCTGTTTTGACTGGGTTTGACTGGGCCTCGAAGGCCAAATTATTTGACCGTTGACTGAGCGGATTTGGAGGGATGTTGATCATTGACTTTTGGACTAGTTAGGGCATCATTTGCTGCTGTTGACTTTGACAGAAATTGCAGATTTGACTTGTTGACCAGATTTGACTTTGAGGGTCATCTTTTGTATATTAGTTGTTTGGTCTCTTGGATAGTCAAAGGTTTGACTTTGACTCTTTTGTTGATAAACTGGAACATTGTATCTCTCTGCTGAACATTTAATGACAATCTAATAGAAGAAGAATTTTGAAAGGGTTTTTCCCTGGTCTTTGACCAAATCTTGTGTCTCTCTTGTTCTTGTTCTTGGCTGTCTTCTATTGCTTTTGAATTACTCTTCTATCTACAATTGCTTACTGTCATTGGAAAATTGAATTCATTTGAAAAGTGATTGCTAATTGAAGAAGAATTGGAATAAGTGATTGTTCTAAGCATAAAACAGTGGAAAATTAACAGTGATAAGGTAGAATCACGTGCAAGCTGTCCTTAAATAAATGATGCCCCATGATCAAGAAGCAATCAAAGGAGGGCCTCAACAAGAGGCCTGGCTGACATAGCAAAATTTCCTAGAAATGAGACTATTCACTAGATAAACAATATCAGACTTGATCATCACATACCCCTAGTAAGTGAGTAGGTCCATTTATGCTAATACTAACATTCTTTTGCTTGTACTTCAAATGTTGAGAATCGATCCCTAACAAGCATAATAGTAGTCAAAGTGAACAATTATTAATATGCCAACTTGTGTTCCCAATGCCCATAAACATGAATCTCTAAAGAATATAATAAATGTTTCAATCATTTTCTCCACGACATCCCTTCTCTAGTCAACCAACATAAATAAAACAATATGAAGCGAGTCAACATGAGCATTTTATTTACCTTAGAATCAAATTCAACACCTGATATCCATTCCCTGCAAAGAAAGAATGTGATCAAAGCATAAATGAAAGGATAGTATTTGTCACGGTACCCATCTCTCTTTAATCAAGCCAATAACTCTCAATGTTAAGAACAAAGCAATAACTTCCTAAAACAATAAAGAGCAAAATATATTACTGTCCTCAATTAATTTTATTTCACCATAACACTTGTAACTATTAATTTTTAATAGAGTAGATGGATTTCAAATTTTAAATTTAGTTTAAAAAGTAATACATCACAACTAGTTGATGTACAATGGAAGAAATATTATCTTTAGCATATGAAACACAAATCAACTCCCACGAGAGAGAAGCAACATGAACAATTTTATAGTGAATATACTCTAGCATGTTTTCTATTGAAATCACCATTTTCCTATGGAGTAACAAAAATGTTGTTATTTTCAAGGGTGTAATGTTTGTTCAAGTTTGTATGAAGCTTTCTATAGGCGAACTTTCTTCACAAACCATGCAAGACTGCAAATTCTTCATTCAAATTATTTAAACTTTTATATCCATAATGCATGTTCTTTCTAAATATCACAATCTAAATATGCTGAGAAACAAAATCTTATTTAAAAATAACAAGAATAACTGCATGATTATGGATAACAAATCTCACTGCAATAAATTGAAATTCAACAAGGTGAAACTAATATTAGGTGAGGACAACGTTCTTGAACAAGTAATGGCACTGCAGGAGTTGACACTAATTAGTAAGTTCTATGGTAGAATTATTTCAAAAAGTACTGTCATTTTGGATTCGATGATTGTGGTGTCCTACGTTGGGTTACAAAATATATTTTAGCCAAAATCTACCTTGCTTTTACTTTAAAACAATGTGGGATGTAAATCACATCCTAGGCGGAGGATGGTACTAGGGGAGCTTGTTGCCAGCGCAAATACATTGGTAACACTACTTTAATGAGGCATGAGAAATAGAACATTCATATTGTATGGATCAAACTAACAGCGTTGACTCTCAAATTATGGAACAAGCAATGCCTGCAAGCAATGGAGAAAGTATGAATAGCTTTAAAGATTTTGGGAAAAAATTGCAAATTATGGAAGGTCAAATTTGGGGCTAGGGCTTTTGTGGAGATTGATTTGGATGGCAGGCAGCCAGATAGTTTGGAAGTTGAAATTGGGAGCTAGACCTATCATCAATCACTAGGCTATGTTGGAATACCTTATAGATGTTCATACTTCCACCTATATAGATATTTAGGAGATGATTGTACAAAGCCAGCAGTCAAGGATGCTCAAGCAATTAGAAAATTGAAAGAATATGAGTATAATCACAGTATACAAAGCATGAAAGTCGAAGTTGGTATGTCCTAGGACCTGTGAAGGGAAGATGAACATAACAATTTACTACGACATTCACAAGGTTCTCCATTTAGGCCATAACCAAATGCATCATAATAGAACCTTCCAGTGCTCTTAGCTTAACTTCCATCATGTATCAAGAAGCTATCATGGTGTTCAACCACAAGCAAGTGATGGAATATTGTTGCAACAATCTATTGGAGGACCCACCTATAGCAACAGAAAGCATGTTATGGAAAAATAATTGATTCCAAAGAATTCGTTGGAAGTTGTAGTCCTTGTGGAAACTCCCTTAATTCTCAAAATGATTGTGGTAAACATATTCTGAGTTCCCCTTCTAAGAAAAAGAGTAGCCCCAATCTAAACCAACCTCAAAATGGGACTTGTAATCTACCTAACAATCCCCTGGTAAAGGTTATAGGAAACCCTTTTTTCTTACCCTGCAACACTATGTTAAATAAGTCAAACCCTGGCTAGTCTATTTCCTTTAACGTTGATACAAGTGTTCACAGTGAAAATTATATCTTCTTTGTTCCTTTAAAACCTGCAATTCAAGTCACGAGGAGGTAGGTATTCAAGGAGATATAGGATTAGATTTTGGGAATCACCCAACTTCGAAAAGAAAATCATACCTTACCCGAGCACAATAAAAAACATTAGTTTAAAATGCAAAAAAGGACAATCATCAGGGCCCTTAGAGCAAGGACAACCCTCGACAAGGGTAATCCATGATCCTGTTCTCCCTTAATATCCAAGGTTTGGGAGCTCCCCATCAAAAATGACCCCTTAATCATCTGTTATGGGTTCATAAGCCAAACATCTTGACGATTCAAGAACCTATGTTTGAAGGTGACAAGACACAAAATTCTATCTCTCTAAAGGGTTGCAGTTTTGTTGTTTGTGATGCAATTGGCTAGTATATAGGGTTGGTAATTGGTTGGAACCAATTCCTCAACCTTCAAAATGTCAGTCTTCTCAACTTAGCAATTCTAACAATTTTGTTTTCAATGTAGTGGAGTAGAACATTTTTCCTTCTAAATATCTATGATCTTTATAACAACCAAAGGGAATATTGGGAATATTTCTTTGGTCTCCAATAACTAAGGAATGAGAATATGGTGGTTGGTGGTTATATGAGTTTCACCCTTTGCAAAAGAGAAGTTTGAGGCAAATCTTGCATAATGGATCAAATAGTAGATTTCTTGGTTCATAAGATAGAGGAAGCCAATCTTGTTGACCATGAGCTTGTTGTTAGCTCCCTTTGAAGGAACTATCAATCTAGGACAAAAGGAATTCCCAAAAGGCTACATTGGTTTTTAATCTATGAAACCTTCATCGAAAGCTCTACAAAAATGAGGACTCAGATTAGAACTAGGAACACCACTAATCATGTCCTATTTCTTCTTCAAATAGCACAAGATAATAATAATTCCCCCAATAACATTGTCTCATGGCCTAAAACCATTACCCATTAGTAGTAACCTCAAAGTCCTAAGAAAATTCAATTGACAAATTTCTTCACGATATTTAAAAGACCTACGGGCTATAAAAACAAGATAGAGAGAGACAAAGAGAATTCCCAGACAACCAAATTCAAGAATCAAACTATTATGGATCAATGTGCTTCACCCCTTACAACTACAACTTTATATACATGTTTTGTTATCTAGAAATAGAGATAATTAATCATCATCCATCACACTAGGAAGAACGAGCTCACTGCCATCCAAACAAAACTCTTAGGTGGATGACATACCTAATAGCTCTTAGAAAAAGCCAAAATCAATTCCTCTAAACCGATGGTTATATACTACATTAAAAACCCCAAAGACTTAAAATTCCTACAAGGTCATAGATGGGCTACAAGATAATGGAAATAAAGTTGACATCATCCACATTGCTAATGAAAGTTTCATCATCTAATGTCACAAAGTTAGCAATCTCGCGTCAAAAGCATATGGTTCAAAAATTAGGGCCATGTAAAAAGATCTTGACAATTCTTGTTTCCAAGCAGTTATGGTTAAAGGCTTTCTATTGAGAACAATTGCTTTCTCAACAAGACGTGATGAAGGTAGTGTTGAGATTCACAAGAAATAGTGAGAAAATCAAACAAATCCCAACACAAACCCAAACCAACACAAGGACAGTGCAACACTTGGAGAGATATTAGTTAAGAGGAGCACAATACCAGAGCAACAGTGAACCCAATAACAAGTGCACACTTGATAGGTGGTCTTATGCAACAAGAGAGAAATAAACTCTGGCATAAGATAGCACAAGATAGCACAACACTTGATAGGTATTGTTGCCGCTCAAAATGTATAGGCACCACGACAACGACTCGGGTCGGGGGCTATCACATTGATCCCCAACCTCTCTGTTTAAGTTGTCTCTTAACAACAGACTATGTGGGGTAGACCCTATGGAAATGATATGAAGAAGGATAAGTTGGGAACCAACCTCCACAAGACGTGATGAAAGTAGTGTTGAGATTCACAAGAAATAGTGAGAAAATCAAACAAATCCCAACACAAACCCAAAGTCTGCAATAAAGAGAAGAACAATCCAACACAAGGATGGTGCAACACTTGGAGAGAAATTAGTTAAGAGGAGCACAATCCCAAAGCAACAATGAACCCAATAACAAGTGCACACTTGATAGGTGGTCTTATGCAACAAGAGAGAAATAAACTCTAGCATAAGATAGCACAACACTTGATAGGTATTGTTGTCGCTCAAAATGTATAGGCACCACGAGAACAACTCAGGTCAGGGGTTGTCACATTGATCCCAACCTCTCTATTTAAGTTGTCTCCCAACAGCAGACTAAGGGGGGTAGACCCTATGGAAATGATATAAAGAAGGATAAGTTGGGAACCAACAAATCCGAGAGACACGGTTGAGTGGCCTAGCACTTGTTTTGATTTAGCAAGATTTTAAGGATTCGATTGGATTTATAGATTTGAAACCAATGCCTTATGGAGTTAACACTCTTGCTATGTAGATTTAAGACCAAGTACTGGATGGACAACTGTTGCTTTAATGCCCTACTATCCTAAATGAAATGCAAATGCCTAGGACCTATGTGAAATGCAAAAATCTTGATTGATTTTAATTAAATACCTACTCTAAGTTTTACTTTCCCTTAACTATTTTGAAGTTGGGCTCCAAGGCAAGTTGTGGGAAGGAGGCTAACAAGAAGCAAGCAAGGGCTTGATTAACGATACCTAATATTGTGCTCCTATCACCCGATGCCTATGGCGTTGCAAAGACTGTGGCTTTGACAACCGCAAAGTCACCGTGTTAACTAACGAAGAGTTGCCTGGGCCCCTCAAGCCAAATGAAAAAGGTTCTCCTAGAAATATTTCAACCAAGCTTATGCTTGGAGGTAATTTTAATATGCACGATTAGCTTAGGATGCAAATGCTATGTGAAGTTAGAGGAAGATTGCCAATGTTTTAGAGTAGTTATATCGCCAAGTACTTATTTAAGAAATTCGATAAACAATCTCGATTATAAGAACAAATGCCAACTTTGAAAGTGCCAACAAGATAAAATAAAACTCACTCAACTTGATAATTGAAAGATGCACAATTTGTCATAGATCCACGATAGAGCACTTATCCAAACTCAATGTAAAATGGCAATGACAATTACTTGAAAACTCCAAAACAAATTATCTAAGAGATTCCCAATATGCATTTAGATCTCAAACCAATAAATTATCTAAGATCATAAATTACTCAATGATGTGCAATTGGAGTAAATCACCTTCAATGCTACTTAGCTTAGAGAGAACTAGATCTTAGCACAATTATCTTTCACAAATCAATGAAGCAGGAATATCTTTGGGCCAATTAGAATACTAGACACCACTAACTCCTTAGATTTATTTGTTTGACCAAATATAATTATACTTTAGGATGTGAGCTTATGTGTGCACAAATTTAGATCTCAGTAATTTCAAAAGATAATAAGCACTAGACTTCTCAATGTTAGATGAGTTTAATGCCACTGCTTATGCAAATTTTATTTGACTGAAATAACAAGGTAAGGGTTAGAAGATGTGCACCATGAAGCCCTAGGGCTTGAAGACACCTTCTAGATATGCAGATCAACCCACATCTCAGTTCTTAACTTAGTAAAAACTTCAAATTGTATCACAGTGATTGAAGGAAGACAAAATTAGTGAGAGTTTAAGGCAGTGTTAAGGTAAGAGTGAAGATTGAAGCTTTGAAAGGCTTAGAGGCCACGCCAAGGGAGGAGAGAAGGTTGTGTTAGGGTAGCAGAGAGAAGGAAGAGGCAATGTTAGGATCTTGAGGGCAGCATGAGGGTTTTCAAGTTGCTACACGCAGCAGAAAGGGATAATGAGGGCAGCGGCAAGGTTAGGAGGTTGCTACAGGCAGCAAAAGAGGGAGGATAGGAGTTGCGGAGGAGGTGAGGAAGGGGTGTCGCAGGGAAAGGAGAGGGCTAAGAGGGAGCGGGGGAGCTGTGGTAGGGAAGAAGGGAGGTTGCGGAGGAGAACGTGTTGCGAAAGTTTGAGAGGAGGGATAGGAGGTTGTCGTGAGGGGGAAAAGGGTTAGGAGAAACCACGGCAGGGATAAGGAAGGCAACATGAGGGTTTTCAGGTTGTTGAGGGAGGGTTTAAGAGGCAGAGCAGAGGGTTTTGAGGGCTGACGGGTGGCCTAAGAGCCACGACAAGCAAGGGCAGGGGCAAGATATGTCACTTCCTTGATTATAGTAGGGTAGGATAAATAAACTCTCTATTATGAGCATTAGATTAGTTTAGATGTTTTCTTCTCATTTATTGCAATTTCTTTTTAGCATAGATCCAAATTTGGTTTGCGTGATTTCACTTCATCAAATATCACTATTTCCAGCTCTTAGATTAGATGTGCATTTTGGTTTCAATTTATTCTCTATTAGGAAGGGATAAGGCTTCAAGTCCTATTTCACCCCTAGTATTTAATGCAAATTTTGTGAGATTGTTTAAGGGTTTACAAGTGGAGACCCTAGGGTTCTCACATCTTCCTGAGTGGAGCACATGTCCCGCAGTTGGAGACAAATGTTGCCCCCTCATTTCAGCAGGGGTAGCTAAAGCCATATTTTCTTTTTATCAAAACCATTATAAAACCAAAGAGATGCAAGTCTAAAGCCTTGTAGGCCATGTGATGATTACGTATATGGTATCTTGGGCCTATTATGGTCAACCATGCCTGATGCCTTTAGTACTTGCTCTCCACTCCTTTCATCTTGGATAGGAATGGAGGACTTGGGGTTGATCTTTTGGGATGCATGGTTTAGGGGGACCATTGGTTTCGTAGAGGTTATCATTAGGCATAGTCCAACCCATGTCTTGAGTGCGCATATCTTTTCCACATGGCCATGTGTCATAGACTCTATATGCATCTCCTTAGCCTTGGAGCAGTATTCATTTTATAGTTTTCAACATGGCAATTTCATAGTTCATAGCATTTCATGTTTCCCGAAGTAGCTCACGAATCCTAATGCACAAGATCCCACATCCAAAAATCAACAAAGGCTCAAAAAGTTCGAAATAATGTATACTTGACATGCCATGTACAAATTTTGGCAAAATGTGAAGGCATCAAACAAATATTCCTATTTATAAGATGGTTGTACCCTTTGTTTTGTCTTGTGAAAAATGGCCAAAAGAAGCTCATTCATTGACATGCATGGAAAAAGTTTACATCAAAGTAAATCACGCTCTAGACAAAACACAAATATGAAAATCCATCAATCAAATAGGGCATTACCCATGCAAGCAAAAATTGACCTCATTTCCAACTCTCATGTGCCAAGATTCAAGTGGGCCTAGAGGTAATGTCCTAGATCCAAACTAGGTAAGTGATAGCTTGTTGGAATGCTCATGGTGTGGCCTACCTCCTTCAAGCAAAATGTTGGACAAAGATGGTAGAGCATTTTCTCCATAAGGCAAATTTTGGATCTAATAAAAATGCATGCAAACTGACACGTGGGTGAAAAAGGTGGCAAATAAGGGTCCATACTTTACATGTAGAGACAAATTTTGAGTCAAAATTTATGTCAAATTTCTTCCAACAAAACCCATGTATCAAATTAACCAAATCAGCAAAGGTAAATGGAGATCTAGCAAATTACTCATCCATGCAAGGTGATTGTTGGAAATACTGAGAGGGGGGTGGATCAGTGTTTCTTACTAATTAGTTAATTTTAATTTCTAGAGCATTAAGTTCACATTAATCAGTATCAAATAACAAAAACAGTAAACAACACCATTCAACAATGCGCAATAATAAAGACAATACACACGAAATTTACGTGGAAACCCAATGTGGGAGAAAACCACGGAATGCTTTTTATATTTAATTCAGTACATCACTTTAGTGCAACTACACAAGGAAGGCCCAAACTCCTTGAATATAAATATGGAGATTTGTTTTACCAGCACCAACCAAATTGAGGCTCTGACCCCCAATGGGCTACGACCTACTATGGTTTATCAGCGACAACTGCATGGAGACACGATTCACCAGCTACCACTGCTTGGAGGCTCTGACCCCCATGATAAGTTGCAACATGTCTCGTAACACCGCCCTACCGCCCTGGCTTTGTGATGATTGATCTTCCGAAAAGCATTCGAACCTGGATGCGTTTTATCAGCTTTGACTGAAAGAATGCACCGACACCCTGTGCAAGCACCGACCTTCCCTAGCACCACCATAACACCCTGAAGTGTTCTCAGGCTCCGACCTAAAGGAGACTCCACTCTCCTACCTTGCACCATCCTGCCACCCTAATCAGTCGGTGGACCACGTTTCATAATTTTCAGACTAGATCCCCCTGTACTCTGAATCAATATAAAACAAACTGAAATATAATCATTGTTGATTTTTCTTAGTATGTATATCAATGCCAAAAAACCTTGGTAGCCTCACTACTCAACACTGCTTAATCTGCTCATCAAACCCTAGCCATCAATGTTGTACTTCCGGTATTATTGCTAACATTGTATTTGCTCTGACATCACAATTTGGTAATATTGCCACTGCTAACACTATATCTACTCATGAATGAATATGCATTAAGAAGTTCATGGAGTAGTTGCTCAAACCAACTGTGCCAAGTTGCTTTTGACCTTATGTTGTTGGCATTGGTGTCCAATGATGGCTCAGTTATAGATGTCACTAAAATCTCCACATGCAAGAATTGTCACCAATTGTATATCAAGGAAACTTAAAATAGCATTCCTTGACCTTAAATCTCCTCTTTGTGAAAGTCATTAGGGTAAGATTGAGAGGATTTCCTCTCTCTCTCTCCATTCAAGGCCTTCCACCTTTGAACTTGCCCTTTGACTCCATATACCCAATTGATTGAAGCCACTAGTCATTGTGTGTCAATTTTCTTTAAATTTTATCTTTTCTTATTTTCTTTATGGTAAACTAGAGTTGGGATTTTGAAAAATCGGCATTAAATAGCATATAACAACTTAAATGTCATATACCTAGTATTAGGGTATACATCTATTAAATTGAAGGGGAAAATACCATTTTTATGCATTTTCAGCCATAATTCTAAGGTTTTCTATTTGTTTTCTGCGTTTTAGCCTTTGAAAATTTTGCTTTAGCCTTTCTCTTGTTTACCTATTTTATAGCCTTGATATTTAATTGTCTATCATCGATTATAGGCTATCGTGTTGTTGTTGTCATAAATTTTGCATGTTATAAAGTGTCTTTATATCAAACCTGTTATCGCTCAAACTAGCAGGGATCCTATAGAGCTACTACTAGGTCAAGTGGCAACAATGGAGAAATAGCCCACTGTCACCTCAGCTAAAGCTCCCTGCTCTTTACGGACTTTCACTGATGGGAGGAGACCCAGTATAAGAGGAATCACAAGGATGAATAGATCAATGATGGGATGAGGAGTGATTCCTAAAGCCTATTCACAAGAGAGCCTCATATTTTGGCTTACTTGCTTTGGAAGCAAGGTTATGGGCTCTCTAGGAAGGGCTAAGGGGATACTTAGACCTAGGTTTGTAGAATGTCCTTTGACAAGAGGTATCCTAGACCTAAGAATCCTTGAGGAGAAGTGGCTTCTATGCAATCCTTGTTAAATTTGAGTTACAAATTTGTGGGACCACAAAGAACCCAAGTGGACCCAAAGTAGGTCAAGGGTATAGAGTTGATCAACAATAGAGGGGCTTGACCTAGTTAGTGAGGAGAATGGGATCAAAGGACTAATTTTCTTCTGAATTTCAAATGCAATGATCCAAGTGGGGACACTTACCCAAATCAACCGAAGGACAGGAATGATCCTTGGGCTAGGGCTTGCAATATCTCGAGATTCCACCATTGAATTGAGCTCAAAATTGGAGGACTCCTTAAGAAGATCCCAGCGCAGTTGTGGACCAAAATTCAAGGCTTTTGGATGGTTGCAAAAGATTTTGCTTGATGCCCTAGGAGAGTTTCTAGGTTAGGCCTAGAGAGAGGAGAAAAAGGTGAAAAGATGTTCGTTTAAGTGATCACCAAGGGCTAGACCAGTGCCTTGCCTTTGCCAGATATGGAGTCAAGGAGATTTTGAGATTTGGAGAAGCTTTCATCCAATCAAGGAGACCTTAAGCAACTTCACATGGAAAATTGGGGCATGAACTCGGCTACAAAAGGAGTTTACACTTCGATGTGCAAGAATTGATGACTTATCAAGGTATTATCAATGAATTTTAACCGCTAGGAACATTCATTCATCATACATTACACATGTAACATATGCGATGCCTCGTAAGTCCAAAAATTCAACAAGTTCGCATAAAATTAGGGCAGTTTCAGATCTAGAGAGCAAAAATCCCATACATTATTCATGTAAAAAGATAAATGTAAAGATAGACATGAAAAAGAGCACTTACATGTATAATGAGTATATCTAATCATCAATTCAAGACAAAATTTGAAGCTCCATGATCAAGAGATAGTATCCAAACATCAAAATTCATCCATGAAACCAAACTCACCCTCCAAAAGGGAATGTGAAATTCTCACAAGAGCTACTAATCCAATCCAAGTGATGAGAAGAGGAATGAATGAGCCTCTCATCTATTTATATCCTTCCTAAAGAGTTCGATTTGCCTAATTACGCCTAATTAAGCCCCAAATAATAAAATAATGTGCAATAATAACATCCCTTGGTGACAAGTCCACCAAGATAGCTCCATAATACAAAAATAAGCCTCAAGAGGGAAAAATAGTAAACATGATGAGTCGTTGGGCCATTGAGAAGGCCTAGTGGAGTCCAAGGTGTTCAAGTTGGGAGAATGGGCTCCAAACGCAGTGATCAAGGGGTTGGCCGCTTGGTATCCATGCAAGTCACATGTGGTGTCCACAAATAGGTGTGGGGGCACAATGACATCCTCATGGGTCTCCAAGTAGATCGACAATGCCTGTAAACTATCTGTAAGGGATAGAATGATGACATAAGCCCTCCCTTTGTCTCCCATGGTGAGACACATCCTCGTCTAGGCATCATCCTCATCCAAAAACTTAAAAGGTGGAACACGAGCAGTCAATGAATGGTGCTAGGGATCTCTGCTATGGTGGAGGCCCATGGCTCTCAGCGCTCACCCTACAAGTGCCAATGTGACCTTATGGAGGGCTTGGACCCTATATATGGAGACCAAACCCCAAATGGAGACCCACATGCAAATCCTGCACAAGGTCTAATGCGTCCCCTTGCCCTCCTGTACAACAAATCATTAGAGTAATCAAATAAAAGAGCTTACAAATCATGGAATCAAATGGACACTTCATGGTGGCACGCCCTTCCATAGTGGGCTTTGGCATGTACAGGTGTCTCCAAGCTCAATAAGGGGGTTAACCTAGGACCATATTAGGTGGCTTCAACCTTTAAAGGGGGTGACAAGTCCATGGAACATCCATCAAGTGGTAGGTGGCATGTGATATAATGATGGAACAGAGTGGGGATCAGGGGAAGGCTCCAAGCCACATGCCATGGTACAAGGGTAGCTATAATAGGGAAAGCCCACACTTGGGATATGAGTGTAGGAGGGAGAAATCGTGGTACATGAGTTACCGTGGCCTTTGTTTTTCAACCCTTCTTCATATGCCTTTTGCCTTTGATTGAGTTTTCTTCATAATTGCTCGAGGCTCCAGGAGATGAGAGCATGATGTGTAGGATACAACAGTAAATACCCACTTTAAGGTGGGGCAGTTCCTTGCCCACCAGGGGATGGGACAATCATGGGTTCCCTAATATGGAGGGGGCTCATCTAGGACCCATAGGAACTAGGGTGATGGCCATAGATAAGGGGTGGAGCTCATGTTTGGCTTTTGCCCACGTGCTAAACTTGTACGTCTCGACCATCTTTTGCATTTTGTGGTACATTTCCTATTGAAAGTGGCCAAATTATGCTTAGTCTTTTCTTTTTAGCTACATCAACCTTTGGGGCATCGTTCCACGCCCGACCCAAGGTGTGGGCAAGGGGAGGTGGAAGCTAACCCTTTGTGGACCCGGATGGGAAAAAAGATAAATGGGGTTAAAATGAGTAGAGGGGAGTTATGTATATGGTGTCGGGAAGCGTGACCACGCAACATGAAACATATGTAGGAGTCACCAGGGTGAATTTAAAGATGCCTAGAAAAATGTTTGATTCACCCTACAAGCATCGACCTTAAAGTTCAATGAAGAACTAGGGCTTCGTTCTTCCAATGGAGTCACCAATAATGTTATGTTAATATGTCGTATGGGGAACAAAACACACATCTCGTATCCCCGCAAACGGCGCCAAAAATGTTACCACTCAAACCAACAAGGGACCTAAAAGGGACTCCTGAGAGGGAAACTGTTAGGTCAAGGGCAACGATGGATACTTAGCCCACTGTCACCACAGTTAAGACTCCCTGCTCTTTACGGACTTTCACCGATGGAAGGAGACCCGGTAATTAGGAAGACACTTATAAAAGATGGATCAACAAATGAATGTGAAGTGACCATAAAGACACTTTCCCTAGGATATGATTAAAACTGGAGCTTGAATGCTCTTTAAGCAAGGTACAAGACTTTCTAGGGAAAGGAGGTGAGGATTTGAGGGTTAGGTTAAAGGAATATGACTATTCCCGAGTTGCCCTTGATGAATTATCTTTGATAAGAAGTGGTACCACATGGGGCCGAGTGGGCCCAACCCAAGTTAAGGGGATGGAATCTAGCAACCAATGATATTCTTAACCTGACCAAGGCAAGGGGAAAGGATCAAACAAGAATTTTCACCTAAAAGATGTCAAATTGATCCTATGAGGTACTAGCCTTGGGAACACTAGGGCAAAATTTGATCTTAGACCTAGGGCTTGGGATATCTCGCAATCCCACCATTAGAATCTCTTCAAATTTGGAGGAGACCTTGAGGACACACCAACGCAGTAGGGCCTAGGAGATCAAAAATTTTCTAGGGCTAGTTTCTCGGGAAATTGATGCCCTAGGCGGCCCAGCATGGCTAGACCTAAAAAGGGAGGAAAAGGTGAAAGAATGTGGTTTAAATGACCACCCTTTGATGGATCAGTGCCTAATTCCTCTTGGGGATATGTATTATGGAGTCAAGGAGAATTATGAAAATGGACTTCATTTCTTGTTCAAGGAGGCTCTCAAAGTCGACTTCGTCCAATGTTAAGGGCAAGAGAAGAAAAGTGACCTTAAACTATACTTCTTTGCAAATGGAAGAGGTTTATTGATATAACTCGATCTCTATGACAATTCATTCACCAAACATGGCCCATACATCGAGACCATACATCGAGATAAGCTAAATAAAAACATAATTCCACATTGGTGTCGTAAATGCATGCAGCAATTAGCCCTAAAATAGTGAAAATCTCATAACCAATGTATGCAGCAAAATGAAATAAAATAGTGATAAAATTCCACTTACATGTAAGAGAATATATCCAACCAGCATCACATTTGCAATATGAGAAGCTTCAAGATAGGAAGAACCCAATACATACATCAAAATTCAACCATTATCCAAAAATATCCACCAAAGAAAAAGTGCGAAGTTCTCTAATGAGAGAATAATCCAAATACAAGTGATGATACAAATGAATCCATCCAACTCCAATTTATACACTCATTATGAGTTTGAATTACCTAACAGGCCTACATTAGCCCCTAAAAATAAAATAATGTGCAAATTAACTAACTTTTAGTGACAAGCCCACCAAACTAGCTCACAAATATCAAGAGGTCAAATAATAATCTATGCATGTCGTAGGGCCCTCCAAGAGGCCTTATGAGGTCCATAAGTGCCATAATGATGAATAGGATCCTCAAAAAATGATGGACAAGGGGGTGGCCCTTTGTTCTCCAAACAATAAACCTATGGTGCTCTCAGTGGGTGTGGAGACACACCAATGACCGCATGGGTCTCCATATGAGTCGAAGATGCATGTAGACCATCTATAAGGACTCAAATGATGGAATGAATGTTGACATGTCATCGTACAAGTCCTAGGAAACCTGCCAAGTGTGTGGTGCACCTGTGGGGCCAGCTGGGCATAGTGTACCAAATCTAATTTCCGTCCAAAAGGTGGATCTCTAGCAATCTCTAAACATCTGTGGGGATCCATGGAGTGTTGTCTACTGTTATGGAGGCCCGTGGCTCTTTACACACAGCCTATACGTGTTAGTGTAGCCCTCTGGAGACTTGGGACCCCGTATAGGGAGACCAAACCCAAATGGACACCATTTGCAATCCTGCATAAGATCCAATGTGTCCCCTAGCCACAATACTGACTGATCCACACCCTCAAACGGGATTTACAGAACTCAGCTATATCTAGACCTAGAAACCCCAGCGCTGCCCCTCAAAAGCACTACACCAGCCTTTGAAGCCCCTGAAAGCCTCTTCGTCAGCCTTGGATGGCCTCCAAACCCTCAGCGCTGCTCCTGGAAGAGATTGCGTTACCCCAGAATGGGTGATGCAATCACTGCGTTGCCCTTAAGGGTCTCTGCGCAAATCCTGAAAGGTTTCCTGAAAATGACGTTGTCCCTGCTGCTGCTGCTGCTACCTTCCTCTGCGTTGTTTTTGAGTTGATCTCTTCTCTGCCTCTTGTGTATTCTAGACCCTGGGATCAGATCATCCCCTTGGTCTAAATTCCCCTCTCTGCAACTGAAACACTTATGAGTATTCTTAGCAACCCCGCCCTAGAATCTCAGCTTAGCTTCAGTGCTCTGCCTCTGTGTGCCTTTACAAATGACCCCAAACCTTTCCTTTATACTTTTCTCGTTGAAAAATCAACGGTCGTGATCAGATCTTGAATCAATGGCTAAGATTAAAAAAAAGTTTGATCCGTATGACTTAAAACAATTTCATCACATGTTTAATTAAATTCACTTTAATTATTTTATTTTCCTAAGTTTTAACTTAAGAAATACATTAAAATATTTAATTAATTTAATATCTCCTAAACGAGATGAAATTTCCCAAATCCATTTCTGGGTCTTGTATATCAAGTGAACTCTAGTCCTTCCTCAAAATTTGGAACCTAGAGCACAACTAATGCTACCCCAAATACACAAAATCTCAACACCAAGACCCCGCTACTTTCAACCCCAAGTTTTGCATCAAAGGAAGACAAAGAGGGAGTTTCTCGTTCTCTAGCTACTTGATCATCTAATTCCAATTCTAAAATCTAAAAATTTCCATTTGCAGAGCATCTTAAAGTCATATTTTACACTTCAAGAGCGTTTTTCTAGACTAAGCAAGAATGGGGGTTCGCTCCCATTCCTTGGGCTAGTGCCTTCGTATATTAAGTTGTATTTTAGATGCTTTTTATTTCAGCCTAACGTTTGATTTTCTTTCGCAGCCCGCAAACTTGAACATAAAAAGCGAAGAGCTTAAGGAAAAGATGGCAAAGGCAATTGATCCTCCTTGCATGTGAAGGCTTCCATTACTTCAAAATCGAGTTTTAGGGAGGCCGTAAGCAACTGGGACAGCAACAAACTTGATCTTTTCTGTGGGCCTTAGAGCCTTGAAAAATTCATATTTTGAAGGTTTTATCCATAAGATGTGTTGTCAATTTTTGAGGAGGGAATTAAGCCTTTTTCTTTATTCGTAGAAGGACCTCCTTTTGGGTAGCCTTCTTAAAGGTTGTTTTCCTCACTTGTAATCAGTAATAAATAACCTTTGTTGCTTAAGGGAGCTTGGGATATTTTTCCCATGGTATCCCCCTTCCTTGGTTGAACAGGAAGGAATTTCTTGGATGGATTGATTCATTTTCTAATTTTCGTTTTATGTATGTTAATGAATTAACAACTAGTGCACTCTACATCCATCTAACTAAATTTCGGTTAAATTAAACTTACATGCATAAGCCCCAAAGCTACAAACTTGAGCAAAATCTATTTTTATGTGTGAGCAAATTCGCATGGTTGGCAAAATTCAATTGATTTAATGTTTATGCTTCTTGCATGTTGAGGAGCCATTGAAGCACCATTTTTTATAAGAATTTATCTCGTTCCACTTGCCATTAAATGCTACAACACAGATAAGACTATTGTTACTCTCAAAGTTTGGTTTATTATTGCGAGTAAGCACAATCTCATCTCTTGTGGAAATTTTGCATGTATCATTTAAATGAGATTAATCAACATTCATTTCACACAAGCAACTCATTAAAACTTACCTCCAACATAAGTTGGTTGTATAGACCTCTAGGGACCCTCTACTCCCCTATTGACTCCTCACTATGAGATCCACATAATTTGGGCGAGGGTGAGGTCTAGGGATTGAAAAGTTGATTTGAAATATTTGTTGTAGAGTAAGTTTAACTAAAATGAACCAAGAGCACTCTTCATCATATTTCCTTTTTTATGGTTGTTGATCTCATGCAAATAGTGTGATGCTTACTTTCTATATTTTCAAAGTTTAATTTCATCTTCAACATCTAAATTTTTGATTGTTTCTAACTATGACAAGATATGTTTAAATGTTGTGATTTGGTTATCCTGTAATCATTTTTATTCTGCAAATATTTTGTGCTGACATCTTTTGTTTCCGTTTCAGGATTATCGTGTTCTCATCTTTTTGAGCATTATTCTTGAGCGCGTTATTTAAGGCACTGGTTGAATGGTTTGATATTATTATTTCAAAGCTGCTCATAAAATGTTCATAAATCTTTAAAAGTAATCCAATTTCACACTAACAATTCTCCTAAAAACTCAAAATGTTTAACTTAGTTTTTCTATTAGAGACCACCCCCCATAGCTAACTTAGGAGATTGCTTAAACGGAAAGAGTCTAGAGTAGGTGACAGCCCCTTCTCTGAATTCCTTGCCACCAACCACACCTTGTGGGGTTGAAGACTTTTTCCAATAACTTGTAGGTAGGTGTAGGTGGCAAGGAGAGTTAACAAGACCATCATGAAAAGAAAAAAAATCTCCTAGGAATATCACCCACGAAGTGGTGGGTAATAGTCACCAATTATTCATCAAGGAAACTTAAAATAGCATTCCTTTACCTTAAATCTCCTCTTTGTGAAAGTAACTAGGGTTAGATTGAGAGGCTTTCCTCTCTCTCTCTCTCTCTCCATTCACGGCCTTCCAACTTTGACCTTGGCCTTTTGACTCCATATACCCAATTGATTGAAGCCACTAGTCATTGTGTGTCAATTTTCTTTAAATTTTATCTTTTCTTATTTTTTATGGTAAACTAGAGTTGGGGTTTTGAAAAATCGGCATTAAATAGCATATAACAACTTAAACATCATATACCTAGGATTAGGATTTACATCCTATTAAATTGAAAGGAAAAATATCACTTTTATGCATTTTCAGACATAATCCTAAGCTTTTCTAGCTGTTTTCTGCATTTCAGCCTTTGAAAACTTTGCTTTAGCCTTTCTCTTGTTTACCTATTTTATAGACTAGATATTGTATTGTCTATCATCGATTATATGCTATTGTATTGCTGCTGTCATAAATTTTGCATGCTGTAAAGTTTTTTTAAATCAAACCCTAATTTATAACAGCAATTGCTTAATTAAAAGGTGGCATGTGTTTGGAATCTATTTGAGTATCTCCAAGACTGATCTCAGCCCTCTAGACTTATCCATAAGTTCTTTGAACTCACTACCTTATTCCCACCAGGAGCCCTACCTTATTGAATATGTTTTTGGTGTGTCTAATTAATAGGTTCCTAGGAGAGTATTTAACATGGGATTCCCTGGGTTACTTAATCTTTGATGCCTGTCGGGGAAGCCTCCCTTGTGGGGATAATATCCAACCACAAAACATCAGAAAAACAGCCACCAAGGTGACAGTGATGGCTGATCTCATTGTTGCCCTCTACCTAGAGTGCCTAGTGCTGCAATATTTTACAGTAATAATAACCACCAAAAGAGAATTTTCAAATAGTTCTCCAAAAACGATTATTGACTATGAGAAAGCCTAGGGATTTTTTTATGGGGCTTGCCAAGGAACCCCAGGTGTATCTGAGACAGCAATGTTTCTTTTTCTTGAATCTGCACATTATTTTTCCTTGAAATTTGCTGCTGGGCAAGCAACAAATAATCAAGCCAAGTTATATGTTTTGTGGCTTCTTATGAAAACCGAACTGTACAGATATAAAACAATTGCAGGTATATGGAGACTCAAATACAGTGATAGATTGTGCAAAAACTAAATGCAGAGTACATAACTTGCTGTTAAATCCAATCATGAATCAAGTTCTGGAAATAAAAAAGCTGTTTTGATGATATTTCCTTCACTAGTATCTACAGGGAGTACAGTACAAACGCGGATCAGCTTTCTAAAGAAGCTATTTTTCTGAGGAAGTATTCCGAAGAGGGACTCAATTATCTTTATATAAAAGATCTCTTTACTGAAGCTGGAGCTAAAAAGAGTCTATATCGATGTCCTTTGTTTATTGTTGTTTCTGTTTTGGTTTTAAGTCTGATCCATAGGGCTCATATGTAAATTTTGATAACTGCCTCAATTGAATCCTCTAAGAAAGATTTATATGTAAGGCTCGGACTATTACAGGCAAGTGCAGAGTCACAGTTTTTGCTTTTTGAGACTTCAAAGGCAGTCAAAGGTGTATTTTGATTTCACATTTTAAGCATTAATTAGAAAGATTTTTACCTTGGGAAAAAGAGGAAACCAATGTTAAAATATAAAGAAAGAAACGCCACAAAAATCTTCAGGTCAAAAAATCCATTAAGAAGTAAAATAATCCAAGTATGCAACAGAGCAGAAGCCAACCTGGGTTCGCAATCAACAAAAAAACCTTGGCCTTTAGCAAAGATTGCTCCCTACAAGTTTTGGAGAAGCAATCATGCAGAATCACCAAAAGAGGCAAATCTTGCAAGACTAAAATATATAAAATTTGAGATTTTAGCCCACAGAAATCAAGGTAACTATAATGTAATCCTGTGAGGTTAAAAACCTGCAAGGAATCAAATTTGATTGCGTTAGATAAGCCACACAAACACTAATAGCAAAAGAAGGACACTTAATACCCTGCAAGAAATCGAATCTCTAAGTAAGAAGGTCGTGTAAAAGGAGACAGCGAGGAATAGATCTTGATCAGAAGCCAGAAAATCCAAAGCCAAATTCCCCATGAACCAAGAAAGCAACTAAGTATGAAAGCTTGCAAAGCAACATCGCCTGGATTTTGGCGAAGTATTTCTATATCCAATGGACCAATACACCACGAGGCCAACATGTGGCACTAAAAGGTACCCATGTTGACATCAGGGTACTACACATCATCATATTAAACATGGTCCTACGTGGACAATAACTAACTTGGGATCCAAAAAGCCTAATAAATATTGAGATCATTCTTCAGCCTTCCAACATGAAATTTGAAGCCTTCTTAGCTACAGATCTAAACATCTCAAGGAAACAAACTTAAGGCTCAAGCAAATGAAGTTAAATGGCCAGTTCAAAGGACGTTGTGGTGCTGATTCAAATTGACCATTTAAAAGGTGGACAGAATCATGCAAGTGAGGAATCAAGTTCATGGAAAAGAAAAAAATACCTCAAACAAACAAAAAACAAAAAAAATAGCAATGCAAGAACTTAACTTCAACACAAGCTAGCAACATCAACAGCATTAGCAGAAGCTGCAGAGGTTTTGAAGATAACAGAAATGCCTGTATTTGTAGAAAAATGAAATTGAGGCCATAATGATAAAACCAATAGAAAGGCATGTTTGGTTTCTCATTTTTTTAACAGATTTTTTATCAAGGGTCAACATTTTGGGCCTTACAAATATAATGAGGCATCATAAATATGGCCCACTAAAATATGTTTTCTTCCCGGAAAAAGAAACAAAAAAAGAGAGGATAAACTAAACCTAAGTTAAGAATCATAAAGAAAGCCATAATCAACATATTTACCTCCCATTTGGGTTTCCTCTGCCAGGTTGCAAAACATCTACTGGTACAAACTCCCTCATGGGGTTTATCTGCAAAACAAATTACTGACTTTTAAAAGAATCAAATTAGCTTAATAAACTAAGCTGCAAAGAATCTAAAATAGAAGATACTCTCATCCTAGTTCCAGTTAAGTAAGCCTGTGGCACTTAACCAAATCTGCCACAGCCCTTGACCAGAGGTAGAAATGAAATTTTCAAGGGAATGCTGTCTGATAGCATTTTTCATCTTCAGTTAAAAAGCAAAAATAAATGGGTTAAATAAAAGAGAAGTTTGAAACAGAGTCAACTTAATACTTGAGATATCCCATACATGCGCTGTAGAATGATGCCCAAAACTTGAATCTGAATGAGAAAAAATCCCCGTCTGCAGAAAAGCAAGCACCAAGACGTTTTAAATAGTGCTCAAGAACAAGTTTAACATACTTAAATCATAAACAGAAAAGGGGAAAATTTTAATGTATATCCTTTGAAGAGATTTGAGCATAGAAGTATAAAAAGTATCTTAAGTGGAGTTAACAGATCGGAGGGTAAGAATGAAGGACAGCAATATAACAATGAGACGATATGTCCTGGGCCTTAGCTATCAACTAAGTGCCATCTTTTGAGACGCGTCATGCATTCTTTTTGTCCTGACAGCATTTCACAATTTTAATTGCACTATTCTTGTGTGGCCAGATAACCAAGACTAACTCATCTTCTTGTTAAAGACTCCTTGCAATGGCATTCCAATTTTTGCATATATTGCTACCTTATACCAGAATTGCCATCTAGTGAACCAATCCAATATCTTATTTCCTGTGTAACACGAATTACACATTCTCAAACTTCAACATAATGTTCATTTGCATTTTCTTAGCCGCGTAACAGCTACTACCCAAAATCTTGTCAATGGGCTAAGAAAGACATTCATTCTTCATATTTTTTTTTAATCTCAGAATTTCTCTCTCGAAACACAAATCAATAAAGTCTATATCCAATATTTCCTACAACATATTCTCAAACTTCTCAAAGATGAAGAATATTTGCAATTTCTAGTAATTCTAAAAATAGCAATACAGGAAGAATATTCCTTAGGTATGGCGTATAAAGATGTACATCATGCACATAGAGACTTCAGATAAGTAAGTGATACATACAGCAATTGATACAAGATGCAGACCCATGCCTTCACATTTAGATTCTAGACATAGTCATACAAAAAATAGAATGCATATTCATAATTTCATACTGATTTTTTAAAACTCGATTTAACTACTACAGGAAACCCAAGAAGAAGAGATTAAATGCATGTGTAAGTGCGTTAGTGTGTAGTCTGCTAGCATAATTTGCTAGCTAAACAAAATTTGGATGAGGAAAGAAAGAGACACAAGAAGCAAGATCCACAAGTTGCATCATATGACAGTAGTTTCAAACACAAATAAGCCAACAAATGATCAAATATGCAATTTTTACTGTCCTTGAAAGGGCAATTTGACCTTCACATAAGTGCAATTTAGTTAACCCCAAGGGATAGCTCAGTTGGTCAAACTCTTTCTACGAAGGCATAATGCTCAGGGAGGTCACAAGATCCAATCCCACCACATCCTACAGGATTACCATCTGCTATTGCCACTAGTGATCAATAGCATCCTCCGTCCAGAAAACCAGCAAAGAGCATGGTTGAGGGGGGGTGCGAAAATCCACAGGCACTAGCACAGTACCAACTTACTGATTTGAATCCTTGATACACAGTAGAGTGAAGGATAGTTATGTCTTTCAAACAAAAAGCAACAACATAAATCTCATCCCTGAAGTGTTTGATTTATTGGAAACATCCACAAATTTTGTCTCTGTTTGACCAGGTTTGACCTGGGTTTGATTTCTTGGTAAATTGACTTGTTTTTGACTGAAAAAGGATGGATGTATTCTTTGTTGAATGGACAAATTTCTCTAAGAAAGGTTGTTGGGTTTTTCCCCTGGTTTGGAGTTTTCCCAGGGTAATTCTCTGTCTCCTTTTGTTTGGCTGTCTCTTCATGTTCCTGTTGTTTTTATTGTCGATTGTTTAAGATTTTCTATGTGTAATTGCTTAATGTTGAATATGTAATGAATTAGTATATTAGCTAAATAAACATCAGAAGTAATTACCAGTTAAAGGAAATCATGTAAAATTCAACATGGATAGTCAAGAAATGGCACTTCATTTATTCATGCTCTAGCCTAGTGAGATTTGAATTTGAGACAATTAGAGACGGTTTTGTGTTTGTCAAATTTTGAGTCATCAACTATCAGCATGGTATTAGAGCCCTAAACAACTTTTTTGTCCTTGTGACTGTTGAGAAATGCCATAGGTTTTCCTCAGCCTAGACAGAAATTGCTTTTTCACTGACATTTTTTCCACCAAGCTATCATGCCCCTAAAAGATCGTTTGTATGTGAAAGCTATAACTCCAACAAGGTAACGGTCCAAATATTCCTCAAATGTCCAAGTGGCAAACATGTCCACTCAAAATAATTTGAATATGGCTAGTTAGTAACATGTGGGAATCCCCATAGACATCTAGAGGCATTATGGAGGTTCCAAGAGGGCTTCAAAACCCTGAGCTTAACCCTAATTCTAGTTATCAAAGACCTGGCAAAAGGAAGGAAAAAGATTCACTCATTCACTAACTATCAACTATTCCATTATATGAGCAAGAGTGTAGAGGAGATACTAACATAGAAGACAGACAAAAGCATATTATAGAGGATTGTCGATGACCATAGCATCTCCTAGCTTTGTAGTAAGCTTGGATGGCTTTGTCATCTACATTTTAATCTCCAAAATATAAGATGGAATAAGTAGTCCTTCTTTCCTTCTTTGTTTTCTCATATGGGTTTCAGAGGTAATATTTGTGTTCCCTTGTGTGGGCTTTGCTAGACTATTTCACATCTCGTAGTAGTTAAAAAATCCAAATAGTGTATTTTCATTTATATCGAAGCATTAAAAGAAGTTGCGTACTCAAACATAGGCTCATCGTAGTTCTCTTAAGTTCGGAGCTGTCCACTGTAATATCCAAGGAAGTTTATGAATAATTTATGAAAAAATACATGTTTTACATTGTCAAAATGCTTCTTATTACAAAGCACTTTGTCCAAATATGTAGCTGTAGTAATTATATATCTTCGAATATCAATAGTTGGTTATACCCCAAGAATCCGTCTAACATAGACATCATTCCCATTCTAGTTATCGATCATAGCACCTGTTCCATATTAGGAAGAGGGTAATTATCTTTAAAAGAGGTGAGATTGAGGCTTATGAAATAAATGCAGATGTGAATCTCACCATTCTTTTTTCTGATCGGAACAACGTTAGCCACCCAATTTGGATACCTAATCAGTGTAATGATGCAAGCCTCAAGTACCTTCTACAACTCTCTTTGTATAACGAGAGCTACCTTGTGATTCATAGCGCATTGTCATTATCTAAAAGGCTCGACCTCTTTCCTCAAAGAGATCGTATGTTCTATTACCTTTGGACCATATGCTTTTAAATCATCATAAGACCATGCCAACACATCTTTGTACTCACATACCAAAGCTTCCAATCTCCTCTCCACTTCACTGCAACCTTGGCCAATTTTGATTATCCTAAGGGAGCCCTTGGAACTCACGTTCAACTCCATTTCCTGTTCATCCAATTTAAATTTGTCAACTCCTTTAGAAGTGTCAAATTTATCAAATGATTTCTCTAACGTAACCAAAGCTTTTGGTATCTCGTTAATCAAAAATTGAACAAGTGGGGGAGACTCAGCTTCCTATACTTTATCTATCACATGAGAAGACAATTCATTCACACAATTCAAAAAATTAAACATGTTTCACATTTTCGGATGCCTACCAACAACCTATGTTATCGGGGACAGAAGTTATAAATATTACTTGGACCAAATACTAAGTTTAAGGGATAGCCCGACATGGCTAATAGCAATCAACCAATGACACCATGGAATTTGCAAGGTAATTATGGTCCCTTGGCATAGCAAAGATGGAAAAGGCTTGAAAACATTCAATCCCATCCCAAACTACATCCTGATACTTCTTGAGCTATGGATTTTTCACTTCACACAAATTCCTTACTTGATTAACCACCAACTCAAAGTTCCCATTAACTTTCAGTAGCCTAATACCCATTTTTCATCCCTAGTTAACACCTAACAACAAAACCTCATACTCAGCCATATTGTTAGTGCAATCAAACTCTAAAAAAAAAAGAATAATAATAATAATATTATTATTACCTTAGGGGATGTGAAAACAACCCATACACCAGCTCCAAAACAAGATTGTGTACCATCCAAGTGCATAGTCCATAAATCGTCTAGACCACTCTTAGTAACAAATTGACAACAATGACTCATCATGCACACATAAGTCCCCAAATCAGGTTCCAATGTCTTCGAATACAAAGGTTCATTATTTAACTTTTGAGGGTCCTCTACATTAAGGAGTGTCTCCTTCTTGCCAAACAATCTCATGTTCTTCCCGCCAAACAATCTCATGTATCATGAATCCACAAGAATATATGCATATGACCAATCCATCTGGGTACTAACCCTTGCGTTGGCCACCCATTTTCAAGATAAAAGCATGCCCCAATTGGCGAGGCAATCGATGACTACATTGTTCATGGTCAAAAAGTTTTCTACATACCCTTGCAATCTGACTTCAAGATCCTTAATTACTCTGCATACCCGCTCTTCATGTGAATCCATTACCTATGCATTTCTATATGGTCTAGAAATTGTTAGGCCTAACTCATTCATCTCCTCCATTGTCCTAACATTGGCTGAGGCTCTTGAATCAAACATATAATTTGAAAGTAATAATCCATTTACCAATAAAGAAATATCAAAGGGAGGAGGTTCATTGATCTTGTTCTTACCCAAGTATGCTTATGGAAAATCATATGATGGATCAATGGAATCACTCAAACCCAGGAACTTGCTCATGACCTCATTTTATCCAGGTTCCTTAATGATGCAGGGGTCGCTCATAGGGGCCCTAGGAACCAGGGCGATGGCCATGATGATAAGGGGATAGAGCTCATGTTTGGCTTTTGCCCACGTGCTAATTTTATTGTCTCGACCACCTTTTGCATTTTGTGGTATTATTTCCTTTTGTATGTTGCCATGATATGCTTTTAGTTCTCTTTTTTTCTTAGCTGCATCAACCTCTGGGGCAACATACCAGGCCCGACATAAACATGTGGGCAAGGGGAGGGGGTGTACTAGAGCCTTGTGGACCCAAAGAGGGAAGATGATGAAATAGGGCATGTAATGTGCGGAGGGGAGTGAAAATTGTGGAACAAGAAAACAGACCTGTACTACCAAAATTGGGGTTTCCTAAATAGTGCCCATCCTGAAGCTATAAGCCAATAGGGGAGATGCCACGGGACTAGAGTTGAGGATTAACCCCCCATTTAAGATGAGGGAACAAGACTACAATCAAAACACCTCCTCATTTCAAGTCACCCAATAATTCATATCCAAGTGTGCCCAAGGAAAAACAAGCATAAGCACCCGACTGCACAATGAAAGATGTACCTTTAGGATTGGATGGCCCACCTTGAAACATATGCTCTTGACAAATGGGCGAGGGGACATATGACTGGCTTAGGGAGCGGAGATCAACTGGCACAATATCAGCTACACCAATGGTTGTATGGGGTTGTTGGATGTCGACTAAAGACAAATCTAGGAGAAAAATTTACTCCTGTGGGGTCATCCATTGGTGGTGGGTAACAACGTCGTTATGCAGGACATGAGGTGGGTGAAGAGTTGAGGCAAGTGGAACTGTGTGGTGGGCGTTCTATGGGATTTCGAAGAAGGGATTCTCCACTCCTATGCATCGTTTGAGGTAGATGGTTGACACCATGGCCCTAGAGATACACGCCAGATTGGCCTCTAAGGGGGTTATGAGTAAGGTGGAGTTGGGATTGGTTGTGGCTTGTGTTGTGACATCGTGCACGATTGTGGTTTTGCTACTAGTGGAGCATCCTAGCACAAGAGACCAGGTAGAGGTCAAGCACACAGTGGTGTGGTAAAGCACAAGGAATCACTGCAGAACAAGGCCACTCATGCTACAAAAGAAAGTAGTCAAGCACATCGGTGCAAGAATCGGGCTATGGACGAGCAAGTCACAGAGGGACCAGCAGAGTCTAATGCAAGTGGTGCCGCAAAATATAAACAACATAAAGGATCATGCCGCGCGCAGATGTTGCACTAGGCATGATCGAGTCGTTGTAGGATGCAGTGGCCAACAAGAGATTACTAGCAGAGTTACTGAACATGGTGCAAAGTCATTAAGCAAGGGATCTGCCATGACAGGCACAAGTTGGCAGTTAAAGGCAGCAATAGAGTACAAAGGAAAATACCAAGGTTGCCAGCAAGATTAGTAGAGGTTAGCCCTCAAAACTAGAGAGAGGGATATCATACCAGTCAGGGGTTTGGCAACAAGCTTAGTTTTAGTGGATGTCTCAAAGGATCAAGACAAATATATGAGGAAGATCTTTGCAGATCTCTAAACTAGTAGGTTTCTTATGAGTGCTAGAAGTATTTAGCACAGGGGCCACCAGGAGAAGCAAAGCAATGACAAAAAACTAGGAGCAGGAAGCTCTAAAGGTTAAGCAAGTTCAAAGAGAGCCAACCTTCAAGTTCTAGTGGGGAGGAGCAGTCAACAGATTCCTCCAAGTCTGTCAAGAAGGTCCCTTAGTATGAGATGACCTTACAAGATGTTCAGGAGCAGGAGGCTTTTAGGAACTGTTGAGATTTTGAGGTAGTATCAAATGTGCTCTAGCTCTGAAACTTGGTGGAGGGGTTGGAACACATGAGATCTCCAAGACCCAGAAAGCATTTGGAGAAATTCCATCTAGTGTAAAAGTTATTCAAATAATTAAATTTTTTAATGAGAACCCTAAGTCTAACTTATGAAAATTAAAAAAAAATAAAGTGAATTAATTTACACATGTGATGAGAACATTCTAAGTGACTTGGATCAAGCTACTTCTAATCTTAGTTGTTGATGAGAGATTAGATCACAGTCGTTGATGTGTCAACGAGAAAAGTATAAAGGAAGGGCTTGGGGTCAGTTGGAAGACACACACAGAGTCTAAGAGATCGAATTCTTTTGACGAAGCAGTGCTTGGACAAAGATCAAATCTGAGAGACTCAGAGAAGCAATGAGGGGCAGATGCAGTGATTGGTCAGGAGGGCCAAGAGTACAACGCAGAGCAAGGGCAGTAGAGACGCAGTGGAGGCAGCGCAGCCAGCAGAGGGTGTGACACAGTCCCTTGAGAGGTCCACGCAAGGGCAACGCAGTGTCTCCAAGGAAAGTCCAAAATTTTGCTGGAGACTGGGGTTTCTGAGCCAACAAGGCTGAAACCAGACTCCGAAGAAGCAGATCCACGCAAAGCTAGGGTGACGCAGTCCCTCAGCGAGGGCCACGTAGCCTTACGCAATGGCAGCGCAGAGCCAACTGGGGTTTCACCAGTTGCTCATCCGAATCAGCCGAGACTTGCGAGAGTGAGGTATATCTCACATTTTTCTCTGTAGCCGAGGATTTATTTGTTGGGTGAGCTGGTTTATGGCACCCTAGATGTATTCAGAAATTGTTGCTTAATAATAATAAACCCTCATATCTGTTGCACCAGTTTTTCCGCATTAGGTTTTTCCAAGGACATTTTTCCAAAAAATATGTGTCCTTTGTCATATGTGCGTGATGTTCAGTAAATGATTTGTATTTGTGTAGGTTGCTAGTTGTGTTTACTTCGAAGTTTTTCTAAATATTTCAGTTAAATAACTTTTGTAATAAATCAAGTAGGACAAGTAAATCAATATTTAGCAGTAGGATATATGTGCTTAGAAATTTTCACATGGTATCAGAGCATTGCAGATCAATTTGAACCATCAGCAAAGGGGCTGAAGATATTTGCTGCAGGAAGGGCAGCTGAAGCGGCACAGATCCGAAAGAAGGCGGCGTAACGCCAAAGGGACAGCATAGACCCTGCAAGGGTGACGCAGAGGCTGACGCAAAGGCAGGAGAGGGACGTTGAGCCAGTTTGCTCACGCAGAGGCTGACGCAACACCAGGAGAGGGACGCTGAGCCAGTTTTCTCACGTAAAGGCTGACGCAGCACCAAGAGGGTGACGCAGTCCAAGAGGGAGTGACGTTGTGCAGTTTGTCGGGGCTGGAAGTGCAGTTTCTGATCTTCAGAAGTTGTTGGTGTGGCATCGATTCTGTCGGTGCATAACAGTGCCTAGCAAATGTGACAAAGCGAGGAGAACAGTCACTCAGCAGATTTGTGCCAAAGAAATATGAGATTCGATCAGGAGGGTGATCATGGAGGACTGATTCAAGGGATTTGGCGGAGGATTTCCGAGAGGGAAATCAGTTGTCAGAGGGAGCAGCGACTCTAGAGGGTTTCTATCGCCAAGAAGCCTAGATCCAGTCTTTTGTTGCGTGCAACAGCAGTAGAAGGGAGAAGAGTACTCGCTTCGACAGATTTTGAGCAGAGATGGCCCCGTACGGACTGCATGATCAGGATAGGTTGGATGGTGTGTCCAACTTTGCGATCTGGAAGGCCAGAATCCTGACAGTCCTGGAGGAGTATGGTATCAGAGACCACGCGGAAAATGTCCTAGCTGTGCCGACTGATGCAGACGCTCTGAAGAAATTCAACGAGAATCAGATGCAGGCAAAGCGCTTGATCATGGATGGGGTGAAGGATCATGTGGTCCCACACATTGTCGAGAAGAGGATGGCACAAGGAATGTGGATAGCTTTAACCACACTGTGTCAAGGCAGCTCCGTCCAATGAAAGATGCTTCTCGAGAACCAGATGAGGATGTTCCAGATGCATAGCGGAGAAGGAATCGATCCATTCCTCTTTAGAATATAGACGATCCAAGATCAGCTAATAGCCATGGGGGCAACTCCAGATGAAGGGCTCTTAGTAAGGAATGCCCTGAATGTAGTCACTGATGAATGGGATCCCTTTGTCCGAACCATTTTGGGCAAAGCACAACTCCCTAATTGGGGTGACATGTGGGTTATCCTTCGACGGGAGGAGATCCGGAGGATGACCAAGAAGGAATTCAGCAGGGGAGGTAGCAAAGTGAAGGAGGAGGAGGATGCGGCCCTAGCATCGAAGGGACAGAGACAGCAAGGGAAGAAGAAGAAGGACCTATCTAAGGTCTGGTGCTTCATATGTGGCGAACTTGGACACTTTGCCAACACTTGTCCTAAGAGGAAGGACAAGGAATCTTCAGATTCCAAGGCACCAGCAACTAGAGGGGGTAGTGGTAGTGAGGATGATGTGGCGATGAGTGCTCATGTGCCTCGAGAGAAGAGGTGAGGCGATATAGATCTGTAGAACAACTACAAATGGTAAGGCGGGATCCTTGAGGTGCCCAGACTCTTGGATCACATACGAGCTACGGGAGCCTTAAGACAGTAGCAGGATGACTGGAGCGATGGGTGCAGGAGATCATGGAGAAGCAGAGGCAGTGCTGGGACACTAGAGAGTAGAGCAGTGCAGTGAAGTGGCAGCAGCAGCGTGGAAGCAGTAGTGCAAAGGCTGACGGGACTTCAGCAGCGCAGAGGGGTAGTGCTTACACAGTGCAGAGTAGCAGCAGCGTAGAGGCTCTAAAGAGACAGCGCGGCGCAGCAACCGAGGGTGCTTCAGTGATGAGATGCAGCTCGACTGACTTGTCTGTCAGTGATTGGGTAGGGGTCCTTCAGTTGCTTACTTCTCAACAACTGAGTTGCAGTGCAGCAGTTGGCAGCATGATGTAGCAATTTGAGAGGGAGTTGTAGTACAGATGTGGCAGTGTCAGTGACAGTGACATGGGCAACAGTACATAGAGCAGCAGCGCAGTGGATGAAGGGCAGCAGGCCAAGCATCAACGCAGAGACCGATGCCAGAGATCAGGGCAATGCTTCAATGTGGAAGTATTGCTAGAGCACACTCCTTGCTAAGAGGGAGTGTTGAGATTTTGGGGTAGCATCAAATGTGCTCTGGCTCCAAAACTTAGTGGAGGGGCTGGAACACATGAGATCTCCAAGACCCAGAAAGCGTTTGGAGAAATTCCATCTGATGCAAAAGTTATTCAAATAATTAAATTTTTTAATGAGGACCTAAGTCTAACTTAGGAAAATTAAAAATCTAAAGTGAATTAATTTACACATGTGATGGGAACATTCTAAGTGACATGGAACAAGCTACTTCTAATCTTAGCCATTGATTAGAGATTAGATCACGGTCGTTGATGTGTCAACGAGAAAAGTATAAAGGAAGGGCCTAGGGTCAATTGAAGGACACACGCATAGTCTAAGAGATCGAATTCTTCTGACGGAGCAGTGCTCGGATGAAGATCAGATCTAAGTAACTCAGAGAAGCAGTGAGGGGCAAATGTAATGATTGGTCAGGAGGGCCAAGAGTACAGTGCAGAGCAAGGGCAGCAGACGCAGTGGAGGCAGCGCAGCCAGCAGAGGGTGTGACACAGTCCCTTGAGAGGGTGATGTAAGCCCACGCAGGGCTCACGCAAGGGCAGCACAATGTCTCCAAGGAAAGTACGAAATTCTGCTGGAGACTGGGGTTTCTGAGCTAGCAAGGCAGAAGCCAGACTCCAGAGAAGCAAATCCACGCAGAGCAAGGGCAGCAAAGACGCAGTGGAGGCAACGCAGCCAACAGAGGGTGTGACGCAGTCCCTTGAGAGGGTTACGCAAGCCCACACAGGGCTCACGCAGGGGCAGCATAGACCCTGCAAGGGTGACGCAGAGGCTGACACAATAACAGGAGAGAGACGCTAAGCCAGTTTGCTCACGCAAAGGCTGACACAACACTAGGAGGGTGACGTAGTCCAAGAGGGAGTGACGTTGTGCAGTTTGTCGGGGCTGGAAGTGCAGTTTCTGATGTTCAGAAGTTGCTGGTGTGGCATCGGCTCTGTCGGTGCATAACAGTGCCTAGAAAATGTGACAAAGCGAGGAGAACAGTCACTCAGCAAATTTGTGCCAAAGAAATCTGAGATTCGATCAGGAGGGTGATCGTGGAGGACTGATTCAGAGGATTGGGCAAAGGATTTCCGGGAGGGAAATCAGTTGTTAGAGGGAGCAGCTACTCTAGAGGGTTTTTATCGCCAATAAGCCCAGATTCGGTCTTTTGTTGAGTGCAGCAGTAGTATAAGGGAGAAGAGTACCCACTTCGACAAATTTTGAGCAGAGATGGCCCCGTACGGACTGCATGATCAGGATAGGTTCGATGGTGTGTCCAACTTTGCGATCTAGAAGGCCAGAATCCTAACAGTCCTAGAGGAGTACGGTATCAGAGACCACGCGGAAAATGTCCTAGTTGTGCCGACTGATGCGGACGCTCTAAAGAAGTTCAACGAGAATCAGACGCGGGCAAAGCGCTTGATCATGGATGGGGTGAAGGATCATGTGGTCCCACACATTGCCGAGAAGAGGACAGCACAAGAAATGTGGATAGCTTTGACCATGTTGTATCAAGGCAGCTCCGTCCAACGAAAGATGCTTTTGGAGAACCAAATGAGGATGTTCTAGATACATAATGGAGAAGAGATCGATCTATTCCTCTCTAGATTGCAGACGATCCAAGATCAGCTAATAGCCATGGGGGCAACTCCAGATGAAGGGCTCTTGGTGAGGACTGCCCTGAATGTAGTCACTGATGAATAGCATACCTTTGTCCGAAGCATTTTGGGCACAGCACAACTCCCTAATTGGGGTGACATGTGGGTTATCCTTCGATGGGAGGAGATCCAGAGGATGACCAAGAAGGAATTCAGCAGGGGAGGTAGCAAAGTGAAGAAGGAGGAGGAGGATGCGGCCCTAGCATCAAAGGGACAGAGACAACAAAGGAAGAAGAAGAAGGACCTATCTAAGGTCCGGTGCTTCAGATGTGGCGAACTTGGACACTTTGCCAACACTTGTCCTAAGAGGAAGGATAAGGAATCTTTGGATTCCAAGGCACCAACAGCTAGAGGGGGCAGTGGTAGTGAGGATGATGTGGCGATGAGTGCTCATGTGCCTCGAGAGAAGAGGTGGGGCGATATAGATCTATACAACAGCTACATATGGTAAGACAAGATCCTTGAGGTGCCCAGACTCTTGGATCACATACGAGCTACAGGAGCCTTAAGACAGTAGTAGGATGACTAAAGCAGTGGGTGCAGGTGATCATGGAGAAGCAGAGGCAGTGCTGGGACACTAGAGAGTAGAGCAGTGCAGTGAAGTGGCAACAGCAGCGCAGAAGCAGCAACACAAAGGCTAATGAGACTTCAGCAGCGTAGAGGGGCAATGCTTACGCAGTGTAGAGTAGCAGCAACGCAGAGGCTCTAAAGAGACAGCACAGCGTAGCAGCCGAGGGTGCTTCAGTGATGAGATGCAGCCTGACTGACTTGTCTGTCAGTGATTGGGTAGTGGTCCTTCAGTTGCTTAATTCTCAGCAACTGAGTTGCAGTGCAACAGTTGGCAGCATGATGCAACAATTTGATAGGGAGTTGCAGTACAGATGTGGCAGTGTCAGTGACAGTGACATGGGCAACAGTACAGAGAGCAGCAGCGCAATGGATGAAGGGCAGCAGGCCAAGCATCAGCGCAAAGACCGATGCCAGAGATCAAGGCAATGCTTCAGTGTGGAAGTATTGCTAGAGCACACTCCTCGCTAAGAAGGAGTGTTGAGATTTTGGGGTAGCATCAAATGTGCTCTAGCTCCGAAACTTGGTGGAGGGGCTGGAACACATGAGATCTCCAAGACCCAAAAAGCGTTTGGAGAAATTCCATCTGATGCAAAAGTTATTCAAATAATTAAATTTTTTAATGAGGACCTAAGTCTAACTTAGGAAAATTAAAAAATTAAAGTGAATTAATTTACACATGTGATGGGAACATTCTAAGTGACATGGAACAAGCTACTTCTAATCTTAATTATTGATTAGAGATTAGATCACGGTCGTTGATGTGTCAATGAGAAAAGTATAAAGGAAGGGCTTGGGGTCAATTGGAGGACACACACGGAGTCTAAGAGATCGAATTCTTCTGACGGAGCAATGCTCGAATGAAGATCAGATCTAAGTAACTCAGAGAAGCAGTGAGGGGCAACTGCAATGATTGGTCAGGAGGGCCAAGAGTACAACGCATAGCAAGGGCAGCAGAGACACAGTGGAGGCAGCGCAGCCAGCAGAGGGTGTGACACAATCCCTTGAGAGGGTGATGCAAGCCCACGCAAGGGCAACGCAATGTCTCCAAGGCAAGTACGAAATTTTGCTAGAGACTGGGGTTTCTGAGTCAACAAGGCAGAAACCAAACTCCAGAGAAGCAAATCCACGTAGAGCAAGGGCAGCAGAGATGCAGTGGAGGCAACGCAGCCAACAAAGGGTGTGACGCAGTCCCTTGAAAGTGTGACGCAGTCCCTTGAAAGTGTGATGCAAGCCCACGCAAGGGCAGCGCAATATCTCCAAGGAAAGTCCAAAATTCTGCTGGAGACTGGGGTTTTTGAGCCAGCAAGGCTGAAACCAGACTCTAGAGAAGCATATCCATGCAGAGCTAAGGTGACGCAGTCCCTCAGCCAAGGCCACGCAGCCTTACATAGTTGCAGCGCAGAGACTGCACAGAGCCAGTTGGGGTTTCACCAGTTGCTCATCCGGATCAGCCGGGACTTGCGAGAGTGAGGTATATCTCACATTTTTCTCTGTAGCAGAGGATTTCTCTATTGGGTGAGTCATTTAGGGCACCCTAGATGTACTCAAAAACTGTTGCTTAATAATAATAAACCCTCATATCTGTTGCACTGGTTTTTCCGCATTTGGTTTTTTCGGGGACATTTGTCCGAAAAATCTGTGTCCTTTGTCATATGTGCATGATGTTCAGTAAATGATTTGTATTTTTGTAGGCTGCTAGTTGTGTTTACTTCACTGGAACCAAGCCAAGTGGAGCAGGACTTCGTAGATGTTTCTAGATTAGGTGGCAAGGAATGCTTCAAATTCAAAGGGAGCAGCCATGGAATCAAATGCAGTCCCAGAATCAAAGTCAGTTCCAGGAGGCAAAAGCACCTCCCTCGCTAAGAGAGAGTGTTAATGTTTATAGCTTAGGCAAGTATTTCTGCATATGCCTAAGTGTTTAGAAGTGTAGAAGTTGCCCAAAGTCTCCTTAAACGCTTGCTCTAGTGTAAGAAATTATCGTTTATAACTTTACCTAAGTTTAACTTAGGGGAAAAATACATAATTGTTGTGTTGGCTTGTTGAACTAAATAAACATTAGAAAAAGTAAAGTATTTACTTTAGTCATCATGTTTTAATCTCAAAACTTGATCTCGAGTGAGACGAGATCTAATCTCAGTCGTCAATCACTTTGGGGACTAGGGTTAGAGATTTTGCTCGACAAAAAAGTTATAAAAGCAAGGCTAAGGAGAGCAAGAAGACACACCATAGAGCAGCACGAGATTGAAAGAGGCGTGAGGATTGTGATACTCTAGCATGTTGGGTCCAAGGAAGGAGGCAGCCAGGAGATCCAGATCAGCCAAGGAGGGCTTGATTAGTTGGATCAGATCCAGGGTTGTACATGTGTTTCCTTAGTTGGGCCATTTTCCCAAGACGAATCTGAATTTATTGTGCTAATGAACCTTGCTGTGCAATCAATCAATAAATCTGTATACTGCTAGGAATTAAGTGTCGGATGCTAGGTTTGCAGGAAAATTAACAATTTAGTTCAGGTGAACAGCAGACGAGTATGAAGAAATGGGTTGTACAGTGTACTCTGCTGATTTTTCTTGCTGGACTTGTTAGTGGTGGCCGGCAGTTGTCATTTAAAGGAAGCAGTCCTCAGTGTACAGCTTCAGTGTTCAAATTTTCAGCTCTCCAGAATCCAATTGTTCACTTACAATTTCAGATTTTCACTTTCAGTCTTCTTACTTACAGTCCCCACGTCACTAATGAAGTCGGCAAATCAAATTTCATGTTTAATTTTCTTAATTCATTTCAAAACCTTCCTTTTCTTTAAATATATAAAAACTTGTACATTTGAGGTACATGCTGACGTCCCCATCACCGTGATTTCGAAAAGTGGCTACCATCCCCGTCCTAACGTACCCTGGCCAGTGGCAAGTTAGATATTTAACTAAGTGGGGATAATTAGAAAACGTCAAATATGTAAATCCGCTCACGGTGTTTAAACCACAGAACGCCAAAAAAAAATCCTTAAAAAGGCGTTCTTGATATATTTCGATGTCATGAATAAGCATTTACATCATGGAGCTACATTGAGAGATTTCTGCAGAGAAGCCTCCCTAGGCTTTGCCATTATTTAAGCGCAATTCGGCTCTGCCCCGTCTTTGATGATAGAAACAGTTAAACTCTTACCAAGAAAATACAGTCATGTGGTGTTCAAAGAGACTTGGTTTCGAGAAAGAAATAAGCGCACCTCTTCGTATGAGCGCAAGAGCAAACTTAAAAGACTGCGCCTGTGCGTAAATGAAAGCCTCCCTTCGATTTCCCGCGTTCCTCTTTCCCAGCCCGGTCTTCGCAATCGCACACAATGTAATTCGATAATTAAAATACTTCACCTTCATGGTTTCTCAACAATATCTGCAAAATAAATTCTAGATTTAAAGATTTCGATGTTGAACGGAATACCGTACCTTTTTAGGGGTTTGAGATTAGGGGGTGCAAATTTGTCCTGCCGAACAACAAATGTGTCCATCTCTGTAATGTCTGTGTCTCCGATTCAACTAAACCACAAACCAGTGTTTGTTAGTAGAGGTTTCGAATTGGATGAGATATCAAATCCCCAGTGGTGCCATTTCTGGTAATGGGCTGAGCTCGGAAATCATGGATGCGGGGTTCGAGAGAGTTCAAGCAAGCAGAGCAACGTTCGTATGATAAAACGTTTATATCTTCCCGCCTTCGCCTCAATGTCGTGTGAGATAGAGAAACGACAGGTCATTTGACATTAAAAATTTATATTTTCATAACTACTTTGCTCTCAGTTTTGTTTTTGTTTTTTATTTGGCTTTTTTTCAATTTAAAACTTCAAAACTACTTTATAATAGCACAAATGGTAATGGGTGGATTTGAACGCTTTTGACTCTAATTTATAAGGATGAAATTTGCAATGGCTTCCTATGAGACCTTTTGTCCATATTTTTAATTTGTCCACTTTTAAAATTTAAAAAAAAAAAAAAAAAAATTTAATGGTGAATAATGTGATTAATCAAAAGGAATTTATCTAAATTTAATGGTTTCATATAGTATTTATTGTGCATATTTTTTTGGGGCGGGTGTTAGTTTTTTTTATTTTTAAATATATATAGTGTTATTTTAAAAGGGTTATTTTGTCTCATAAATCTAAAATTTATATGTGAAATTACTAAAATAGTTATTTTTTTTGTGTGAATTTATTATGTAGTTTCAATTTAACAAAAGCCTTGGTCTTTCATTCATAGATTTTTTTAAGCAAGTTTCCACTTTTTCCAAATAGCTTATGGAGGACATTTACTCCTTAGAAGTTATAGTTATTAAGAGAGTCGTAACAAATAAGCAAAAGTGATTTTAAATTATACTCCAAAACAATTTTAAATAGCATACATGTGAGGTATAGAAGTTATATTTGCACTTGTACATTCTATTTGGGATTTTGTTGGATATTTATATATTATATATTTTTCTTCCATGTAAGTGTATATTGGTGTGTGTATAATTTAGTGTGCATACTAATAGATTTATGAGGCATTCTCACACAAAAATATTTACCAATCTAGAAGTTCGCAAGTTCGCTTGAAGTGCAACTTTAACATTGGTGTGATAACAACTTCCCTTACTCTAGTGTGCTCATTGTCACTTGTAATTATTATTCATGTGACATTTTTTAGGGTTCCATAATTATTATCCATGAGATATTTGTCAATATTAGTTATTATCCATTTGATATTTCATTTCATGTGAACAAATACATTGCAGGGTGGAAAAAATTTACTCATCGCCCTTTTGACCACTATAAGCTAAAATCCAAGGTAAAATATTCAATTGTTAGACTTTTGAGTTTAAATATTAAGTTATAGACTTTGTTTTCCCAAACCTGCATAGGGGCATGGCTACTTTTAACTCATTAATGGGTAGGCATCCTTCTTCTAAATTTCCTAGTCAATGATCTTGCACATTGAAACATTGTGTTTTTTCTTTTTTACTTCTTTACTTCTATCCATCATGATAATTGATTTAAGCTAAGTAGAGACTCAAACAATGTTAACTGCATTGCAATATATTGTTTCAACAAAGAGATTGGTGCCCTTTTCTCGTTCCCAATTATCTATTCATGACTTCTTTTCATCTCACTAGGTGATAGTTAGGAGAGGGCTCCTTCATCATGTATATAATTTGATGGCCCTCCACAGTCGAGTAACAATGTTGTATCCTTAAGGCTTTCAGCTCTAATATGTCAAACCATACAAACTTAAAAGGTATGGCACATTGTATATGCAATTTGTAGTATTTTCCTTTCTTTTAATGCACACTAATATATGGACGCTTTGACTTTCTTAATCAAGTGAACAATGTGGTAATGTTAATCAACTGCCACTTTATTTGGTATAGCTTAGCATGAGGTTAAGATTTAAGCATCTAAGTGCATAAATGAAAGTTGTAGTAAATCAAGGAAAAGAGAACTGCAAAAATAAAAGTGTTGGGAAGTAAAGTTGCAAAAATTCAACTACACTAATGACATTCAAGAAACTAATGTATGTTGCAAGGAAAACAATGCAACACTAATATTACAAAATAAAGTAATTCAAACGAAAAAAACTAAAATAAAACAACCCAACGGACAATGTTGTATTTGTAACAACTTCTTTCTTATACCTTCCTCGTTCACTTAATAATACTAAACAGAGTAACTGAGATGTCCTACAAATAACCAATATGAGATCCTAAAAAAGCATGCAAAAATAGTGCTCTCAGATATGTTCTATGGGAAACCTTATATTCCTACAAGTCTTGTAATGTTATAAGAAACCCCAAAGATGATATAAATGTGGCAAATAAGTAAAGGAGAGATGAAAACATACATGTGAGACTACTAATAACTTGTGGACACTAAGATCAATACTTAACAAATAAAAAATGTCATCTACAGGCATCTTTGGAAGCATGAAATTATGTCAATATCATTGCACATCAAACAAAAATTATAACAACTTGGAGAAAAATTTGGAAATAAGGTACATAAAGTACAATATGGGTTCCAAAGTGCTTGTGGGTGGGCCCTCCCCAAGGTACTCATGAACCTCGAGCGAAACCAACTTAGGAAACTTGTGAAAATATTTGTCCTTTCATTAATAGCAAGCTATCATTAAAAAAATGGCAATATAGAAGCTAGGAAATCTACAAAGTAACAATATCTTTTTCTCTACATCTCAATAGTCTTTCTACTAGCTCGAGCTCCCCTTTTTATACAAAATGTGAAGGAGTTGCCTCCTCAATAGGAGGGTTGTGTTTCCCTCCAAAAATATCTAAAATTGTGGTGATTATCCCCCTAGAGCTTGTTGTGCAACCACCTTGCATTTAACTATTGATAGCCCTAATTTTCTAGTGATCCTATAGGTAGATATTGACACTTGAGAAAATATGGCCCTTATCTTCATGGTAGGTTTCTAGTGGGCTACTAGAGGAACTCGTTGGCCTTAAAAAACTTGTCCACATTAGGATGTTAAGGCTACCAAAGGTCACAAAAATTTTCAATATGGATAAATCCTTTAGATACACATTTCAATGTAAGGAATGGCTTGCAAATTAGCAAAATGCACATTAATAAAGGTCGTAAGTACATCCATTCCTAGGTGATAGAGGTTATAGGTGTGCCTTTAGATGTATAATTGAAGGGCCTATCACACCCCCCTACTTGGATGTTTTCGCATCCTTGGGAAAATTTACCTTTTTTCATTTCCTTAATCCTTGAGTTACTACTCCCTTATCTCCTTAGCAACTTGTATGGCATCCCATGCTACAAACTTAGGTAATTCTCTTAGTAGATAAAACCCAATTGCATTCTCTATTTCCTTCCACTCCTTGATTCTTCTTCCTGACTGGTGTGTTTTGTCATCCTCAATAGCAATTGTGAGTTGAACACTAGTCCAATCCATTGTATCCTAATTCTCTAGATTATCCTTTTATAAAGTGAGGTTATGCTAAAGAACATCATGCAACCGAGTGAGTGCGTGGACTTCACTCAATTGCAAGATGTGTGGTAGGGCCTACCATATCCTCCATGCATGCATGTGTGGCTTCATCGCCTAGTAGTCTAATCATGTCTTCAAAGTAGAGGATAGCTTCCTCCTTCCTTTGTTTCCAAATTGGGGCCACCTACTAGTATTCCTTTAGGATGTTGTGGGTTGTAATGATGGTTAAGAAGTTTGGTACTTCTACTCATATCTATAATGGTGTGGTCATCTCTTCTTCGAGGGTTTTTATTTCCTGGACCCTCGTTTATTTATGCCTTAGCCAAGAGTTGTTTATAATTAGACATCCCCCACATGGGAGTTTGGATCCCATGTTGGGGAGTCGCGCAGTACCCTATTATGTAAGTGAAACTCGCACAACCTCACTTTTCCCTCAATGTTGCAGTCTTGACAAATATTGATGAAGTCCTTTGGTGCCTATAGTTGAAATTCCCCTTGTGCTAAACAAGAGACCTAGAATTTTCACCACTACTCTTTCAAAAATAGATTGTAGGTCTAGGTTGGTGGTCTAAAATTGGCCATGTCCAAGGATAGGTGGGCCATGATTCCCAAATTAGTCTATATTCTTGTTAAGTGATATCTGTCAATTGTCCAAGTTGATTCAAATTGCTAGAGTTACAGTCGCAATTGTTTGTTTTAATTTTCTAAGCTTTCCCTTATGCATGCCTTTTGGTGTTTAAGGAGTGTCATTTCTTTCTTGAGTTGGAAAACCTCATCCTCCAGCTATATCACATCTACAACCCCTTTTTCTATTGGTATACTCTTCCACCTATGTGTTTCTATCTTCGTCCTTTAAATATCTAACATGGCACGAGGTAGGAGGTGATGTGGCCTCAGTTGTCCATTAGGAGGGGTTCCCAAGGATTCCAGATACATCCACCTTCCTATAGAAGGTTCAACCTTCTCTATAGGTTGCAATTCTTTTCCTTCTTTTTTGGTCTCTTCAAATTGTTGAGGGTGTGGGTGAAGAGACTCTCCTTGTTCGACCTAAGGCACCTTAAATGTATGTGGTGCTCTTTCTTGTAATTATGCTTGTATGGTTGATTTATATGTTGGTTATTATAGTAGTTGCACTATTTCCTATAGTGGCTACATTGTTTACTGTAGTGACTACATTGTTTTCAAAGTGTCTCCTTCTTCTTTTTTATGTGATTAATCCTCAATAGATTTCTTCTCGCGATTCTTCCTCGATTTCGTCTCTTGTTATTCTTCCTTTGAATCCTCTGTATTTTACTCTACTTGCTTGTTATGGGGTGTATCATATTGTTTCTTGGGACTAGCTATCCCTTCTATATGAATCACTACTGGAGAAGTTTTTTTTCCTTTTAAACATGCACCCTTCTCCTTGGAAGTGCCCTTTGAAGGTTTGGTGCTCCCACTAAATGGTTGGTTTTTTTTTTTGGCGATCTTCGTGGTTTGGGAGGTGTTGCTTGCTTTGAAGGAGTTCCTATTTCAACTAGGGTAGCTGCAATTTCCTTCTTTGTTGGTTTTTTTATGGGATTTTTCCTTTTAGAGGGTTGGAAGCGGCCTTGTTTTTTTTCCTTTATCATTGAGGGGATCCTTTCTTCTATTAATCCTTTAAATGTCTACAAAGTATTATCTATCGATGTATATGGAATCAACCCATGGAATAGGGTGATATATCCTTCCTAATGCATAAAAAACTATCAGCTTAATTAGCCCATGACGGGCCAGAGCTTCATGATTTCGTATTTTTACTTTCCCACCAATTTCATTCTATGATTGCAACAGAAAGTAAGAGATGATGAGTAATTGGGATGGTGCTAGATACGCTTGGAACCTAAGCTAATAAATTAGTCTAACTAGTAGGCATAGATCACACTAAATCTGACTTCACAAAATATGTATTTCAAAATATGGCAAGCAACCTCATCCCATGGGGGTGGCAAGCTTTCCCTCTTAATACCATTCATGTATTCAATAAATTGTTCATCTTGGAATAAAAGGTTTTTCTTCGCAATGGTGGCCTTGTATCTTTCCTCCTTACCCAATTGTAGGCCTACAAGAATACCTGCCACTCTTTGGAGGATAGCTTCATTGGTGTGTATATCCAAACCCCTGACTATTATGACATACTCCTATCCTTTAATATTATAAAAATCCAGGGTAAATTCTAAAGCCACCTCATCATCATACCCTATCAATTTCTCAAAGAATACCAACCATTTTTTTCTCTGTAATATATTCTCCACCCTATTATTTTGATGAATCTTGGTAGTGTCATCGGGTTCCCTATGCTTGAACCCAACCCCCATTAAAAATTCTTAGCCATTGATTCGAGATCTGATCATGGTCATTGATTTGTCAACGATAAAAGTATAAAGGAAAGGCTGGGGGTCATTTGTAAGACACACAGAGACAGAGCACTGAAGCTAAGTTGAGATTCTAGGGCAAGGTTTGCTAAGAATACTCAGAAGTATTTCAGCTGCAGAGAGCGGAATTTAGACCAAGTGGATGATCTGATCCTGGGGTCTAGAATACACAAGAGGTACAGATTAGCTCAAGGACATCGTAGAGGAAGGCAACAACAAGGACAACGTAATTTTTAGGAAACCCCTCAGGGGTTACGTAGAGACCCTAGGGGAAGCATAGTGACTGTGTCACCCATTATGGGGTAACGCAATCCCTTCTGGAGCAGCGCTGAGGGTTTGGAGGCCATCCAAGCTGATGCAGAGGCTTTCAGGGGATTCAGAGGCTGACGCAGAGCCTTTCAGGGACAGCATTGGGGTTTTTAGGCCCTAATCTTGGCTGATTTTTGTAAATCTCATTTGAGTGTGTGTATCAGTCATTATTTTGGCCCTTGAGCTATAGATCTAGTGTTTCTCTGTTGGGTATTCCATATCTGGAACCCATATTTGTGTATTCAGAAATATTATTAATAATAGAACCCTCTAGCAGCCAAAGACCGGTTTTCCCACCTTGGGTTTTTCCGGGGAATATTTGTCCTGAAATAACTGTGTCACTTTGTCAATCTGTGCATGTGCTTATTCTAGATCTGAATTGGTATAGATTTGTTATGTGTTTTGCTTCAATGTTAACTTGAATTTATTCAGTTGATAACTTATTTAAGTAGGAGGAGCTTAACCGGATTAACAATAATAATTTATGCATAATACATAAGATTCATAAATTTCTACATGTCCTACATCCTATTTTCAAGCTCAAAGGGGATTGAGGCAAGGTTGCCCCTCTCTCCCCTTTTCTGTACACTCTTATGGTGGACACACTCAGCAGGAAATTAACAACGGAGAAGAATGCAGGGACTCTTCCTGGCATAAGAATTTCGAATGGGCTGGAGCCCATAAACCATGCCCTCTTCACAGATGACTCTCTTCTTCTTAGAGATGCCTCTATTAGAATTGAAAAAGCCTTCAACTCTATCATCCACAGCTACTGGAGCGTATCTGGTGTTCTAATCAATGATAGCAAAAGTAATGTGTTAAAGTGGAATTTCAATCATCATTACCTTCATCACATTGCGCAGCATCTTGCCTTTGCTGGCTATGCCCAATGGGAAAAAATCAAGTATCTGGGATTGCCCATAACTCTCGGAGTTAATAAAATATCTCTGTGGGTTGATGTCATCAGCAAAATCAAAGCCAAAATTTCCTCCTGGGGAGGTCAATTGGCTCACCAAAGGGGGGGAAATAATTCTCATCAAATCCGTGATGTCTGCATTGCCCATCTACCAAGCCTCCTTCCTTCTGGCACCTAAAAACATCACGGAACATATCTCCAAACTCTTGCGCAACTTCCTCTGGCAGGGAGGAAAAGGAAACCAACAGAAATTTCATCTGGTCAACTGGGATCTTGTAAAATTCCCAACTATTGATGGAGGCCTCCAGATACGCGACCCCTCCCTTGCCAACCTCACCTTGGGCTGTAAAATTATTTGGAAAATGTATGCGGATCCAAAGCACCCAGTCAACAAAATCCTCAAAAACAAATACGCGTAAGGCATCCCTATAAGGCTACTACAAGCAGAAAACACTTCGAATGGCACTAAGGTGTGGAATATATGCCGCAAAGGTATAGAATTTTTCAAGGAAAGCCTCTATTGCATCCCTGGAAATGGTAAGAACACCAAGCTCCGGGATGAAAGCATTATGGGCCACACGCCACTCAGCAACTCTGCAAAGATCAAATAATTTCGCGAATGGCTGATCCAACTTGGCATCCTCAGAGTCGACCAGATCTCCGCTTGGGATGAAAAGGGGAATTGCCAGTCCTGGGTCTTCCCCAGAATTTTGGAGTACCTGCGTAATCAACAACAAACACTTAGAAATATGCTAATCAACCTCGTGCATGTGCATAAGGGCATAGTTGATTGTTGGGGTTGGGGAAGATTCGAAAACTACACCGCTGTGCTCGGCTACAGGTTTCTCCAAACTCATAAAGAAAGGAATCAACGTGTCAAATTCTGGAAACAGGTGTGGGATCCATTCAAACTCCCTAAATATTTTATTTTTATTTAACTTAATTAATTTATTTATTTATTTATTTTTTTGGGTCCTCATGCATAACAAGGTCCTTACAAGGGAAAATCTGGCCAAAAGAAGCATCACGGACCCTCACAGGTGTACGCTCTGTAGGAATGTCGGCGAAACATTAGACCATCTCTTTCTGGACTGCTCCTTTGCCAAAGAGATTTGGAGTTTTATCCTTCATGGCCTCCAAGTCTCTGTTCCAAACCACATTTTAGTGGTTGAGCTTTTCTCAGCTTGGATTCAGCACTATCCTCACGTTATCGCCAACAAGTCACTTTGGCCTTGTGTCTGGCTAGCCATCCCCAAATATGCCTGCTGGAAAATTTGGCTTACTCGAAATGAGAAAATCTTCAACGATTCTTACTGGCCTCCTGCAATGGTTGCAGCCAAAGCCAAATCTCTTCTTCTTGAATCTGTGATGCAGCAACCCCACAAATCTGATAGTTTGCTCCTCCCTGAAGAAAATAAAATGCATGGGAACCCTTGCCTCCCGAGACAGAAAACAATCCTTGGTCACTCCCTCCACCAATCCTGGATGGCGAATAAGGGACTCGGACAAATTATTCCAGGTGTGGTGGAGAAAGCAGAGCAAAACAATGATCTTCTTCGATGGTGCATCCAAATGAAACCCTGGGGCAGTTGGCACAGGTGGTGTACTCTATTCCCCGGACGACACAAGAAGAGACAGTTTCTATTGGGGACTTGGACAACGAACAAATAATCAGGCAGAAATCCTAAGCCTACTAAAATCTTGCCACATTTCCCGCGAGAGTGGCATCAAAGACTTCTAAGCCTTCAGTGACCCAAAAATCCTGAGCAAGAAGCTTAATTCGGATGATCAGTTCAACAAAGCAGTCCTCAATAAGGTACTTTGGAGATTGAAGCTCTTGCTGCTTGAATTCACCTCCTACCAATTATTCCACATTTTGAGAGGCTCGAACAAGGAAGCAGACATCATTGCAAACAAAGAACGTCTTCTCTCGCCAGGTGATCTCAGCATAAATGATGAAAGCACCCTCCAAAATTGCATTCCATGAAATGTTGTTTTACTTGTATCAGGAAGCTAGCTAGCTACTGTGTAATGTTGGTTGATTCGGCCTCGGCCCAACTAGATTTCTTTAATAAATAACAGATACTTGTTTCAGTTAAAAAAAATATATATATGTGTAGTCTTTGGGAGGAAAAATGGCCCAAAGAAATGTTTCACTCCTAGCAAGCCAAACATAGAGCTTAATTGTGACAAAGCCTTGAAATCAAATCGATTGAAATTTTTTAGAAACCATCATGGAATATGTTAATAAATCATGCAATATAAGTCTAATAATGAAAAAATAATGTTGCAAGGATGATTACTACAATTTGGCTTTCTTCGGGATGCAATTGCTTTACAGCTAAAAAACAAATTGATTTATCTAAAAACTAAATGTTAGAGAGTACAAAGAACATTATGAATTGTCTTCAAAATATAGCTTAACACTTTAAAAAATGGTTCACACATCATAATTTTCCTTTCAAACTAATATATATCATCTCAACCAGAGTATATATAGGAAACTAGAATGGAGGAAGTGGATTACAACTAATAATTCACATAGAAAGATACAATCAATAGTCGATAAAAAAAAAACCAAAAGACCATGTTGGTAATTCTTATTTTATAGTAGGGGACAACTTACAAGAAATCATGTAGTATGGGGGTGCTTATTTTCACTCTACGAGCTTACTTGTTCTTCCTCGAAAAGAAGGTCCTAACACTAAATCACAAAATCAACCAAATGTTAAGACATTTATGAGTTTTAAACTCCATATCTGTTAGGTCCCTATATTACTAGTGTAGTCCCTTATTGTTTTATAGTGTAGCCCCCTTATTGTTATTGTTGTACCCCTGTAACCCCCATATTGTTATTATTTTGCCCTTACATTATTATTGTTAGGTTGGCTAGGATTATATTGTGACCCCATGGACTCCTATATATAGAAAGGAGGTTTTGTCATTTGTATCATCCAAGAATTGTTCATTTATGTAATGCAAAGGAGGTTTCCCCCTCAAAATGGATTATTTACAAGGTGTTGATCTCTATTTTCTTATATTTTTAGAGCTGCTTTCAAACATTTGGTATGAGAGCTTTGGATTCTAGTGTTTCGCTGCTTCAAACAGGTCATCGTGGAATTTTTTCTATAACTTTTTTTTTCTACGAGGTTTCAGTCACTGAAAAAAAACCCATTTCTAAGAAATCCTGAGTAACTTCGTGTAAAAATTTAAGAGCTTGGTTCGCAACAGTTTCAGAGATATGATCTATGGAATTTAGGGTTTTTGCAGGCTCCCGAATTTCATCTAAAAGAGGTGACCTTGGGAAAATCGTCCTAACTCTCTCTCTCTGAGTATCAGATTGGAATTATGTAGAAAGTGGCCGAAATTACATGGATGGTAGTTTCCTGTGTATCAATTTTAGAGCCGAAGGAGGAAATAGTGACATGTGGCACGTTGTACAAGTTTGATCTACTGAAATAGTCCATAATTAGGTCATTGTGGGAGATTAGTCATAAATTTGACTTGAAGAATCCAAATTAGGTCAGACCTGTGGGATTAGAAAGAAGATTCAGAGGGCTACTACAGGACTGAAGAATAAATCTCGAGGATCCAAAATTACAGAGATACATCAGTTTCAATATTGAGCTCCTCAAAATCAAGAAAAAGGTGTGTATTTTTTTCTTCGAATTGCATAAGTCTTATTTGAAAAATCAGTTTAAAGTGATTTCAAGGGCATATTGAAGAATATATATCAGTATTGGGTTCTAAAATGCCCCCTAAAAATAATTAAACACCCATTAAGCCCTCAGAATACTCTACTATTACTCATGAAGAGGAATAAGTGCAACATAATATATCAAAATTACAAGAGCAAGTGCACCAAATTTCACTCTCGCAAAGAGCAACAAAATATGAAATGGAAGTTTCCAATAAAGTCATGGAAGCTAAAATGGATGGTTTGAAGAAGGGCATGAAAGCTAATATGGATGGTTTGAAGAAATGCGTGGAAGCTAAGATGGATGGTTTGAAGAATGGCATGGAAGACATGGAAGAAAAAATGGAAGGCATGAAGAATGATATAAAAGAAGACATGGAAGGTTTGATAGAGTTGATACAAGAAATGATTCCTAATGGTGAAAATATAGTAGAGGAAACTCATGATGAGAATAAAATAAATTTTAATCATGTTTTCATAAACTCTGATGTTGGATTGAAGACCCACGATATTCCAAATATCAGTATGAGGAAGTTTGATGGCAAGGATCCTGTAACATGGATACTACATATGGAGCAATATTTTGATCTCAATAATGTGCAAAACACACAAAAGGTATGCATTGCAACTTTATATTTAGAACAAAATACATTTGTATCGTATCGATGGCTTTTCTCGCGTAAAAAAATTGTCACTTGGTCAATTTTTACGGAGGAAATGATAACACATTATGACGATACAAAGATCAACACCTTCTTTAGCCAATTGATAAATCCCAAACAAAAGGGTTCAGTTGTGGAGCACATTGAGGACTTCCAAATATTGAATATAAGGGTAACTAATATTCCAGAGGAACACATGATTGATGTCTTCATAGGGACTTTAAAGGATAACATCCAATGTGAGGTTCGTCTTTGGGAACCTGATTCATTGGAGAAGGCATTCAGGTTGGTAAGAAAAAATGAATGTAAAATTATGGCAACAAGGAAGCCTACGAATCACATCTATAAATATGGAAGTGTTGCTATTCCTAGACTTCCAGAACCTACAAGGTTGACACCACAACAATTCGAAGAAAAAAGAGCAAAAAGGCTTTGCTACAGTTGTGATAGAAAATACACTAAAGGTCATAAGTGTGTTGAGAAGATTTTTTTTTACATAGATTGTGAAGAGGAGAGAGAAAATGAACAAGAAACTTCAAAAGAAGAGGATATACACCATGAACCAACCCTAGAGAAAGAAGAAATGAGTTTAACCATATCGTGTAATGCATTGGCAGGAATTACCACTCCTCAAACTCTCAAGATAGAAGGACATATAAAGAAGAAAAAGGTAATAGTGTTGATTGATTCAGGTAGTACCCATAATTTTATTCATTGTAAGGTAGCTAAGGAATTTAATTGCTTCCTATACCCAGTACCATAATGTCAAGTGATGGTTGCAAATGGAGGAACTATAAATTGCTCTGGAAAACTCCATAATATCGAGCTAACCATGGGGGAATATGTATTGAATAGTCCAATGCTTTCCATTCCGATGCGAGGTGTTGATGTTGTACTAAGAGTACAATGGTTACAATATTTGGGAACGATGGCTTTGAATTTTCAAGAACTTTTCTTGAAAAAAAAAAATCGGAAGGAAAGGAAGTTGAATTACGGGGTATTGCAGGGAAGCCAAGAAAGATAATAAGCTCTAATGTCATGAAAAAGCTTCTGAAGAAAGAACAATGAGGTGTAATTACACAATTATGATCAATAGAAGTTCCAAAATCAAAATCATCTATTTCTCTAGATCTCCAAAAAGTTTTGGACAATCATTCCAAGGTGTTTGAAACTCCCAAAGGACTCCCACCTATTCGTGATCATGATCATGTTATTCATTTGATTCCAGAAAGTGTTCCTCCAAACATCAGGCCTTACAGATATCCCTATGTCCAAAAGAGAGAAATTGAACGTATGATTGAAGAAATGTTAGAGGTTGGTATAATTCAACCTAGTCAAATTTCTTTCTCTGCTCCAGTAGTATTGGTGCACAAGAAGGATGGATCATGGCGCATGTGTCCATGTTATAGGGAGCTCAATAAGCTCACTATTAAAGATATCTCATTCCTGTGATTGATGAATTATTGGATGAATTACATAAAGAATTTTATTTTACCAAGTTGGATATTCGTTCAGGATATCATCAAATTATAATGAAGATAGATATTTTGAAAACAACATTTCGAACTCACGAGGGTCATTATGAATTTTTTTTTCGTGCTTTTTGGCCTTACCAATGCATCTTCTACATTTCAAGGGTTGACGAATTCCATTTTCAAACCCTTCCTTATAAAATTTGTGTTAGTATTTTTTGATGATAAACTAATCTACAACAGGTCTTGGAAGGATCATTTTCAACATGTTGACAGAGTGTTCAAACTATTGGAGGAGAAACAATTACATGAAAAAACCTCCAAATGTTTCTTTGAAGTACAAGAGGTGGAATATCTAGGTCATATTGTATCTCACGAGGGTGTTAAGGTAGACCCTAACAAAATTAAATCCATTAAGGAATGGAGAATTCCCACAATCATAAAGCAGTTGCGAGGATTTCTCGGGTTAACATGCTATTATCGCACGTTTGTTAAGAATTATGGGAGAATAACAGCACCTCTAACAACATTATTGAAGAAAGATGCATTTTCATGGACTCTTGAAGCAACTAAGGCCTTTTAACATCTTAAAGAGGAAATGTGCATAGAACCGGTCTTAGCTACGCCAGACTTCACATAAACCTTTATTGTGGAATGTGATGCCTCAAGAAATGGAATTGATGTTGTTTGAATGCAAGAAGAAATACCCATTGCTTTTGAAAGTCGTCCAATGAAAGGAAAGTATTTACAGAAAGCTATTTATGAGAAGGAAATGTCGGCAATACTACATGCACTAAAGAAATGGCTACCTTACTTAATGGGAAGACACTTAAAGGTAAAAACTAATCATGATAGTCTTAAATACTTTTTAGAACAAGGACTATCTTCACAAGAGCAGCAAAAATTGGTCACAAAGATGTTGGGTTATGACTTTGAAATCATCTACAAAAAAGGGAAGCTAAATGTTGTTGCAGATGCACTCTCAAGAAAGGATGAAGAGGTGGAATCATTGCTTTGTGCCATTTCTATTATCCAACCATATTGGATAACCAAAGCAAGGGATGAATGGAAGAAGGACGAAGAAGTGTAGGCACCTATTTAAAATTTGTAGCAAGATCCTAGTACATTTGATACATTTAGTTTGAAAAATGATTCCTTATGGTACACATATCACTTATATATTTGTAAGAATTCCCAACTAAAACAAAAGATTCTTTTGGAATTGTACACTTCTCCCTTAGGAGGACACTCAGGATTTTTAAAAAGTTACCACAGGGTGAAGAAAGAATGTTTTTGGGATGGTCTTATATCTGATATTCAAAATTTTGTGGCGGAATGTTTGGTTTTCCAGCAAAATAAAGTTGAGACAATTAAGGCCCCGGGTCTTCTATGGCCTTTTTCCATTCAAAGTCAACATTGGGAGGAGATTTCAATGGATTTTATCACAAGTTTACCTAAGTCCGAAGGAAAGAGTGTCATCATGGTGGTATTTGGTAGAAGTAGCAAGTATGCACACTTTTGTGCATTATCTCATCCATTTAAAGCAAGTACAGTTGCTTCTGCATTTGTGGAAACAATTGAAAAGCTACATGGAAACCCAAATATTATTGTAAGCGACAAAGATCCCATTTTTAATGGAATTTTTTGGACGGAATTATTTTATTGTTTGGGTACTCAACTAGCTCATAGCTCATCTTATCATCCTCAATCCGATGGGAAAATTGAGATAGTTAACAAATGTTTGGAAGGATATCTTCGTTGTTTTCTATATGATAGACAAACACAATGGGTCAAGTGGTTACCTTTGGTTGAATGGTGGTATAACACTTCCTTCCATATTGCAACAAAAATTACCCCATTTATGGCACTTTATGGATATCATCCACCGTCCATCACATCATCTTTAAGATAAAATCCTAAGGTTAAAGCAGTGGAAGATCACATCGAGCATCAACAACAAGTTCTCCAACTCTTAAGGGATAACCTAAATTTGGCACAAAATTGAATGAAACAACAGGCAAATCAACATCGCAGCGAGAGAATATTTGATGTAGGAGACTGGGTATTTTTACGGCTACAACCATACAAACAAATGTCCCTGAAGCAAGAAAAGAAGGATAATAAATTATCGCCAAAGTACTATGGTCCTTACAAGGTGTTGCAAAAGATTGGTACTATGGTATACAAATTGGAGCTTCCTGCTTCTTCTCGAGTGCATCCAGTGTTCCATGTTTCATGCTTAAATAAGGTTATAGGTGACAAACTTTCAGTTCAAACAATATTGCAAAAACTTGACGAGGAAGGAAAAATCACATTGTAACCTGAAGCTGTCACGGAAACAAGAACTCAAAAGCTACGAAATCGATCAATTTCAGAGTATCTCATAAAGTGGAAGAACTTACCCATTGAAGATTCTATGCGGGAGGATGATAATTTTATACATAAGCATCCAAAGCTACTCAAGCGTTGAGGACAACACTTTTTTGAAGGAGAGGGGCATGTTAGGTCCCTATATTACTAGTGTAGTACCTTATTGTTGTTAGTGTAGCCCCCTTATTGTTATTGTTGTACCTTGTAACCCCCATATTGTTATTATTGTGCCCTTACATTATTATTGTTAAGTCGGCTAGGATTATATTGTGACCCCATGGACTCATATATATAGAAAGGATGTTTTGTCATTTGTATCATCTAAGAATTGTTCATTTATGTAATGCAAAGGAGGTTGCCCCCTCGAAGTGGCTTATTTCTAAGGCGTTGATCTCTCTTTTCTTCTATTTTTGGAGTTGGTTTCATGACAATGTCCTATTTTTCTTTGTTTTTTGTATTACAAAAATTGTGGAGATCAACTATTTTATCCAACATCACCACCATTTTCTATTCAAGTATCACATGTCTAGTATAATTTCACTCGTCCTTATCTCTAAGCCTTTTTTCCAAATTCACATATGCCTATGTAAAATTTCTTGAATGTTCCACAACAATTACCTGAGGTATGTGAGTCTCGTATAAAATAAATTGTAGAATGGCCCCAATGGACCGTGGATGCCCTCAACCACTATTTGGATATGAAAGAATCCTTTTGTTGAGTACTTGCCACAAACAATATTTTAGTTTTAAAGCGAGTTCCTATATTTCCTTTGTCTAAGATGCTTACATTAGATTCTAACGTACATAAATGGAAACAATGACACTTTCAAATATATAATGGGCCCAAAACAACATCTTTCCAGCTTTAAAAATATATATCAATGGTATGCAACTTGAATATTATAGTATAAATATATTACAAATAACATATTTCATAATTTGAATGCTTAGATAACTTAATTAGATTACACATCTAAAAGGAGAATGGTATATTCATTTGCATTAATAACAATATCAATAATCATTCAAATTTATAATAACACTCCATAGAGCTATACTTTGTCTTCACATCTAAGTCCTCCAACTCTATAGATTTTAGAAAACATCATTAACTCTATCACAATGCTAGTTGTGTACTCTAGTCCTTCCCCAATCCTCTTGTCTTCCATCATACTTATTATTTCACTAGCCTAACATTTCACATTCCATGGGTGACTCTTCCACTTGCCCCATGATACAACCATTCCAATGGTTTATGTGTGTTCATGTCACTTTCCTTCTATAATTGTTTAATGGTTGTTGTAGCTATAATATGCATTCCAATTCACCTTCAGCAAGCTTCTTATAATCATGAACACTCCTATTAATGCCATGAACTCATGCACCTTGATTGATCATTCAATTGTTTGCATCAATCCAAATCACATGTTGTACTTCATTTTCCTCATGCCTATGCATTATCTTCTATAATTTTTTCTCTCAAAGCATTGCACTTCAATTTCACACCCTCATTTTTTCTGCATTCTTGTACACTCAATTTTTATCATGGATGCTCTTGCATCAACTTCTCCTTGGCAATAAAACATAGTATGCCTTTGTACCAATCCATCATCCTTAGCTTGTGCTATAATCACTTTCCCTTTGTAAATATTAATATTGTTCTCAAAGAATCCATTCACTCTTAACATCTAGTGTTTGGCTTAACCAAACACTAATTGTAACATGTGATCATGGTCATTGTATCCTTCCCCTTTGTAATGTTCTCTATTTCACGTGTCTTCTAATTCTTTAGCATTTGTTTACATTGGTATACTTTGTGTGTGTGTGTGTTTTTTTTCACGGTCGTCATTTACAATGGTGTCTCTTTTTCCACACCACTTGTATGTGTACTTCTAACCTTCTTCACCTTCCCCATAATAATCTTCTTTGTTTTATTTTTCTTCTAATTCTTTAGTAGCTACAAGTCAATATCCTCTAGAAATTCCACCTCTTTGCATTGTTACCAATTTTCCTTTTGATCATGTATGCCTTGATCATCTCCATCTATATCTTATTGTAAGTGTCATTGGAATAACACTTCTAGATTTAATGTACCATGCCCAATTCACTATTTGCAAAATGTATTAAACCTTTTGCATGCATTTATTCACTCCTTGTACTCCAATCTCTTCTCTTTTGCTCACTCTTGGGCTTTGTGTATACATATGCTCCATTTTTCATGGAAATTCCTCTACATCATCAATTCTTTACAAATTGGTTGGAAACTATAACTAGGGTTTACACAGTATTTTGTCACCTTCCCTGCATTCCCCATTCTGAATATTGGAGGACTATCAGCGCGACCCCTGTGTACTGTTATACATCACCATGAATGTCATTACATCCCTTAACATGTCAAGAACGCATTCTTCATTGACTATTCCAGAAGCTGACCCTTTAAAACATCTATTTTTGGGTCAGCGCGGTTGTGTAGTTATGACCTCGCGCCGATGGCCAGATTAACACTAGGCCTCGCACTGTGGTCGCTCTATCCATGAAGAGCACCCATGCCGACCTACTTTTGGAAAGTTTTTTAAAATGGAAACGAAGCTTCCATGATGTAACAGCTTCGTGGGCAGAGTCATGGATGTTTCTTCGACTGGATGATGTCGAGTTTCTCCCTTTGGCCTTCTAGTTCTTACAAAAGTGCAACTCCCCAAAGGGATAAAGCCTTCCCTCCACCATATGTGGATCCCAAAGCTCATCCTCCACTCCTATAAACCCCTCTTCATTCCATTGAATCAACTAGACATTCATAGCTAGAATAGACCACGAGCTGATAACAGAGAATAGTCCATTGTTGTGAGAGAGAGTTTGAACCTTTCGTCTCTTCAAGATGAACTAATGAAAAAATGCTTTGAGACGTGCATGAATAAAACCGTTAAAGGAGGTCTACAGCATCAAGGCGCAGGCTGGAAACTGATTTCTCTATTTATCAATATGACATGACTGATTTCTAATTCCAACTTTGTTGTGTTAATGATTAAAGTTTCTAACTCTCCTTGACTAGTTGGATAGTTATAAATGAACATGTATTCTTGTGTATTGTTAGTGCTTGATTGATCTTTGTGCAGGTGTAAGCGTCGCTACCTAAGGAGCGTGAGGCTTGAAGGATGAAGATCGAAGGATCGCTGCAGCACACCACATCAAAAGCATTGGACTGAGGTAGGACACCTATCTACTCCTCATTTCATTTATAAGCTAGGAACCTAGGAACTAGCATGTTCCCTTGTTGCTAGACCCACCCTAGGGCTAGAGGGATCGCCTATGTCCACAGAGGGGATTTGCCTTCACAACAAGTTAATGACCATACTGGGGAGTTTAGTCAATGGTTGTTGTCTCTTATTTATTCATTTTGAATTTTGAATTGTCTTTCCAACTTTGGTCGTATTATTGTTTCTCTGTTGTTTTTGGCTTGTTTGTTTGCTCCTGGCCACTTAGCCTTGTCCTAGACTGATAAGCCTGGATTTTCTCAATCATCCCTTTGATTTTTCTCTCCTTTTCTAGCTCGGCACTGCTATTTTCCTGAGTCACGCCTATCAACACGAGTTGTCTTTGGAACAAGAGCGATTTTCCTTGTTCGGCGCTGGATACTGCTGAACAGTCGCGCTGATTCTTGTAGGGTTGAATTTAGGGCTTCCCCACTGAGTTTCCAATGTGTCTTGTCCTTTAGATTGGTTTTATCCTCTTGGATAAATCCATCTGGATTTTCTTCACTGACTTGGCTGTCTTGTTCGATTTAGTTTGTGTTAGCTCTTGTTTGAACAGTGTGACTCATCCATTTTAGGCTTTCTAGGTGTCTCGAATCATTCGTCTGGTCACATGTTCATTGAGTGTCTGATATGTTTATGAGTCAGTTTGGTCGTTTCATTTTCAGCCTCTCCGGTGGTTGCTTGGTCTTCTTCGTTGATTATATGCGAAGTAGGATTATCGAGTTTTAATCATGTGTCTGTTTGATTGTCCATCCATCTCCCCGAGCATAGATCACATTGCTTGTTGAGTCAACTTAAAAGCGCTTTACTCTATGTAAGGAAATGCATACCTGGTTTTAAGTGCGTATTTACATTCATTTGGAATTCATCTCTTCATGTTTTGGTGATTTCATTCGAAGTTGCTCAAAGCTAGTGTTCGTGTTGTCTTTTTAGTGTAGCATTGCATTGTTTCTTCTCACTCATACAAAAGAACAAAAAATTTGCATTCTTCCTTGTTAGAAAATGAAAAATACTATTTTGCATTAGTAGGTTTCTTCGTCATTGGAAAGTGAAAAACAAGAGAAGAATTTTTGTTTTCTACTTTGGCTATGTTAGTAGCATGAAGGAGAGTATCATTTTTGCATTCGATTGATTACTGCTTTGTTGCAAACCTCTATCCTTCACTTAGCTAGATTTTCATCGAATTGAAACGATGTTCATTCTCTCATATAGTTGTGCATTAGAGATTTGAGATTACATTCGGTAAGGCCTTGAAACTGAAACATAATTTCCAAATAAACCATAAAATTAACTCAATCAACCTAAGGAAGCATTGAAACTAAATGCTCACATTTAAAGGTTTAGGATAGTGACATGTTCCGACGTTGTTAAACCTAGCAGTTGTTGCTCGCAATCTTGCATTAGGCAGCGCTAGTACAAACTTGTGGTCCCCATACCATCGTGTATATAAAGGGAGACCCTCATAGGTTGCTATCCTTTATCCATAGGAAGCCGAGTCTACCACCCTGTAACTGTGATACACCGAACACAAAATTCGGGGATATTTCCTGCATGCACGTTAAGTCCTTGGTCATTTCTCTTTCATCTAATCACCAAGGCGTATATTGCATTTCACGGGAGCTTGGTACACCCTCTTGCCTAGAGTTCTTGAGTAGTCATTTTGATATTTCTGTGACTCTTTAAAATTTGAAAAGATCGTTGAGTGCTTGTCTTTTCGAGCTTGTTCAAACTGAAAGTGACCAGAGTCACCTTTTTTTTTTTTCTCGACTCTTAAAATATGAAAATTCAAAGTCTTGTTTCAATGTTATAAAATTAATTTCCCACGATTACACGCAGGTTAAGCTATTTTCTTGGCTGGTTCATGAGTGATTCCTTAGTGATTGTTGTTAAAGCCTCAAATTGGCATATCTTTTCTGTCCTTATTTTTGAGACAAAGTCACTGTGGCAGAACCACCTATTTCTTCGTCCTCTCGTAGTGAATATTCTCCCCTCGAAGTCTCTTCTGAGACACCTTAGTCTGTTGGGGCACAAAATTTTGAAGTTGCTATTCTACCAAGCGTTCAACCTCTCGCCACTCGGTCTCCCGCGAAGGAGCCGTTTGACATCAACTGGCAGCCCAGATGCCTTTTTCTTTTTGAGGGAAGATCCCCCTCAATGTTCGGATTCGCCAGTGGCATCATTGTCTGGTGCTTTTCCCTCTACCACTTGCTAGCTTTTCCATGACATCATGTCTTCATCCGACATGGATGCCTCGAGTTCTGTAAGTAGCGAAGAGAATTTTGTATCTACGGGGGAATATAAATTCCCTCCTGAAAATTTTCCATATGTCACGACTCAGCCTTCCTCTCAACCTTCATCTCTCCTAGTTGGTTATCGTTCTTTGGGACATATAATTTTTGGTGCTTCATCCTTGTATCAAAACCCATTATGGTCAAGTACTACAGCTCCTTATACAGGGTCATTTGTGTTGGGTCTATTGTCTTCAATTTCCATTATTTTTATGATTTTCACATCTGTCCGAACCTAGCCCATTATTTGTGTGGCTTCCTCCACACCATCTGCTAGTGTGATTCCATCATTGCCATCATCTTCTACTATTTGTGGAACGCATCCCAATGCTTCCGTGATATATGTTTGGCTCGTTGTGAGTGGATCACAACCTCACGTATCAAGAGTCCATCACCCTATTGGTAGTACGCCTATCTCTTCTAATCCAATTTCAGGAGGTTTGTCATACGACCAATATATGATGGCTATTCAACATCAAAACTACCTCCCCCAGGGTTCTTAGTAGATTCTCACTCAAATAAATCTACCACAGTACTACGATGAATATGGGAATCATATCTACTACCATGGGCCTCTTCCACAAGGTCTGTTGTATTTTCAAACACCCTAAGCTTCGGTTCGCCCAAACCAGTTTACGTACCAACAGGGACAACCCTATGGTCCGCAAGGACAACCCTCTTAGGGAAAACCTTCGGTCTAACAGGGACAACCCTATATTCCTACTAGTCAACCTTATGTTCAACAAGGAGAGTCTTATGTTCCTCAAGGAAAAACTTATCCACCTCAAGGACAACCTTTTGTGAAATGGAACCGACCTTACATTCAGCAAGGCCCATCTCTTGCGCAACAAGGCCAACCCTTCGTCAGTCAACCGGGTAAACCTGATTTTCAGGGAAAACCTAGCTTATCTCAACCATCAAGTCAACCTGGTTTTCAGGGGCAACCTAGTCCACTTCATCCAAGCCAACTTGCACCCTAGGGACAACCTCTGTAGCCTCAGGGCCAACCTTTCATTCCTCAAGGCCAATCGATGGTTTCCCAAGGTCAACCTTTGATGGTGCAAGGTCCGCCCCGAGGCACTGCTTTCATACCGCAACATAATCCATATGTTGCTCAAGTTGGACCTCAATGGTTCACTCAAAATCAGTACCCTAGTCCTCAACCAGGATATGGGCAGAATTTCCAAAATTATAAACCCTATGGAAAAAATCCTCCGAGAAATAACATATGGGCTCAAAATTTCTCCCGACCTGGTTGGAACCCCAACGTCGGCCTTTATCAAAGGCCTATGATGCCTTTCAATCCGCAATTTCCATTTCTTGCTACACTAGAACTGCCTGATGTGTCGAATTTAATGAATGATCCCATTCTTCATAATTCGTATTGGCCCCCAGTTCCCACCAAGATCCCTGGCGATTGTCCCAAGTTCGAAGGCAAGTCCGAAGAAGACACCCAAGCGTATGTTATGACATACCACCTATGGTGCTCCTCTAACTCCTGGATTGATGATTCTATTCATTTGTGTCTTTTTCAAAGGACTCTCACTGGTGCCGCTGCAAAGTGGTACATTGAGCTCTCTCGTGGCATCTTTCAAGATTTCAATTCTCTTGAAATGGCGTTTCTCACGCACTTTCAGTTACCGGTTCGTTACGAAATGGGAATGCACCTCCTAACATCCCTGAAACAAGATCGGGCCACACATATTTCCAATCATATTCATGAAATCCCTGATCAACTTCTGACTGATTGGTTCACTACCTCTTTTATCGATCCGATTTCTAAGGACATTGCTATGGGGGCATGTGTTACTAAGGAGCAGTCCATTGCTTGTGCTCAATACCTCAATCTAGTGTACTCCTAATTTGGCACACTTTATGAACTCTTGCCCAACGCTCCACAACCTGGAACTTCCAGAGCACTGGCGACACCATCTGTCGATGGTATCATTGGTTCTGTTTCTCAGATTTCTCGCAAGTCTTCTCCTAATCCTATGAAGAAGAAATCCACTTCTTCCACTAATACTGAATCTCAGTCACCTTCCAATCCTGGCAAGTCTGCGGAAGTGAATGTTATCCAGTCTACCCTGGCGGATAAAGCCTCCAAAGGTAAGAATAAGGGTAAACGAAAGGCCGAGGCTGATACCCCGAAGTAGGATTCTCCTAAAACCAATACTGATGATGGTTCGAAACGTAAACCGAAATATCCTTGTTTGATATGTGACGATGAGCATTACATCAAGGAATGTCCTCGATGGGCCAAGGTGAGTCGACTGCTCAAAGGCACCCAAGGAACTTCGGTCATTCTTAAGGTACCGTTCCCGTCACAACAAACTAAAATGGTGGAGAAACCTAAGTCATCCACCCCTTTTGGCTCTCAATTTTTCATGATGAATGGTGATGCACCCATCTCTATCACTACCATATCAAAATATTATATCAAACCGTATCAGGTGGCAGGGAAAGAGATCATAGATGGTCCTCCTCCCCTACCTGCTTCTAGCCCTCTTCACATTGAAAGGCCTAGTTCTGAGCTCGTTGTACAACTGCCCTCTAAAGGTGTGCTCTGTAAATCCTCCTATAACCTGATGAGCGCCATCATTAGACATATTTGGAGGGGTTAATGGTAACCTTTTTTCCTTCTTAGATCTATTTTTCTTTCATTTTTATTATTATTTGGTTTTATGATGCTAGTATAGGTGGTGATTAAGGCTAACATACTCTGAGTGCACAATATGAGGTTGAGTGCAAAAAATCATGATTTATTAAGCATTTCTATAAGGATTTTATCATAAAGACTTGGAGGAGACAACAAGAAGAAATTATTGGAGGATTGGCCACCCTCCTTAACTCTCAAAGGCAGCCAAAGGATCCCAAAGATTCTCTCTAGCAAAACGAATTCCAAAGGCAACCAAAGGATCCCCAAGGATTCTCTCAAGCAATTCGAATTCCAGAGGCAACCAAGCACTCAATATTTATTTACTTGGAGTCGAGTGGACTCAATCACTATTGTTTAGGGAGCTGTTGGTAGTTGCCCTGTAGAACAAATAGAGCAGCGCTAAAGATAGGAAGAGTTAGTCAGTTAGTCGATTCAAGTTGAAACTTTGTTGCAAGATATTGCGTTTTTATTATTATTTTACTCAATGATTAAACCTTTAGAGTTGTATGAGGTTATTATTTTATGAAATGAGCATATTGATTTCATTCGACTGATTTAAGTTTCAAAGAGCTAGGTTCGTGGGTTAGGGCCCAATACATGTGCCTCAGTTTCTCATTCAATTAGTTCTGCTTTTCATAGTTTCATTGTTGTTTAGTTTTGCTTCTAGTGTTCTGTTGTAGTTCATTTGCTTGTGAGTAGTAGAATAGAGGAAAAAATCCAAAAGCTGTGGTCAATCCTCCCCCTCTCATCTTTGTTAATAGAGTTCGAACAGGGTAGACCTTCCCATAGGCCAAAAATTACTTTCTGTCTGAGTTTAGGGAAGAAATTGCATTACCAAGTCCGAGCCTCTCTTTCACTTTTTTTTATCACACATTTTTGTTTGCTTTTCGTGCATGAATCCGTAGGTGTGTCACACTTCTGAGCACTATTGGTGCACCTCCATTCCCTCTTGTTTTCCACTTCTTTTTGCTGTTGCACCCACCTTTTATTCCCCAAAACACTTAAGAACCCTTCAGCCCGCCTCATTCCTTTGTCTTTTGTTATTCACGATTGCCTTGCCTTCTTAATGCAAAACGCTTGAAAAACCATCCAAGGTTGAACTCCACATTTCCTCCTCGAAATCCCTGCTCCCGTACTTCACAAATCGCGACGTTTTTCCTTTCCCTTAAGACCTACTACAATCCCTTTTTGCACATCTCACTCTGCAGTGTTTAGTTTACTTCCATTAACACTACCACTTCCCAATGCCGATTACGGTATTCGCCACATCGCAAATCGCTCACCACAACCTTTTCCCTTTTCTTTAATACCTACCGCTCCAAATGCCGATTCCAAACTCCACCACATCGCAAATCACACTTTCATGTGATTCTCATTAACACTTTCTGCTTCCAAACCCCGATTGTGAAATATTGCAATCTCATTTTGGTACTGCACATAAACCATTAAAAAAAAAAAAAAAAAAAAAAAAAAAACTCTACTTCTGCCCTTGCTCCTCGAATCTCCTGCTACCGTACATCTCACTTCACAAACCACAACATTCCCCCGTTCCCTTTAACACTTATCACTTCTGAATGCTGATGCGATATTGCTGCCACATCGCAGGTTTCTCATCAAGTTTTTGGTTTCTTTCTTTAACCCTTACCACTCCAACTCTGCGATATTACGGTTGCAATATCGACCCCACCTCCACATCACCACTCTGCATTTCACATTGCATATCACGTTTTTTGTTTTTTCTTTAACGCTTACCGCTCCAATTTTGTGAAGTTGCGATTACAATATCACATATCACAACTTTTTCCTCCATCGCATCTCTGCCATCGCACTTCTCAATTCATTCTGATCCAAAGCCATTTATGCGTTATAATAAAGTTTTTATAAGGTTTAAAACCCCACTTTCAACTTCTAAGCATTGTTTCACATGTTAAGCCCTGCATTAGCCTCTTTAGCCCCTTTTCTTCTCTCCAAGCTGCAAAATAAACACTCTTTCAATTAGGATTAAGTCATGGATAGCTTAGTTGCATGGTAGATAGACCATAGGATAAATAGAGTGCATTTAGCCGTTTGGCTAATTTAAGTGCAGTTTAAATTAGTTTCCTTTCTGCAACTTAGTTTTGTTTCTTTCTAGTCATTTCCTTTCAGCAAATTAATTTAGTTTCTTTCTGCCATTTCTTTTCAGCAATATAGATTAGTTTCCTTTCTGTCATTTCCTTCCAACAATTTACTTTCCAGTCCTTATCACAATTTAAGAAATATCACCCTTTCGTAAAGCAGAAGAGGATGACACGAGCAGAATGCATCTGCTGTGTATATAGCACTGTCACCTCCAAGTTTGTACGAACCCCGGGTTGATAAAGTAAAGTAGGGCAGCCCCTGGGAGTTGCAGCACTCTTGGTGCAATACCAGGGCTCACCATAACCCGAACGCCCGTGCTGCTCAACATTACAGTATTGTTGAGGATTTGGCTGAGGTGCCGTTCACTATGTCCACGCCAGAGGTACTTTAGAGTTGTCCATCACAATGGAAGGCTTTGCTCTCCGCTATCGGAGGAGTTGACCCTACCGATTCGAGCATTATCACTTTTGATTTGGAAAACTTCATCCCACGTCTCGCACACCAACTTGCTTTGATTATCCAAGTTGGGATCAATGGTAAGAATATCCATCGAGCAGTCGTGGACGAAGGTGCATCTACTTGCATCATGTCCGTTTCATGTTGGAAAGCCATTGGCTCTTCGACCCTTAACCAGTCTCCAAATGATTTAGAAGCCTTCAATGGAAGGGAATCTCGCCCTCTTGGTGTCCTCACCAGCTTACCTATAACGTTGGAATGAAAAATGGTTAATGTCGAAGGTGAAGTCATTGACGCCAAACTCAACTATAATCTCCTCCTTAGTCGTAGTTGGACGCACGCCATGCTATGTGTACTGTCTAATCTCTTTCATGTTTTTCGGTTTCCGCACGAAGGAAGGATCATCACTGGTGATCAATTATCCTTTTTTACTTCTACTTCTTCAAAGAGCAACGTTCCGTACGTAGACCACATTCCTGCGCCTGATGAAAGTGTGGGGTTGGGACTCTTCAAACATCCTACCCTCATGGGTCTCTTTTCTCTTCCTCCACCCACCACTGCTTAGGTCAATATGATATCCACATCTTCTGATCCCTGGATCATCCCTTCGCCTGAGCAGGTTGATTAGTTTGGTGACATAATTCCGTTAAGCCCGATAGAAATTGATTTTTGTGAAGTTATCTCGGCTTCGGCTCCTCCTTCTGATCATACTCCTTCAAGTATGTCTCTCGACATGTATTCTCAATCCCTTTGGCTCAGTGCTTTGGATTCTCCCGACCCCTTGAACAAGACGTTTCCAATTGATGAAGCCATCGTAGAAACCATGTATCTCGAGGATCCTCCCTGGGATGATAGTCATCATCGTTCCTCCTTTTTACCTAGCCTTGGGGCAATGTCTACTTGTCTTGAGAATTTTTCTTCCCAAACTCCTTCGCATTTGCTTCAAACGCCTATCTTGAACATGATTAGTACAAAATCTATGATATCAATTAGTAAGCACGTCGAAAATGCATGATTAATTGGTTTGATGTTGAAATAATTACATTAATATACCAAACACTTATTATTACCGTCATTGTCCCGAGATTGTGGCTAGAAGGTGCAATATTGTTACAATTGGCCTGGTGAATCGGATGTCCATTTTCATCTACCAAATGCACCTTACGGTATGCTGCTCCTGATAAGTGCTTTCGACGTTTTTGGAGTTGTTTGATTATTTTGTGCATTTGAACTCGATTATGAATCTGCATGAACCTGCAAATTTGTATACAATATAAATTTTATTAAGCTGATTGACATGGATAAAAAACATAAATTCAATTAGAGAATGAAAATATAAATAAAATATGAAGTAAATATTACGTCTCGAGATGGATAGGGAGAACTCCACGATGAAATTTGAGAAATATTATGGAACGAGTTGGATTTTGAAGAATTTTCCATTCGATATAACTATGATATTTTCTCCCTGCATTTGAGCAAAATCAAGAATAAATTTTAGTGAACACACCTATCAATAATTTCGGTGCCTTAAAAATGGACTTATTGTTATCGGTGCTTATGTACAAATAACTGCACTGGTGCGTTTTAGTTACTATGCACCGGTGTTGTGTTATTGACTGACGCACTGGTGACGAAAAGCCGCAAAAAGCCGCCAAAATATATATATATATATATATATATATATATATATATATATATATATATATATATATAAAGTGAAAAAAAAATGGTAAATAGAAAAATGGGTGGCAAAATATTTTCGAAAATCTAATTCATAAAACAATTATTTAAATACTAAACACTTTTCATTATTTCACTTTTTTTGCAAAAAAATTCAGCCAGAGATTTGCATGAGACATACCTGGAGCAAGAGAGCACGAGAGCACTGTGGAGCAGCAAAATACTTTCGAACAGAACTATTCAAACAATTAGAATTCCAAACCTCTGGTGATTCAAACTCTATAGCATAGAATTTCATACGATCTCGTGATTAAATTTTATTTTTATTTAACATTTTCTGTAGTATTTTTTATGCAGTAAAATTTCAATTTGTTGTTCATTAAAAAAAAAAAAAAAAATCCATTTTTACCCTAAACCCTCATTATTTTTGTTTATTCCCTTGCTTCTTCCTGTTTATGTGATTTCAAAACTAGGTATTTTCATTTTAGATTTATAGGGTTTGTATTGCTATATATATAGGCCTATGACATCCAATCCATGAGACGGCTCGCATAGTCGGATCCCAATCCATGTCGGCCCTTTTGTGAATTTAAAAAACAAACAATTATTATTTTTTATTGGTTCGCACCGCGTAACCTAGTGCACCGGTGCGCTGGCTTATCCCAGCGCACCACACACGTACTGTTTAATAAAAATTTTAAAAATTATTAATTATTTAATTATTTAATTATTTTTTTTTAATTTTTTAAATCCGTGTGCCATACGTAAAATAGGGTACCGGTGTACTATTTAATTATAGTGCACTGGTCACGTACTGTTTGGTAAAAACAAATTTTTTATTTTGTGTTAATCGGTGCCCCATGTAAAATATAACACACCGGGTCTCCTAGTTGACAGAGAGCACCATACGATGGTCCCTTGTTTGCGCGGGTCATTTATAAGAATAGGCTGCATTGCCCCCTCCACGACACCATATGCTACCAAAAAAAAAAAAACACTAAACGATTTTTATTATTTTGTGTGTGCTAATTGGTGCGATGGTTAACATGTAACGCAACGGTGCTCCTTGTCGACATAGAGCACCGTACAATGTTTTATACTGTTTGGGTGGTGCGTTTATAAGAACACGACGCACAGACATCAGTGTGTACACCATGAAAAGCGCACTGGTTTCTTGATATATTTTTTTTACGTGAAAAGTTGATAATTTATTTATAAATATATTAATGAATGATATGGTATGTGTTTCATACTGATAAATAAATTTATAACAAGAGATCAAGTAACAAAAATACTCATAACACATCAAGAAAAACAAAAAGGGAAGTTCTTTGTAAATTCTTTACAAAAAATATTATTTTTGAACTATATGTAAGTTTAACTAATATGTATTGTTTACTATGTATCATGCAGAGCCACAAAATGATGAAGCTCGATAATATTATTTTTGATCTAGGACCAGAAGTGCGTAAAATCTTGATGGAAAAATTGCAAAAGGATGAATAAGGTGAATGAAAAAATACTATCGATCCAATATGAGTTTCTTTTTTAAAATTTCATTAATAATATACTTAAAATTATTAGATAACATGCTTCAAACAATCTATTAATTCACATCTGTTTAATGTTCTATAGGGACCAACAACTCAAAAGTGGAATGTTGTTTTAAGGGAATGAAAAAAATATAACATGCAAATGAAAATGAATTTCTCCTTAGCTCATCTGGAGTGATGCTGGAGGTTAATGAAAGGGAGAAATTTTTTTACAAAAGTTTGAGGGATCTAGTGGAACGAATGTATTGACGTTCCTTCCACTTACAATACAAAAATCAATCCAATGATTCCAAGAACCAAATTTTATCTAAACTACAGGAAGAGTTTCCAAAGAATTGGTTAATGAGACATGTCACACTTTTAATAGCAAAAACGTACAACAACGAAAAAGAAGGAATGAAAAAGTAATATTCCTTGAAATGTTTTTCTAGAATTATTTATAAATATCACTTTTGTTATATTTAATTTTCATATATCAATATAAAAATTAAATAGTTTATTGTTATCTTACATTTTCAGGAAGATTATGAAAATGTCAAAAGATGAACGAGTTGATATTAGAAATATGCTAGTAGGAATGTCCAAAAAGGTGTACAAGGAGATTGTCAAAGAAATGGACAAAATTGCATCGCAGGAGGAGCCATCTCAACAACAACGCGATTCAAATGTAAAATGTAATCATTGAATTTTTCGATCATTAGGTACAATAAATAAACAATTTAGCATTAAATATTAATTTTCAAGTATTTTATTGCAGAAAAGACAAAAAAATGGAACCCTTTCAACACGTAAAACAAGATGACAAGGAACAAAAGGGTTGATATCTAAGTTTGTGAGTAATTGTTACTTCCTTATAACAGTTTAACTAGATTTCATTTTTGGATATTTCAAGTTGTTTTACAAAAATCATCAATGAATGTCTTCAAACAGGTGCTAACATACAAAGAAGAACCATCAAAAGAATTGATTGACATTGGGTTATATATGGGTTGTGAGTATACGTTGGCATGTCATAAATTAATTGTGGAATTTGTAAGCATTTATCGATCTTGTTTTAATTTGCTTCGTGTTACACAACAATTTGTCACTTTCCTTGTACTCCTCGTTCCTTGATCCTGGAGGACCCATACATTGACCCTTGTGTAATTTCCAAGCATGGAATACATACCCCTGAACCACATTTTGTCTGCCAAATCATCTCCCTTTACATTTTTTTTTTGAAAGATCCCTATAAAAGCCTAGTTTTCAAGGTCGGCGCTTTCTCTCAGTGTCTGACCCGCACCGATAATAGAGATTTACACTGAGGCCAGGGCCGAATGGCACTCTGTCTTAATGTTAGGCCTGCGCCGATCCTCTTTTGGAAAGTTTTTTAAATAGAAGCGAAGCTTCCATGACTAGAAGCTTCGTGAGGTGGCGAGCTAGAAGTTTGTTTTCAGGATATGGCCGAGGAAATTCCCTTTGGGCTTCTTGTTCCCAAGAAATAGGAAGTACTCCAAAGGATAAGCTCTTTTCCCATTATTTGAGGGCCCATAATCTCCTCCTCCATTGTTATATAAGGAGACCTCCTTCAGCTCTATAACCTTAGTGATGATAAAAAGGAGAAGAAATTATAGCTTCGGGAGAATAGTGGAGAGTGTGATTGTTTTTGTGTGTTGGGAACATAGTGAGATCTTGGACCTTTGTGTGTGAGAGTGTTACAAACATGCTTGGATACAGACTTGCCGAAGGAGAGCCTCAACATCAAGGCTTGTTTGTAAACTCCCCTTGTCTTTATCACAGTAAAATGCAACTGATGTTTATCTCCCACTCTTGTTTACATTTATAATGAGATTTCTAGCATTCCTTGATTAGTTAGATAGGTTGTAATTGTTTTATGTTTGTGGTGATTTTATACTTGTCATGGTGCCTTGATTGCCTGTACAGGTAATCGAACGTTGGCAACAACGTGTATCAAGCTTGAGAAGAGTGACAGATCAAGAAGCTTCAACAAAAAATGACAACACAGCATCAGAACAGGGTAGGCCATCTTCTTTGCTCTGAATTTCATTTACAATCTAGGAAGGTAGATGTTAGTATGTTCTTGTAGTTTCTAGACCCACCCTAGGGCTAGAGGGATCGCCTCTGTCCACAGAGGGGATTTACCTAGACAACAAATTGGCGACGCAACTAGGGATGGCTCGGATACTGACTCAATCAGCAGGGTGATGTCTCGCGAAGCACACAACCAGGTAATTGATGCACAATCCTCGAAAAAACTAGGATGTAAGGATGCACGTCCGAACAAGAAAAGCAACCAAAAAGCAAAACTAACAAGCCAATCAAACCCACTTGAGTGAAGAGGAGAACATGTAAATAATATAGAGAAAAGGACTGGAAGGGAAAGACACACTGGTGAAGGACTTAGGGAAAAACCTTAATTTTTCACACACCCTGGAATTGGCATGAATTTTGTGGGTGAAACTAGAGCCAACTGGCGCGACTTGCTAACTGACAACTAGCGCCAACGACCAATTGGCATGGGTTTCTAACTGACAACTAGCGCCAACTGGCGTGACTATCAGAAAAATAAAAGCGCCAATGCCTGAAAAAACAAAAAACAAATAATTCCTCCTAACTAAGACCAGACTCACCACTTCAAGCAAAAACTAAAAGATCATAATTGATGAAAAACATAGGAACAAACAGGGAAAAGATTTTTCAACTAAACTTGTTGAATGAATAAGACCTCAAAGAGTGACAAACTCAAAGGAAACTCCCCAGTGGAGTCGCCAATTTGTTGGGAAGGTAAATCCTCTCTGCGGACATAGACGATCACTCTAGCCCTAGAGTTGGTCTATCAATAAAGGGACAAGCTAAAGTGTAGGTTCCTAATTAATGAATGAAAAGGACAGGGTAGATTGACCTACCTGGAGTCCAACACTGTCGTCGCTGTAGTGGTGGTGGCCTCTTGATCTCTGTCTCGATGGGTCACAATCCTTCTGCAACAGTGCTAAGATACTTGCACGAAGATTAGAAAACAAGAGCAACATACAAGACAATGATTTCATTCATAATCAACTATCCAGTCAAGGAAGGTTAAGCATATCGTATCAAATAAAACACATTAACGCAAGATGGGAACCAGACAATAGTCATGTGTGTGTGTGTATATATATATATATATATATATATATATAGAAGAAAGAGTTACAACGGAGCCTTGACGTCGCAGCCTCCTCCAGTAGGTTTCAGTTGAAGCGTGTCTCGAAGGATCGTCGGGGAATTCGGACGAGGTGAGGACATAAGCCTAAGCTCTCTCGACAAAGGTCTCTTTCCATTCTATCTTCCTAGCGAAATGTTCAAGAATTCTCTTTAGCCTTTCAGCTATAATATGTTCAGCTAGCTCATCAATGGAAGATGGCTTTATTTATAGAGGGAGAGGAGAAGGTTGGGATCCCTACAATGGTGGAAGGGAGGCCTTATCCCTTGGAAGGTTTCCCCAAAAGGTGGAAACAAGAGGCCAAAGGAGGGAGGCCGTGGTTATTCAGTCGAACCACTCCAGATGACTCGCCCACGAAGTTGTTAGGATAGAAACTTCGCCTCTATATTTAAAAAACATTGCATAAACATGTTGGCACGGGTAGCTCATTGGGACAGAGCACTACTGGGTGAGGGGCCCAGTGTTAATCTTCCTCATCGACGCGAGGGCATAACGATCTACTGGCGCAAAGGAAAAAACATGTGTTTCTGATGGTCTACTCAGGAAATTGTCAATAGAAGGAATGTTGTCCTCATGGCAAGCGATGCAATGATGGTAGTTTCAAGGCATGACACTTATTATTAGTCACAGAAATGATCCTCCAATGTGCGGGATGGGGATTGCAGGGACAGTGAGAAATTGTTGTGTAACACTCCGTCTATAATTAATAGAACAAAAAAATCTTTTATATTAAATATATGATTTGTTACGGGGTATAAAACTTGCAGGAAACAAAGTATGGAACTGCGCCAACAGATGAAATATTGAAATATGGCATAGTACATGGTTTTGAAAGAATGTGTATAGTTTATGAGTCAATTTTTGCTATGGTACGTCATTTCTTTTCGATTTACATTGATGTATATTTTTTTCTAAGTAAGTCTAAATTATATTAATATAACATATGGTACAAGGAGAGTCTGGCCTCTAGAATTGCTGAACTAGCCAATTCCAAAGGCATCATATGTAAAAAGAACAAAATAGTGACTACCCCAGAAGGGGAAACCAGTCTTACTGCAGCTGCCCACAACGGGGAAACCAACTTCATACAAAAATAATATATAATTACGAGAGTATCCAAGAGAGACATAATAACCTTGAAAAAGAAACCCATACTGCAAGAAATCTGTAGAATCTAGGTGTCATTGTGAAAATGCGGTGGCTCCTCCACAATTAGGCACCTGTACTCATCGGAGGTGTCATCTGCAATCTTAGCTGGAGGCGCAACATATTCAGGAGTAATGGTAGTGCATGCACTGCCCTTGTAACCATCATCGCAAGACCAATCCCTGTTATTGCTATCGCTACCGCTACCGCTGCTACCCTTGCCTTTGCTGCTGGAAGAGGGGGTGCCTTGAATGATAGGAAGAGCTTCATACTTTCGTGAAGGAAGCTGAAGTGCCGAGTCAATGGTGGATTTTCTGAGATTTTTTATGGGGATTTGGCTAGCCGTAAGGGAAGCTTCCTCCTTGAAGCTGATGGAGATGGTGGCTATGATACGAGGGTGGTCCATAGTGCAGTTGTGATGGAATTGAGTAGAGTAAGCGGTGGATGGAGAGGGTAGCGTCTCAAAATGAGGCAAAGGCGGGGAGGAGTGACTGGTGGGGTGGCACAACATCGAAGTGCCAACTGGAGAGACAGAGTGAGACCGCCTCGAGGCCAGACCTCGGCCTCTACCGCTGTGAGTAGCAGGATAATGGCCAAAGGAATCCTCGAGTGACTGAGAAGAAGACTCTGAGCAGATGGAATGTGGAGGACGAGTCGCTCGCCCATGCCCACTGCCTCGGCGGCAGCGCATTTGGTGGCGCCTTGGCATAATGGAGCTGTTGGAGGCGATGGTGATGGGCTGAGAGAGCTGAGTCGAAGGAACAGAGGTCCAAGGAGCCAAAGGAATAGAAGTCTGAGGAGCCAAAGGCTCTGAAGCAAAATTGAGGCTGCAATGGAGGCTATGGGAAAAGTGGTGACTAGGGGTGAGAACGATACAACAACAGAGGCTGCACCGCCTCCTTGTGGGCGTTCTAGAGCTCGGCTCTGAGACCATAGAGGGGTAGATGCAGCTTGAAGGCGATGGAGGAATGCTGCAGCGCGAAGGCATTTTGAAAGGGTGGTGGCCGCATCGACTATCGGGCAAATTAATGTAACATCGTTGAGAGCGATTGGCGGGTATTAATGCCCGCGGCTTGAGCCCATGCATGACCATGTGGCTAAGCCATGTGTCACGTACTAGGCTCGCCATATGCCCGCCTTCAATGTTCACCCGCATCCAGGAGATTTACATTGATGTATATTATTTAATATTGCAATTTTCATTATTCTCACCAATGTATATACACTCATTACAATTTATTTTTATGTTTATAGATGGAAGGTGAAGAAGAAGAAAACAATCAACACCGTGAATAAAACATTCCTGAAAATAACCCAAGTCATGGAAGTAGCTCGAGCATTGACAACAATTCAAGCGAAGAATGATGATCACTATGTTTGGATATCAAAGAAAGGAGTTTTATTTTTTGAAATATTTGTCTGTGAAATCGGACATTTTGTTTAATGTAATGGACATAGTGTCCCAGTTGAAAGACAAAGGGATACCAATAACTATCCCATTTTGTATGACAAATACTTTCTTATATATATATATATATATATATATATATATATATATATATATATATATATATATGTTTCAATTTTTTCTATCGCGTTCTCCATCACGCTCGTGAAATGTAACACCACTGATTAAATTTATGGATGACTAAATATTATAATGAAGAGTTGTGAAATCTGATGATATGATATAACAAATTAATCCAAAAATCACATTCAAATGCATTAATAAAAATTTAATTAATATGAATATTGTTATAAGATGTATCAACTTTTGATGAATAATGAATTTTAAAAATTCACAATAATTACACCGTCATAGGTTGATGTTTCTAAAATATACAAAATGAAGACCGGTGTGTGTCAGTTACTTTACACTGGTGCATTTGTATGATACAGTGCACTGGTGCGTTTCTACGACCTATGGGTACCACACAAATACCAATACCAATTATAAATCTCGGTGCGTTTGTGCAATACTGCACACCGGTGCGTTTATGTGAGACTACGCACCGGTGCGTTTGTATGACCTATGGGCACCACACAAATACCAATACGAATTAGAACAATCAGTGCGTTTGTGTGATACTGCGCACTGGTGCATTTCTATAAGACTACATACCGGTGCGTTGATATGACCTATGGGCACTGCACAAATCCCAATACCATTTAGAACGACCTCGTGCGTTGTATCACCTACAATACACCCGGTGAGGTTTTAGACCTTTACGGCCCAGTGCATACACCTTCGACTGCCCTGGGCCGACCATCTAGATGACACGTGCCAATTCATTGACACACCGATGAAAAAAACATCCATAATAACCTCTGACCACCCAATTTTTTTAGTTGTGTTGAAATTTTGTTAAAAGCTCCGCCAAAACCTCCGTTACCAAAAACAAATGCTGTAGAAAATGTTTTTTTGACAATTTTGACCAATTTTATAACACTAAAAACCTCCTTTATAATGTCCGCTAGAGGGTCTTTTCCTTGTAGTACTCACAGCCTCAAGAAAATGGAGTACCATACTCCAGAAAGACTAACGGGTGCATTGGAAAGGGCGCCATTATACAAGAGTGCCATGCATGCCAAAAAGATCAAATGGTTGGGACTCAAGCTCAACCCACCTTTGCTGCTGGGGCTGAATGATGAAAATGACACAGATGCATAAGATAGAGAATGGGAGAATGCAGAAAATAATAATGGTTTTTACCCCCTTGGGGAAACTCCCACACTTATTCCTCAAGAAATCAGGGGGGCTATCAAAGCCTTTAAGGAAATGCATGAGCAGGATTAGTTGCTCAGAGGACGAGTAACCATTCAGTAGGGGGGTGATGATGAGCTCCATCATTAGACATATTTGGAGGGGTTAATGGTTACCTTTTTGCCTTCTTAGATATCTTTTTCTTGCATTTTTAATATTATTTGGTTTTATGATGTTAGTATAGGTGGTGATTAAGGCTAGCATACTCTGAGTGCCTAATATGAGGCTGAGCGTAGAAAATCATGATTTATTAAGCATTTTTATAAGGATTTTATCATATTGACTTGGAGGAGACAACAAGGAGAAATTATTGGAGGCCTTAACTCTCAAAGGCAGGCAAAGGATCCCAAATATTCTCTCCAGCAATTCGAATTCCAAAGGCAGCCAAAGGATCCCCAATGATTCTCTCCAATAGTTCAAATTCTAGAGGCAGGCAAGCACTCAATCTTTGTTTACTTGGAGTCAAGTGGACTCAATCACTATTTTCTAGGGAGCTGTTGGTAGCTTCCCTGTAGAATAAATAGAGCAGAGCTAGAGCTAGGAAGAGTTAGTCAGTTAGTCGATTCAAGTTGAAACTTTGTTGCAAGCTATTGAGCTTTTTTATTATTTTACTCAATCATCAAACCTTTAGAGATGTATGAGGTTATTCTTTTATGAAATGATCAGACTGATTTCATTCGACTGATTTAAGTTTTGAGAGAGCTAGTCTCATGGGTTAGGGCCCAATCCATGTGCATCAGCTTCTCTGTTGTTACCCTTCCTTTATGTGATTTAGCTAGTTTTATTTCTGTCATTCAATTAGTTCTGCTTTTAATAATTTCATTGTTGTTTAGTTTTTCTTCCAGTGTGCTGTTGTATTTCATTTGCTTGTGAGTAGTAGAATAGAGGAAAAACTCCAAAAGTTGTGGTCAAGCCTCCCTATCTCATCTCTGTCAATAGATTTCGAATAGGGTAGACCTTCCGACACGCCAAAAATTTCTTTTTGTTTGAGTTTACGGAAGAAATTGCATTACCAAGTCCGAGCTTCTCTTTTACTATTTTTATCACACATTTTTTTTCTACTTTCCGTGCATGAATCCACAAGTGCGTTACATTTATGAGCACTGCTAGTGCACCTCCATTCCCTCTTGTTTTCCACTTCCTTTTACTGCTACACCCACCTTTCATTCCCCAAAACAATTAAAAACCCTTCAGCCCGCCTCATCCTTTTCTCTTTTGTTATTTACGATTGCCTTACCTTCTTAACGAAAAATTCTTTAAAATCCATCCTAGGTTGAACTTTGCCTTTCCTGCTCAAAATCCCTACTCCTGCACTTCGCAAATCACAACGTTTTTCCTTTCCCCTAAGACTTACCACAATCCCTTTTCACACATCACATTCCACATTGTTTAGTTTACTTCCATTAACACTTACCGCTTCCTGACGCCGATTGCGATATTTTCCACATCGCAAATCACTCACCGCAACCTTTTCCCTTTAATTTAATACCTACCTATCCAAACGTCGATTATGAACTCCGCTGCATCACAAATCACACTTCCATGTGATTCTCTTTAACTCTTTCTACTTCCAAACCCCAATTGCGAAAATTGAATTTAGGTACTGCACAGAAACCTTTCAAAAACATAAAAAAAACTTGACTTTCACCCTTGCTCCTCGAATCTCCCGCTACCGTACATCGCACTTCGTAAACCACACCATTTCCCTGTTCCCTTTAACACTTATCGCTTCTAAACGCCGATGCGATATCGTCACCGCATCGCAGGTCGCTCATCGCGTTTTTTTGTTTGTTTCTTTAACCCTTACAACTCCAACTCTGTGATATTGCAGTGGCGATATCGGCCCCACATCCACGTCACCACTCCGCATCGCACATTGCAAATCATGTTTTTTTGTTTTCTTTAACACTTACCGCTCCAATTTTGCGAAGTTGCGATTACGATAACGCATATCGCAACTTTTGCCTCCATCGCGTCTCCGCCGTCGCACTTCTCAATTCATTGCGCTTTAAATCCATTTCTGCGCTATAATAAGTTTTTTATCAGGTTTAAATCCACTCTTTCCACTTCTAAGCCCCGTTTCATGTGTTAAGCCCTCCATTAGCCTCTTTAGCCCCTTTTCTTCCCTCCAAGCTTCAAAATCAACACTCTTTCAATTAGGATTAAGTCATGGATAACTTAGTTTCACGGGTAGAAGCATGATAGATAGACCATATGATAAATAGAGTGCATTTAGCCATTTGGCCATGTTAAGTGCAGTTTAAATTAGTTTCCTTCCTGCAACTTAGTTTAGTTTCTTTCCAGTCATTTCCTTTCAGAAAATTATTTTAGTTTCTTTCTGCCATTTCTTTTTAGCAATATGGTTTAGTTTCCTTTCTGTCATTTCCTTTCAGCAATTTACTTTCTAATCATTATCACAATTTAAGAAATATCAGCCTTTCGTAAAGTAGAAATGGATGACATGAGCATAATGCATCTGTTGTGTATATAGCACTATCACCTCCAAGTTTGTGCGAACCCCGGGTTGATAAAGTAAAGTAGGGTAGCCCTTGGGAGTTGCAGCACTCTCGGTGCAATACTAGGGCTCACCATAACCCGAACGCCCATGCCGCACAACATTACAGTATTGTTGAGGACTTGGCTCAAGCACCGTCCATTATGTCCACGCTGGAGGTACTTCAGAGTTGTCCGTCACAACGGAAGGATTTTCTATCCACTATGGGAGGAGTTGACCCTACCGATTCGAGCCTTATCACTTTTGATCTGGAAAATTTTGTCCCACGTCTCCCTCACAACTTGCTTTGATTATCCAAGTTGGGATCAATGGTAAGAATATCCATCGAGCAGTCGTGGATGAAGATGCATCATGTCCGTTACATGTTGGAAAGCCATTGGCTCTCCGACCCTTAACTAGTCTCTAAATGCTTTAGAAGCCTTCGACGAAAGGGAATCTTGCCCTCCATGTTTCCTCACCAGCTTACTTATAACATTAGAAGGAAAAACTTTTCATGTCGAGGTATAAGTCGTTGACGCCAAACTCAACTATAATCTCCTCCTCGGTCGCAATTGGACTCACGCCATGCTATGTGTACCGTCCACTTTCTTTCGTGTTCTTCGGTTTCTGCAAGAAGGAAATATCATCACTATTGATCAATTATCCTTTTTCTCTTCTACTTCTTCTGAGAGCAACTTTCCGTACGTAGACCGCATTCCTACGCCTTATGAAAGTGTGGGGTCGGGACTCTTCAAATATCCTTCCCTCATGGGTCTCTTTTCTCTTCCTCTACCCAACACTGCTTAGGTCAATATGATCACCACATCTTTTGATCCGTGGATCATCCCTTCGCCTGAGCAGGTTGATTTGTTTGGTGACGTGATGCCATTAAGCTCGATATAAATTGATTATTGTGAATTTATCTCGGCTTCATATCCTCTTTCTGATCATACTCCTTCGAGTATGTCTCTCGACGCGTATTCTCAATCCCCTTAGCTCGGTGCTTCGGAGTCTCTCGACCCCTTGAACTAGACGTTTCCAACTAATGAAGCCATCGTAGAAACCATGTCTCTCGAGGATCCTCCTTGGGATGATAGTCATCATTGTTCCTCCTTTTTACCTATCCTTGGGGCGATGTCTACTTTTCTTGAGAAATTTTCTTCCCAAACCCCTTCCGATCCGCTTCAAATTCCTATTTTGACACATGAAGATTTTGCGGAAGGCAACACGGGGAATGTTACTCAGACGATGCCTATTGAAATCTCCATTAAACCGGGGGTTATCAAGAACATCCACATTGTGGTGACATGTTCTCCTAATGAGATCGAGGTCTATACTAGTCTCTTCCGAGAATTTTGAGATGTTTTCGCTTGGTCCTACGAGGAAATGCCCGACATTGATCTGAGTATAGTCGTGCATGACATCCCTACTTACCCTGATGTGAAACTTGTTCGCCAATGCCTTCGTCCCGTGCACCCTAGAAAAGAGGCTGCCATAAAGGGAGAAGTTGAAAAACTTCTCAAAGCAGGATTCATTCATTCGATCCCATTGATAGATTGGGTCTCTAACATTGTCCCTGTAGATAAAAATCAGGGCACTATTCGGATTTGTGTGGATTACCGCGATATTAATCGTGCTTGTCCCAAGGATAACTATCCCACTCCCTTTATTGAATAGATCATTGACGAATGTGCTGGGAGTGAGATTTTTTCCCTTATTGATGGATTCTTTGGCTACAACCAGATTAATATACTATCGGATGATCAGCACAAAACTGCCTTCATCTATCCATGGGGCACTTTCACGTACAAGAAGCTTCCTTTTGGTCTTAAGAATGCTGGTGCCACATTCCAACGAGAAATGTCGTATGATTTTCATGATAGTAAACACATTATTCAACCTTACCTGGATGACCTTCCGACTCATTTTGCTAAGCGTAGAGACCACCCAGAACACCTCCCTCAAACTTTTCTTCACTGTAGTAGTTATAAAATTCGGTTAATCCGCACAAATGTGTCTTTTGCGTTGATTCCAACAGACTCCTTGGATTTTTTGTTTCTAAAGACGAGATTCGTATTGATCCTCTTAAGGTCGAATCTATCATTAATCTCCTCTCTCCCTCTTTACACCAGTTGTAGAGTTTGCAAGGGAAAGCTAATTTCCTGCGTCGTTTTATACCGAACTATGTTGAAGTAGTCAAAGGTTTTACGCGATTTCTTGGGCAAGGCGTCCCATTCCTATGGGATGAGATTACCCAAAAATATTTCGATGCACTGAAGAATTTTCTTATCAATGCTCCTCTTTTGCGTCCCCCAAATTATCATCTCGATTATTCCCTCTATCCGACTGTTGCTTTTAGCATGATTTTCATGGTTCTAGTACTTGACGATGACGATGGTGATGAGAATGTAATTTATTATCTTAGCCGTAATCTTCTCGACATTGAAGCACATTATGCTCATGTCTAAACATTGGCTTTGGCAATTGTTCAAGCCGTCCAACGTTTCCACCATTATATTTTACTCTGCACTACAATCGTCATTCTGATTGCAACCCCATGACCTATATTTGAACTCGACAGTTGCTGGGGGACAAGTACTAGAAGTGGATAGTCATCCTCCAAGAGTTTGATTTGGAGTTCACCATCGCCAAATCAAAGAAGTCATGAGTTTTTGCTGAGTTGATCTTCTCTTTTCCCTCTGCCTCTTCTCCATTTGGTTCTGAGGAACGCATTCCAGACAACACTCTTTTTCTGATTAGCACCCTCAATCCATGGTATGGTGATATCATCATTTATCTCCAGACTTCTACTTTCCGGTCCAAGTTGACGAAAGATGCTCGTCAAAGTATCTGTCATGATTTGTAACCTTATCGCATAGTCAGAGATACTTTATATCGCATTAGAGCTGATTCCATTCTCCATCGCTGTTTGACCCTCGAGGAAGCTGAAAAAGTCCTTAATGACTACCATTCTCGCGCATGTGGTGGTCACATGTCTGGGTATGCTACTACTAAAAAAATCCTTCGTGCCGGGTATGTTTGGCCTACATTTTTTAAAGATTGTATCCTCGTTGTCCGTCAATGTCAGGAGTGTCAGATCTATCAGCGCAAGATGCGCCCGCCACCCGCTCATCTCCATCCCGTCATTACCATTAGTCTCTTTGCAAATTGGTGTATCTATTTTATGACGTGTAACCCCCGCTCAGCTGGGGGCATGGTTATATTATCGTAGGCTTGGAATACTTCACTAAATGGGCCGAAGCAATCCCTACACTCGTAACTGACGGTAAGACGACCACCCAATTTATTTTCAATCATGTGATTATCAAGTTTGTAGTCCCTCAAGCCATTGTCACTGATCATGGCTCCCATTTTAGCAATTATATGATGGCTAAGTTGACTAATAAGTTGGGTTTGTGTCACGACAACTCAACGTCGTACTACCCCCAGGCCAATGGCCATGTTGAAGCCATGAAAAAAGTTTTGGTCACCATGCTTCAGTGTACTATTGGGATGCACAAGTGTAATTGGAATTTGATGTTGTTTTTGGCTCTCTGGGATTACTGAACCTTGGTGAAGGATGCAATCAAATTCACCCCATTCCAACTTGTTTATGGTTTGGAAGTTACCCTTATGATTGAATGTGAAATTCCTTCACTCAAGATAGTTGTTGAATTACTGCTGAATACCTCACCAGAGGAAGAACATATTCTATATTTGGAGAGGCTTGATGAAACTCGTCGCTTCGCTGCTCTAGTTATAGAAGGACAAAAAAAGCGGGTCAAAGCCCACTTTGACTAGACAGTTTCCCCTCGTACCTTCGTGGAGGGGGACTTAGTCCTGTTATATGAACAAGCTCATGATAAGTCGGGGGCAGGTAAATATGAACCCATGTGGCATGGGCCCTATATCATCAAGCGTGTTCTGCAGAATGGGGCTTATGAGCTTATTGAGTATGAAGGCTATCCCTTAGATCAGCCCCGAAATGGGCTGTATCTAAAAAAAAATTATGCATGAGTTTCTCATGCATTCTTTTTGTACATAAGTGTGTTTTAATTTTTGTACATTTTTTGGCTTGGTGTGCTTTGCAAGCAGTTTTTCCTACTTATTATGTCTTTTCTTACTGTGCAGATGTATGTCATTCCTTATGTCGGTTTCGCTGACGGTGCCTCACGCAGTACCCATAACCTATCTTTCGCGGCTTGGGTGATTTATGATCCTAACGGTGAGTTGATAGACCTTTAAGGTATTTGTCTAAGACGTGCAACCAACAATGTCATTGAATACAATATAGTTATCGAAGTTCTTACTAAAGCTATTGCCCTCGACATTCATGAATTAATTTTAAACCTAGACTCTCAGCTTGTTGTTCTCCATCTCAACAAGTGTTATTCTGTCAGAAACCCTCATATTTTATGGATGTTTTTACATGTTCGTTTGTTAGAAATATCTCACATAGTCTGGGATCCCACTTGTGAGTCCCTCCAAGTTGCGTGCGATTTCTTCCTCGTCGCTTCCCTCGCCATGAGGGGCCACTTCGAAATCTCGTGGTTCCCTCTGAGCTATGGGGGAAATCCCTGCAGGTCTCTCTGGTTCAACATCTGCAACACATGAGTGAACATCAGAACACATATGAAAAAAAGTCATAATACTCATAAAAATCCAAAACATGAGTTTTTACCTAAATCCTCGTCCCAGTCCTCCCCTTCCAGGAGGGGAAGGTACAGATCACCCCTGAAATCGGTGTCATTATACAGCTAACCCTCTACCACGATGAACTATCAGCGTAGCCAGTCGAAAAATTCTGGTCTCCACGACATGTGTTGTCCACCTCCTGATCGAGACATCAACTCTGCTCAACGGACCATCCGTGGCTCTCATGCTGGTGGCATAGGTACAACCACCTCCTGGTGCTGGAATATCGGCAAACGTTCCAGGATGAATGGTATCAAGATGGACCCATATCCAAACTGTTTCAATTTACCATTTTTGCATTTGGTTAGCTGATGTTTCATGTTGATTGTCACTGCTTCCGCCCAATTGAAGATGGTTGGAGCCATGCAATCTACTGCTAGTTGAAGCTGTGTCTTTGTAGCTTCATGGGGAGCCTGAGATCCGGAAGCTCAAGTAATAATATGTAGCACTACCCTCAATGCCAAGTTAGGCACTGTCTAAATGTCTACCTTGCCACTCTTAGATGCTTTCCTGGCTCCAATACAGACTTTATCTATCAACATACCCATGTTTTCTCCAAGAGCCCGAGTACCTGTCAGCAATGGTCTCTCTCCCCTCTGCGACAATCCAGTTATGAAGTAAATGTTAGAGACTTCTATCTCCATTTATTGGTTGTGAATCATGAATCTCTCTCGTTCAATGTCCAACACACTAATAAAGCACTGTAGTAGCTCTAGCTGAGCTCTCAAACATGGGGTCATGAAGAATTTAAAGAGCCCACAGTTTCTCAGAGAATCCATGCATGCATCATTTCCCATGGCTTGTTCATCCTCTTCCCATGCTCTCATTATTTCCACTCTATGACCATTTTGGCTACTGATCTTCCTGCAAAACCAATACATGGGATTCTATTAACCTATGGTTAAGATTTGAATAATTTTTGACCAATCATTTTGAATGAAAAAACTTAAAAATATTGGGCGTGGCGTTCGGCGTCACTGTTTGGCAGACAGCAGCGCCGAATGGCGCCTTCCTGTTAAAAAATTTCGGGGTTGGACGCGACTTCATGCCCGGAATCGGAGACGACTGTCGCGGTCTCATTTTTTCAAAATCTTTCACAAATGAATTAAAACCATGAAAGCAAATAAAAAATAGATTAAATTTCATAAGAAGTTCAGAGCTCCTACCTGGAAAAAATGGATTCATAAATGACCTCGTGGATTGCCTGTTGTTAGCTCCGCAAATTCACAGTGGAAACCAGAAAAAATGCTCACAAGAAGGTGAAAGGTAAAAAGTGAATTATTTTTACTATTTTCATTGTTTTATAACCTTTTATGAACCCTAATTATGTTTTTGGACAACTTTTTCGATTGTTTTTTTTTTTTTTTTTTTCTCGAAAAATGGATTTTACATTTGTTTCTTGTGTAACAACAGGTCCTAAAAAGACAACGATGAGGAAATGGGTTGTATTTTATTACTTTTTCAGACTCGATAAAAACACGAAAATGTCACACCCTAGAGTCATCTTTCAGCTCTTTTCTGACTCTCAAATATTGAAAATATTACTGAGACTCTTGTAATTTTGAACTCATTAAAGGCTATGAAATGTCATCTGCCTAGTATACATTTACCCCTTTTTCGAGCTGGGAAATACTATTTATGAAAAAGGAATACCTTAGTCGAATATGGGTAAGAGGTTCTCTCAGATATTGTTTTCTACCTTTTCGGATCTACGAGACTACCTACGAAAAGGGACCTGCTGGAGTTTTCTTTTCCGCTTCTTTTCAAACTCTCTAAACATGAAAATACGCTGAGTTTTCCCTTTGTCAAACTCGTTAAAACTAAATGACATTGGAAGTCGTCGCCATGAAGTTACCGAGTTCCTCCTTCCTAGGGCTCATAAAATGTACTAGGATGGATTTTTCCGAAGGACAAACTTACATGACAAGAATATGCTAGCCCCTTCAAGCTTGTTTCCAAAAATAATTGGGGTACTCGCTAGAAATGGTGGGGGAAAATGCAATTAGTTCTCATTTGTGTCGGAAGTATGTCGCTCTCGAACATGAAACTCATCTGCAATTCATGTCAGGTTGGGGACATCCCACATTCATCATTTTGAGTCCATGGGTTTGGGTTATCCGTTTTGACCTCTCATCTATTCTTTGCCTTGTCATCATGACCTCAGATCCCTTGATGTAAAATACTGCCAAATTCCGAAGTCGTGTCGCCAATATGTTCAACAGAAGTTCTTTCTATAGTGTTCAACCCCTGATCCTCTGTTTAGTCCTGATTCAATATCATCTTATTCCTTTGTCTCGTGTTGATGATGTGGGAAACATTATGGCCCTCCTTCGACCGGTCACTTCCTCTCGACTTCAGCTCATTTTCTAGGAAGCCGATCCAGAGAATCCCTTTTGGTACCTTAGAGCTTGTATGCCTCAATGGCAAGTTCTTCGCATTCGACAACAGTTTCTCATCATTGGGCATCAATCGGGTGATTTCGCGAGTGTTCAACTCCAGCTCATTGTTCACATTCCGTGGATTGAATTAGTAGTACCTTGAGAACCATTGTCATTATTAGTGGTCTCACTCGCGCGTGTTAACAAATTTCATCCTTGGATGGTAATCAGGTGACTTTCTTGCATGTTAGACTTCTTGAATTTGTACTTGATCAGGCCGGGAAGGAGCACAAGACCGTGGGTTTTGTCTGATAAAATCTAGGCCGTGGGACGATTTGTTTTATCATGGCTATATGCATGAATTTTCTAATTGATGTTGCGACCATACCTGAGTCTATTTAGTGATCCTTCTCACTGGATGGTTGTGTCTATACCTTGGATCTTATTACGTGTTCTCTATTATGGATGGTTGCGCCCATACCACATATTCATGTATCAGATATATCAATCATACTTGATCTTGCAGGTCCTCTGACGATGGCGTTTTGGTTTGGACATGTTCTCATAAATCATCTCACCCCTCCCTCTCTCTTGGACTTCATGCTTTAGGGGGCACCCGTTACATAGTATTTTGATACTCGAGGACTATCAGCGTGACCCTTGTGTACTGTTATACATCACCATGAATGTCATTACATCCTTTAACATGTCAAGAACACATTCTCTGTTGACTATTCCAAAAGATGACCCTTTAAAACATCTATTTTGGGGTTGGAATGGTTGTATAGTTATGAACTCGCGCCGATGACTAGATTAACACTAGGCCTCACGTGGTGGTCGCTCTTTCCATGAAGAGCACCTGTGACGAGCTGCTTTTGGAATTTTTTTTTAAATGGAAATGAAGCTTCCATGATGTAACAACTTCGACTGGATGAGGTCGAGTTTCTCCCTTTGGCCTTCTAGTTCCTACAAAAGTGAAACCCCCAAAAGGGATAAGGCCTTCCCTCCACCATATGTGGATCCTAAAGCTCATCCTACACTCCTATAAATTCCTCTTCATTCCATTGACTCAGCTAGCCAGACATAGCTAGAATAGACCAAGAGCTGATAGTAGACAACAGTCCATTATTGTGAGAGAGATTTTGAACCTTTCACCTCTTCGAGCTAAACTGACGAACAAATGCTTTGAGACGTGCCTGACTAAACCCATCAAAGGAGGTCTACAACGTCAAGGCGTAGGTTGTAAAATTATTTCTCTATTTATCAATATGACATGACTGATTTCTAGTTACAACTTTTTTGTGTTAATGATTAAAATTTCTAACTCTCCTTGACTAGTTGGATAGTTATAAATGAACATGTATGCTTGTGTATTGTTTGTGCTTGTTTCGTCTTTGTGCAGTTGTAAACGTCACTACCTAAGGAGCATGAGGCTTGAAGGACGAAGATCGAAGGATCATTGTAACACACCACATCAAAAGCGTTAGATTGAGGTAGGACACCTATCTAATCCTCATTTAATTTATAAGCTAGGAACCTATGAACCAACATGTTCCCTTGTTGCTAGACCCACCCTAGGGCTAGAGGGATCACCTCTATCCACATAGGGTATTTTCCTTCATAACGCTAGGCCAATCACTCGTCAAGGATTGTACATATATATATTCTTGAATGTTGAAATTCCCATTGACTTGTTTGTAGAGTTATTATAGAAAATTGAACATGCGCCAAAACTTAATCCCACTATTTGAACACATCTCTTGCTAAACATCCCAAAAAAACTATAGGATTGAAATCAACTACTTTGTTTTTTCATCCATTTAAGGTTTATTTGTCGAATTGTGTTATGGCCTCATTTCCATGTTCTTCCACATAATCCTCAAAAATTGTCTTTAAATTCCAATATTTTTGTTGTGTGTGGTCATATTTTATAATATATACATGGGAACATGCTTCATTTTCACTACCCCAACTAGGACATTGAAGGTCCTAGACCTATTGAATGAGGGCATGAAATTTCAGTTGAAACCCTTTTGTGGTTAAACTTGGGTCTTTTACACTTTCTTGTCAAGAGGTCATTACAAGCATAGACAAATATTTTGGTGTCTTGTTTGAAACTAGGATCAATTATATAATTGTGTTTATATTCCACTCTTTTATGTTAGCACAATAACTTAGCCCAAATATTTCTTCAATTAACAATCACTTTTAAATAAATTCAATTTTACAATAACAATAAGCAATTGTAGATAGAATAGTAAATCCAATATACAATAGAAGATAGCCAAGAAAAATACCAAGCGATACAAGATTTGGTCAAAGACCATGGGTAAACCCCATAAGGGGGAAAACCCTTTCAAATTCTTCTTCTATTAGATTGTCATCAAATTTTCAACAAAGATATACAATGTTCTAACCATCAACAAGAGTCAAAGTCAATCCTTTGACTATCCAAGAGACCAACCAACCAATATACAAAAGATAGGTCTCAAAGTTAAATGTGGTCAACAAGTCAAATCTGCAATTTCTGTCATAGTCAATAGCAGTAAAAAACAACAAATGATGCCCTAGATAGTCCACAAAACAACTATCAATAGTCCTCGAAAATAGATCGGTCAAGACAATTTTTCCTTCTTTGTTAGTCAAACCTTAGTCAAAACAACCCTAAAAATCTCGATCAAAGGAGAGAGAAACTGTAATGTTCCCAAATTTTAGCCTCAAGCTAAAAAGAACATTATAGTTTGCATATTTTCATTTCGTTGAATAAAATGGGTAAGGAGACACCTTAACCCACTTATATGGAGAAATAACACTCCTTGTGTGAAAGGAGGAATAATAAAGTAGCTGATTTGAGCACCACATGGTGTGAACAGGATTGGATTATGCTTGATCTAGACACTTTGACAAAGTCCACATGCACTGTCTAGATACAATGTATCTCCTTCATGGACTACACAGTTTTAGAGGAGGATCAATTGCATGAGTTGGAAGGCACACGTGGATGGGACCCATGGTGGAGAGGAGCACTTGCTATATATGGAGAGGAGGAGAGCCATTGTGATTCATGCTTGATTATTATTTGCTTGGTCCGTTGAGACTACGCTCCTCTTGCTGTTTAGCAAGACTGAAGTGCTGCATAGCATAAGGGTGTTCCTGGTCGGGAATCCCTACCTCATCCTCAAGGAAGGAGAGGTTCTAGAGCTACATTTCCTCATTCTGGAATTTGGCCAAAGCTACCTCCTTCAGTCATAGTGTTATTCCTGGAGCAGGATAACTTTGTGCTGCAGGGTGTAGCAACAAAGGATCTCTTGAGTTGTTCCTTGGCTTGTTTTTCAGTGGAGGGCTTAGCTATTCATTGGAGGATCAGTGAGGAGGAATCCTGGGCATATTTCCATATCATTGGCATCAGACCAACCATCCATCTTCCCTCACAGCGCAGTATCCAGCTATATCTGCGTTATTTTGCAGGCAGTTGCTGGGAAGGTCATTAGAGCTCATCAGGAGGAGTTTTTTTTGAGTAAAGGGATCAACATTTTGCTTAGATTCAATGTCAGAGGAGGGCATCATCATTTCATATCTGCTACAGCCTCATTTTGGTTCAATTGCAGTGACAATTTAATTGTCACATTGTACATTCTCCGACATTTCTAGCAATCTCTCCTAGATTGGCTAGAAATATTGTATTGGAGCCCATTCTTCTATTCTTGTGAATTTCTTTGTATATTTCAGCCTCATTATAATTTTTTATGTATTCAGCAATTTTTACTCTCATATATACTACGCATTCACTGCTCTCCGGCATTTTGTGCAGTTGCAGGCTTGCAACAACTCATGTATTTCACAGTTTGATCATTGGAGATTGGTTCCAATAGCTTGAGTGGCTTTTCCCTCATGATTTTCTTGTGTATTAATGCTAATATAATAATATAATGTTGGCTGCATCATATTCCCTCTATGGAAATGTTCATATATACAGAGTTTCATGATTATGTTCATATATTGTTGTAGCTCACTCTTTGAGCACTTCTTTGAGATACCCAAGGGTATGAGATCTGAATAACCCACCTATGGTTATTTATTTGAGATAATATTATGGAAGTATAATGTATGAAGGATAAAAAAAGGGATCCAAGTCCCATTTTTTCTTATTTTTGCATTGGCTTTCTTATACAGCGTCCCCTTGGACCATTTTGTAGAAATTCCTGAAAAAATAATATTACAGTGGTATCGGAGCATCAATATTGGCTCAGCTTGTGTAGCCCAAGATAATATGCCATTAGAAGGAGAATCTCCTCACTTAGAAGAGGATATATACAAAGGAAACAAGAAAAGAAGAACGACGAAAGAGGAGATCTCCCTGCTTCTTTTCCAAACTATGGAAGCTATCATAGAAGATCTCAAGGAGATAGAAAGGGAAAATTGCAGAAAGTTTCTGAGAGGGTTTGAAGATGAAGCAAGCCCTAGATACTATCATGATGGGTGTGGACATTCAGCCACACATGCAGATCCACAGCGCGGTTCATTGCCCACTTGCACTGTAGGAAGAATGGAGGAAGAAGATAAGGCCATTGGAGTAGCAGCGCTGCAACTCAAAGGTATGGCTCATGATTGTTGGTTTGAAAATTATGTTTCATATTGTCATGCAAATGTAAAAACATATGATGAATTCACTAAGGGTTTGGTGAAGAAATTTGATGGAAGTCAATGTGAATCATCATGTATCATAACTTCAAACACTTTGCATGCATTGGATGGAACCGTAAAACAAACTCCATTCCTTATTTCCGAAGGGGATGAAAACATGTATGATGGCTTGCCAAGGGCAAGATCCCTATTATGTGAAGGGCCATCTTCCATTTATGAATACATGGAGGTGCTTCCTTCAAGAGATGACCAAGATATAGGGTCTCTCCTTGATGATGAGGTATTCTCATTTATTGATAGAGGGGATGAGCACAAGAGAACCAACAACGTTGTCATACTGGGAGGAGATCCATTACCACATGGAGGTGAAAAGGGAGCCTTTGCTTCCATTAGAGGATCCCTTGTACCTTTGCAAGAAGTTCCAAATGTTTTAGCATGTGGGAACCATGGCACAATTTCAGAGTCATATGTAGCAGTTAATGGGGATTGTGAGATGGAGGAGGAAGAGAAGGATCAGCATCAAGGGATGATCCACCCTTATCTATTTCAGGAAGTTTTTGCACAAGATAAAGAGACTGTACAACACAGTGAAGAGGGGGAAAAATCATTCCACTCATATATACAGTCCACTTCTGAACTAGATGTCTCACTATATGGAGGCATTCCACCTGGGAGGCTCCCTGATCTAGAGTTAATGAGGGACATCTTGTCATGTAGACCACCACTCTTGGATTCTGGATAGGTGAAGACTTTGGAGGAGTCCAGCATAGCGTAGAGAGTTTGGGATAGACTCAAGGAGGAGGGAGACACTCTCTCATTTTCAGCATGACCCACTCTCATTACCCATACTACGCTGACAGAGATTGCTGCAGGGATGGAGGATAACATCTTCATGATGCAGGATGACTGCTCCATAGATTTGTAGAGGCAGAGGATACTTCCTTTGAGGAGGGACTCTTTCACACATGGGAGTGGATGGAGGCCACTCATGCTTACCTTGACCCAGCTTGGGAGATTCCTTTTGGATGACAACCTCTTATGGGAGGCCAACTTCCAAAGGTCACCATTACTATTGGAGCATGAGCAGTTGCATGATGGGCATGGAAACATTTTGGAGGATATATTTTGCATGGGGGATGTCAAAGTGGCAGGCAACAGTGTAAGGGGAGCTTCACATGCTAGATCACCAACGCTGTCTCTAAGGAGGATTGATCCGTATTGGAGATCTAAACTCTTGGTAGAGTACTCCAAGGATCTTGGTGCATGCATGATTCTTGATGACCCGGAGGGAGATGACAGATACATGGTGGAAGATGTCGTCATCTATTGCCATGGCAGAATCTTCTTGACTAGGGCTTCTAGTCTCAAGGATAAACTATTACATGCAGCACATGAGGACTTCCTAGCTATGCACCTTGATGCATATATTGTCTTGCTAGAAGAGTTCACTTGGGAGGGCATTCAGCACGATCTATATCAGCATATGGACAGATGCATAGCCAAAATGATTTTAGAGAGGTTGGCAGAACCATTTCCCTACTCATTGGAGGTGAGGGAGAGCATTCAGATGAGCCATATCAGCTCAAGGACCGGAGTACATGGTAAAGAAGGTATATACTCTCATTTTGATTTACATTTCTTTACTTTATATGGGAAAATTGATGAGCTAAGGATGATCACACCTCCTTTTTCTCCTTATTATGATGTACTTGTGGCCCATTGCAGCAATGGGAGTGGCTATTTTCATGAGGGTTTGTGGGGGAAGCCACATACTTCTTGGTGTGCACCATTGGCACCAATTTGTACTTTCATGTTTTCACCTTATGAGATGTTTGTGGCAGCAAACAAGTGGTTGGGAAGGCACTTGTTATTTTTAGTTCTGATGCAGGCAGGAGGCTCACTGAGTTGGTCCCATGAGTGGAGCAGTGACCCATTCCCTAGTTGTCTTATGACAGCTTGTTCTCATTACATGTTGCTTCCTTGTGTTGCTGATGGTTATACATTTATAGGGAGCACTACTTGGAGAGTGTTGGAGGTATTGGGACAGCCCATTGGGAGCATGATTCTCCCCATTGTACATGTTTTAAATTGTAGGAGACACCATGGGCAAACCATGATTTCCATATTGCTACTTTTCTCTTCTTGTGGGAAAAACCACTTGGAGAATTTGAGGGGGCATCTCATGGCTGATTTTATTGATGGGGAAGCTTGGGCCATTCTTGGAGGCCATACCATTTCAGCCCAAAAACGGAGGCAGCCCCATATGTACCACAAATGGAGGGATAAACACCTTGGGAATCAAAATCCCAACTCTCCATTCAGCCCCAACACATTGCATAAACTAGGGGTTGAGATTTTTATTTGTATGATAGCATGGATGAGAGGATCATCATTGGGGAATTTTTTTTCTCATGCATGTCATCACTCCTACCTTGAGGAGGCCATAGCACAACAAGAAGGTTTCCACCTACAACTTCTATCTTTCCATGATGTGCACCATTCCAGTTGCATACTTGGGAGGAAGCATTGGAGGACATATTTGTTGTAGGATATCTTGAGCAGTGGTGGAGATTGTTGATGAGGAGGCCACAAAAGAAAAAGGGGGAGAAATTTTGTTCTCTCTATGCAGTTTCTTGAGGACAAGCAACATGTGGGAGGGGAGGACTGTAATGTTCCCAAATTTCAGCCTCAATCTAAAAAGAACATTATAGTTTGCATATTTTCATTTCGTTGAATAAAATGGGTAAGGAGACACCTTAATCCCCTTATATGGAGAAATAACACTCCTTGTGTGAAAGGAGGAATAATAAAGCAGCTGATTTGAGCACCACATGGTGTGAACAGGATTGGATCATGCTTGATCTAGATACTTTGACCAAGTCCACATGCACTGTCTATATACAATGCATCTCCTTGATGGACTACGCAGTTTTAGAGGAGGATCACTTGCATGAGTTGGAAGGCACATGTGGATGGGACCCATGGTGGAGAGGAGCACTTGCTATATATGGAGAGGAGGAGAGCCATTGTGATTCATGCTTGATTATTGTTTGCTTGGTCTGTTGAGACTACGCTCCTCTTGCTGTTTAGCAAGAGTGAAGTGCTGCATAGCACAAGGGTGTTCCCGGTCGGGAATCCCTACCTCATCCTCAAGGAAGGAGAGGTTCTAGAGCTGCATTTCCTCATTCCGACATTTGGCCAAAGCTACGTCCTTCAGTCACAGCGTTATTCTCGGAGCATGATAACTTTGTGTTGCAGGGTGCAGCAACAGAGGATCTCTTGAGTTGTTCCTTGGCTTGTTTTTTAGTGGAGGGATTAGCTATTCATTGGAGGATCAGTGAGGAGGAATCCCGGGTAGATTTCCATATCATTGGCATCAGTTCAACCATCCATCTTCCCTCATAGCGCAGTCTCCAGCTAGATCTGCATTATTTTGCAGGCAGTTGCTGGGAAGGTCATTAGAGCTCATCAAGAGGAGCTGTTTCTGAGTAAAGGGATCAGCCTTTTTATTAGATTCACTATCAGAGGAGGGAATCATCATTTTAGATCTGCTACAGCCTCATTTTGGTTCAATTGCAGTGACAATTTAATTGTCACACTGTACATTCTCCGGAATTTCTAGCAATCTCTCCTAGATTGGCTAGAAATATTGTATTGGAGCCCATTCTTCTATTCATGGGAATTTATTTGTATATTTCAGCCTCATTATCATTTTGTATGTACTCAAAAGCTGCTACTCTCATAGAGATTGCGAATTCACTGCTCTCTGGCATTTTGTGCAGTTGCAACAACTCATGTATTTCATAGTTTGATTATTGGAGATTGGTTCCAATAGCTTGAGTGGCTTTTCCCTCATGATTTTATTGTGTATTAATGCTGATATAATAATATAATGTTGGCTACATCATATTCCCTCTATGGACATGTTCAAATTTTCAGAGTTTCATGATTGTGTTCATATTTTGCTGTAGCTCACTCTTTGAGCACTTCTTTGAGATACCCAAGGGTAGGAGATATGAATAACCCACCTAGGGTTATTTCTTTGAGCTAATATTCTGGAAGTATAATGTATGAAGGATAAACAAATGGATCCAAGTCCCATTTTTTCTTATTTTTTCATTAGCTTCCTTATACAGCGTCCCCTTGGGCCATTTTGTAGAAATTCTTGAAAAAGGAATATTACAAAAACTCTGTATTTAAACTTTATAATTCTAAAGTCAAACTTCAATCAACATATTTGAGGTCAACCCAAGTCAAATTTCCAAGAAAAGTTTGGTTCCTTCACCATGAAATTTGGCCTCCAAAAATTGGATTTTTGCAAGTCAAACCAAGTAACAACTGGTCAAACTATCCAAGCATAAAATAAAAGGTAGAAATATCTAAATAGATTCAATTGATCTTGTAATATGCTAAAAAAAAAATACTGAATCATTTCTACAAATTGCAGAAACCAGTTATGACCACACAATCTTATAAACAAGAAAGAGAAAGAATTTCAATCGCACAACACACAAAGGTATATGGGGAAAGCCTCAGCTAAAAACCTCGCTATCTATATATAGCATTAATTCAATAATATGAAACAATACAATGTTATTTCCCTTCCTAAGAAACCTTTGCACTATCTCTAACTGTCTCACACTAATCCCAGAAAGAATGGTCCGATACTTAACCAATTTCTTGCCTCTAGGTTGCTTAGCCTTGCTTACGCTTTCTTGGAGGAATTGAGCCCCTATTAATTAGGAAATTCCCAAGAATTGATTGCAAAATTCATCTAAGGCGTCCCGCTGACCTCATGCATGACTTGTATAATTTTCTAATTATATAATTGATAGTTCTCTTCTCTTTAACTCCAATCTCAACTGGGTCACTCTTAGAACTGGCATGCAACAACTATTTATAGCGAATTATCAGTAATCTTATTGATCACTGCATGTGAATTAAATCAAATTTAATTCACTGGACTTCTCACTAGCCGATCTCTCATTTAGAACTAGTTAAACCCATTTTAACTCAAATAATTGAGTTAAATAATTACAACTCAAAATAAACAGCGACTGGACCCCTTAAAAGTTAGAGAGAACTCTACATGTCTCTAGTTTGACCACCAACTCGAATTGACTGAGGAAACTAAGTCTTCCTGACTCAGTTAACTCATACAAACTGTCATGTGATGTGGAATTACAATTTCCTTCTAATTTAATTAAGTGAAAATTAAATTAGAAGCCCTTCTTGTTTCCAATTTAAACACTCCCTCTTAATAAGAAAGGGATCGTCTGCTACTCCAATCTTGCTGCTGTGAAAATCGAATTTGCTTCTTGAATGTGCCTTCATCAATATTTTTACATCCTACTCCATTATGGGAATCTACAATGATATATGAGACGGTGGTACCAGAATATGCTTGGATCTGTCATGAGAAACTGGCTTAACCGAGAGTTTGATGCAAATCTGGTTATCAAAATAAATCACCGTCATATGCATCTGTCGACCAAACAAAACAACAAGTATCTTCCTCATCCAGATGGCCTCACATGTTGCCTGATTGGCCGCCATGTACTCTGCCTCTATTGAACTGAGTGAAACTAATATTTGTTTCCTTCTGTACCATGAAATTGTTGCTGGTCCATTGTTGAAGATGCCCCCTGATGTGCTCTTCCTATCGAATGGATTCCCTGCCTAACCTGCATCTGTGAAGCCTTGAAACTTCACTCCCTCTATCCGTCTCTACCATAGCCCAAACCCAGTAGTGCCTCTGAGGTGCCTCAACACATGCTTTCCTTCCTTGAAAAATATCTTGGTAGGCTTAACCATAGCTTGACTAAGTTGGTTAATCACATAACATATGTTTGGTCGTGTGTTCATCAAATACATGAGTGAACCCACAAGCTGCCTGTAGATGGTAGCATCTACTACTTCACTTGAAGTAGCATCCTCCTTTTTCCAGTTTCCTGCTAGAGGAGTCTCCATGGGTTTGTTTCCCTCAATGTGGAACTCCCTGAGAATCTCATTGGAATACTTACCCTGAGATACAAATATATCCCCATCTCTTTGCCAAATTTCTAATCCTAGGAAATAGTTCAAGAGCCCCATGTCATTCGTCTAAAATGATCTTGAAATATCCTCTTTGCAATACTTGATGAGATGCTCATCACCTGTCAATATCAAATCATCGAAATAAAGTACAATAATCAAAAGTTTACCTTCTACCACAATATGGTAAAGGTTCACATCTGCTTCACTCTTGGTGAGGCCCAACCCGGTGAAGTAACTATTGATTCTGGTGTGCCAAGCACGAGGTGCTTTCTTCAGCCCATACAGTTCTCTCTTGAGTCTACACACAAGCAACTCTCTGTCAAAGGTCTCAAAGCCTTCTGGTTGCTCAATGCACACCTCTTCTTCAATCACCCCATTAAGGAAGGTTGATGGATGATGGATCAACCATCCCATTGGTGCTAAGAGTGAAAGGATGTATCTGATTGATGAGTACCTTGCGACTGGTGCAAAGGTCTCATCATAATCAATTCCCTCCACCTGAGAGAACCCTTTGGCCATAAACCTAGCCTTGTGTTTCTCCACACTCCCATCTGGTGTCTGATTCACCTTGTAGATACACCTAGATCCTACAACTAACTTCCCCTCCGGTCTTTGTACAACTTCCCATGCACTGTTTCTGATAATGGAGTCATACTCCTCAACCATGGCATCAACCCAAATTGGTTGTTGGACTGCTTCCTCAAAAGAGGATGGATCTATCTCTACACTTGTGCTCATAGGAGCCATGTATCTAGTGTACCACTCTCGGGACCTTCTTTGCATGCGTTGTGATGTGGGTGCTCCCAAATTCACTCTAGCGTCAAGCACCAACCTGTCAACCTCTCTGGTGCGCTTGCTTCTGTCTCAGGATGTCTCTGCATGAGTGGGTTCTTCCACTTTCTGCACCTCTGCTTGTGGATGCTCCACATCTTGAGGTTCTTATTTTTTGGAACCAAGAGATCCTCAACTACATGCAACTGAAGCTCCCTCTTAAGGGAAATTCGCATGGCCTTCTCTTCATCGAATTTCACATCTCTTATGACCATTGCCATACTGTGTGCTTACAAGTACACCTGATAGTTGTGAGGTATATCAGTGTACCCAAAAAATATCCCCAATGGATTTGTTGGCTCTAGCTTATTCCTGACATCTTTAGTCACATGGAAATAAACCAAGGAACCAAAATTTTTAAAATGTGACACATCTGGTCTCTTACCTGAAAAGGCTTCCTATGGTGTACTCATACGAAGTATCTGATGAGGACTTATGTTCTGCAAAAATACTGTTGTGTTGCATGCTTCTGCCCATAGATGCAACGGTATGCCCTGATCATGAAACATCACTCGTGATGCTCCCACAATAGTTCTGTTCTTCCTTTCTACAACCCAATTCTACCGTGGGTTATGAGGTGCTATAAATTCCCTTTTAATTCCTTCTAAAGCACAAAAGTTCTTGAATTCGTTCGAGACATGTTCTCCACCATTCTCACTTCTTTGAGCCTTTACCTTCTTCCCTGTATCTTTCTCTACAAGTTCCTTGAACTCACAAAACTTTGAGAACGTATGATATTTCTTTCGTATGAAGAAAATCCAACACTTGTAGGAAAAATCATCTACAAAAATCACATAATTCCCATGTTTTGTTGTGGAAGTTGTAGAGACAGGTCCACACATGTCTGAGTGAACTTTCTCAAGGATCACCTTTGATCTACTTTCCTTATCGTGAAAGGTGGCTTTGGTATACTTCCCCAATGTACACCCTTTGCATGTATCTCGCTGCTCAAGTGCACCCTTTAGAAGTCCTGTAGAAATTTTCCGCATGATCTTCAAAGTGCCATGGTGTAGATGGCCCAACCTTATGTGCCATAACTCACTGATGTCTCGGCTCTCCACCTTCTCTGCTTTCGTGCTCAAGGTAGAACAATATTCTAAACCCAATTTGTAGAGGTTCTTTACTTGAAACCCAATCTTCTTCACCTGTCCCGTGGCTTTGTGACAAAGGAACACCTTTCCTTTGCTAAATATCACATCATAGCCACAATATTACAACATAGAAACATAAAACAAATTATTATTTAAACCAGGAACATACATGACATATTTTAATGTGAGAATATTAATCGACTCTTTCTTAAAGGTAATTGTACCTATGTTGATAACGTTATACCTCCCGTCATCTCCCATCTCGATTTTCATCTGGAGATCCTTCTCCTCCAAGTTACTGAAGAATTATTTGGTTCCGTTCATATGGAATGAAGCTCCACTATCTAAGTACCACACATAACCCCTTACCGATGACACCATGCATGCGATGAGGGTGAAATCCAACTCAAACTGTGAAGCAAGTGCTTCACCTGCCGCTCCTCCCGAGGGCTTCTTGTCGGTCTTCTTGTACTGACACTTTGTAGCATAGTGTCCAAGATCATGAAAATGAAAAGATTTTACCTTTGACAAGTCTCTCTTCTTTCTCGTCTGACTAGAATCTGATTTGGAATGGGCTGCCTTCCCTTTCCCTTTCTTCATCTTTCCAGCAAGGCACAATTCTCCTCATCATTAGTCTTTGACGAGGATTCATCTCTGGTGTTCCACCGAATCTCTTCTTGTATTAAGTCGAACCGCAATAACTCCCTCTCTAGTAGCTTACCCTCCCATTCATTGAGTCCTAGTAGCTATGTCAGCTCTTGGGAAGGCCTAGAAGTGCTAGGCTCACCAAATCATCCCGAGAAACTATCACATACACACTTCCAGGCTCATCTCGACATTGAGTGAACTTCGTCAAGTATTTTGGTATTGTGTCGTCGTTCTCCATCACGATATTCCTGAGCTTGTCCTTCAACTCCAACTTCCTATGGTCGCCACAATTTTGAATAGATCTGTTAAGGTCTTCCACATAGCATATGGAGTTTCCTTTCCATGGAGGTTCGAGACAATATGATCTCGAACTCCTTCTAACAAAATCTTGTTTTCCTTTGCTACATTCATCTTCCATGCATTAATAAGTTGAGCATATGTTGTTGTGGGCTAGAGAATATCAGTATCTACGAATTCCTTCAGTCTATTGTCCTCCAACAAGACCTCCATCATGTCCTTCCATGCTATTTAATTCGAAATACCCTCAAGGGAAAATTCGAGTCTCAATCTAGAGCAAGTGATCTGTTGCTAGTCCCGAAGAATAAATATTCAAATTCGATTCACCTCTTTAAAAAAAACTCTGGTTCTTCTCTTCTATAGTGATTCCTACTCTGATACAAGGTAAAAATATCTAAATAGATTCAATTGATCTTGTAATATGCTAAAAAAATACCAAATCAATTCTACAAATTGCGGAAACAATTACAATCGCACAATCACATGAACAAGAAAGAAAAAGAATTTCAATCGCACAACACAAAGATGTGTGTAGGAAAAGCTCCAGTTAAAAACCCCACTATTTGTATATTGAATTAAGTCAAGAATATGAAACAATACAATTCTATTTCCCTTCTTGAGAAACCTTTGAACTATCTCTGACTGTATCACATTGATCCCAACAAGAATTGTCTGATACTTGTAGGTTTTAACCCTGTATAAAAATTATCTGCAAACAAATTCTTAAAAACAGAAAATAAAAAATAGCGAGAGCATAAAACATAAAATATATATAAATAGATATTTTTCCCCTGGATCCCAGATCGGGACTACGAGCTTTATTTTTCATTATATTCATTTTAGTGTTACAACACACACACACACACACACAGATATATGTCGAAGCATTCATAAACCCTAATCCATTAACCCTGGATTAGAACATAACCCTAGTTCCCTTGACAGGATCTACATGTGGAAAAATAAACTATCATGCCCCAAAACGTGGTGCCTATACACAAAACCACAGAGTCCGCCTATCTAAAATAAGGTCCAATTTTTTTCCCTGGGCCCCGCCCCTGCATCTTGTAGGGGCTACCCACCCCCGCAAAACCCCTAGACGGGGGGTGTTGTCCCCCCCCTGTGACCCTACCGCTATGCCTGATGCAACGAACAAGAGGGGATATCGCCCCCCCTGAGACCCCCCTGTGTCTTCGACTATTCATGGAAAGAACATAGCACACACCCAACAATACTTAACCAATTTATTGCCTCTGGGTTGCTTAGCCTAGCTTACACATCCTTGGAGGAATTCAACCCCTATTAATTATGAAATTCCCAAGAATTGATTGCACAATTAATCTAAGGCGTCCTGCTGACCTCATGTATGACCTGTACAATTTTCTAATTATACAACTGATAGTTCTCTTCCCTTTAACTCCAATCTCAATTGCGTCACTCTTAGAATTGACATACAACAACTATTTATAGCAAATTATCAGTTATCTGATTGATCATTGCATGCAAATTAAATCATATTTAATTCACAGGACCTCTTAGTAGCTCAGCTCTCAGTTAGAACTAGTTAAACTGATGTTAACTCAAACAATTGAGTTAACTAATTACAACTCAAAATAAACTACAATTGTACCCCCTAAAACTTAGCGATAACTTTACATGTCTCCAGTTTGACCCGAACTCGAATTGACTGATCTAACTGAGTCTTCCTAACTCAGTTAACTCGTACAAGTTTTCATGTGATGTGGAATTACAATTTCCTTCTGATTTAATTAAGGGAAAATTAAATTAGAAGCCCTTCTTGTTGCCACTTTCCACACAAAATTAGCCTCTTTACCTTCACACGTGTGAGTTCAAACTCCCAAATTGCATAACTGTATGAACCAATCAAGAGAGGATAAAGAATATTAAATGTGTGATGATGATGTCCAAGTGAGGTGACCTTGATATGTATTTATATGTGGTGTTGGAGACATAATTTTGACTTTAGCTCGACCTGTACTATTGTGTACTTGTGCGTTTTCCATTAAAAAAATTATGCTTTTCCTTGTCCGAATTAAATTCTTCCAAGGGAAAAGAGAGGTTTCTCTGGATGAGGAAGGTTTTGCAAAGGAGATAATTTAACTATGAGTTGCCAAATTAACACTCCTTCTCAGTTAGGGAGAAAAAAATGATTGCATAATGAATCTCATCTCAGAAGTCTCTTCAGCATGATCATTGAACCAATTCATATCTTGTTTCTTCTCAAATTTTCTTATTTCTTCTCTTCTGTTGAACATTATCGAATATAAAGAAGAATAATCATCATCACAGGGGAGCTTCGACTATCACCCTATATCCAAGGAAAATAGGTGAGATCCACTTACCACAAGGGTCAGGATCACACTATATCTTATTTACTTGCGACAATAGGAAATATCTACTTACCAAGAAAGGTAATGGTCACACTCTGTCCTATTGCCTATTGATCCTTCCCACCTCGACCCTCAAGAGTCAAGTGGTAGAACACTTGCATCCCATCACTTGAGTTAGGTATGACTTATCATGAATGGTAAGGATCACACCCGATCTCAAGTCACCCAAACCCATTGGCTTGATGGGGAGGAACAATGCCAACAAGCTCAACTTGTGGGTAGGATGCTAACTGGGGTAGACTCTGCCAAGTCTTAGACTTGATGGCATGGGAATATACCCACTTGTCATAAGTGACAAAGATCACACACACACAGATACCCTATAGTGACAATAGTTGATAAATACTTGCTATAAGGGAAAGCATCACACCCTATCCTATTGTCTAGAGTTACCTCACCCCTAGGAGATTTGCAGCTCAATTCCTCTCCCTGTGAGCTCAAACAGGATGGAAGAGCATATCTCAGTGTTCACAATTAGATGAGACCCTTACTCGGGAGTGTCACCTCCATCAGTCCAAGCTACTCTCTAAAGACTAAGAAATTCCCTTTGGGAAAATCCTTGGTGAATATGTCTTCTATCTGCTTGTCAGTGGAAATATGATGGAGTCTCCGGACCCCTCTCTACACTATGTCTCGAATGTAGTGATACCTGATCTCAGTATGCTTGGTCTTGTCATGAAACATGGGATTTTCTGCCAATCAGGTCCCACTCGTGTTATCACAATATATCACTATTATATCCAGTACCTGCTAAAATAAATATCGAAAGAGCTTGCTCAACTATAAAACCTCACAGCTTCCCATGCTTGCAGCAATATAATTAGCCTCAACAATACTCAGGGGAAAAAAATTATTCTTCCTAGTCATCGAAGATATCATAGAAGATCTAAGGCTAAATAAACATCCTAAAGTGCTTTTCCCGTCAATAACATTTTTGGCCCAGTCAGTATCAGTGTAAATATGTAGTGTCACATATCCAGCAGTATATCTCAGACTAAGATTAATCGTCCCATGCAAATATCTCAACACATGCTTGGCAGCAACCCAGTGTGCATGAAAAATCCCAGTCATGAATTGGCTCAAAGTGTTAACTACAAAACATATCAATGGATGGGTGTTCACAAGGAACATCAATGCCCCAATCAATTGTTGATACTCAAAGGGATTCGCCAAATCAGGTCCTACAACATCTCCACAAAACTTCTTGAAGTTCATCTCCATTGGTGTGGCCATGGACTTACATTGTACATTCCAAACCTTTCGAAAAATTTCACAACATATTTTCCTTGAGAAAGGAAAATATCTTTGAGATTTTTCCACAGTTATGATCCCAGGAAGTAATGCATGAATACAATATCTTTCATTTTGAATTCATAGGCCAACTCCCTCTTACAGTCGAGCATCCAAAACTCACTCCCTGACAAGAATAAATCATTAACATACACATACCTTGGACCACTTTGAAGTAGAGGTCTAATTCAACATTGTCTCTCATGAATCTAAGCTTCACAAGGTACCTCTAAATATAGGCATACCAGGCTTTAGGGGCTTGCTTCAAACCATATATTGCCTTATCTATCCTACAAACATGAGTCTTCTTGTCATGAACTTCAAAACCATGTGGTTTCTCAACATATAATTCTTCCCCGAGAATGTCATGAAGAAATGAAATTTTCACATCCATTTGGTGAAGAGTTTGCTGAGTCAAATTATAGCCTTATAATTTGCCAATAAATTGTCAACCCGATCTGAGTTTAATTTCCTGTAGCGGCACAAGGAATTCCTGCAGCACAGGAACAAAAATTTCCTGCAGTGAAAAAATGTTGAATCAAATTATAGACATATAATGTGCCAATCATAAATTGTCAACCCAGGGTAGGTAAGCTTGTGAGATGCTATGCAAAATATATGCAGGCTTATTATTTGAAGTGTTCATAAATTAACTATTCATATACACACCAACTAATGCCTCTTTCTTGCATTAATACTTGGCAGCAATGGATATGGAGTGGCATATATCATCCCTCTATAGCACTTAGGATTGTTGATATTGACCATGAAAAGATAAAGATCAAACAATAATCAACAACTCATGCTTCGTTCCTGTACCAATACTTTAGCAGCAATGGCTATGGAGTGGCTTGTAACATCCCTCTACAACACTTGGGGTTTGCTGATATTGATGTAGGAAAATACAAAATATCAACCACAATTAAGAATCCAAATTAAAGAGCATGAATCCAAACATTGATCAAATGAAAATAACTCATTAACATAAAGAATTAAATCACTTAACCAATTAATAGTATGTTGTAGGAAATGAAAAAAGAAAGCACTAGCTGTGTACAAGAATTATTAATGCATACATGAAATAGAAATAAAACAGACACTATGCTGTGGGAGTTGTGAGCGAAGGGGGCCCTAACTCACTCACAGCTCCTTCAAAAGTCGAAGAAGCTGCTCAGAAAGGTAAACATAACATAGACTATTTTATTAATCTGGAAATTACAGTCAAGTACAGTCTGATATCTTGCTATCAACAACAATACCAACCTAACCCCCTTTACAATATGAAATACATCTCCTTTTATACAGTCTCTAAAGCCCATATTTGGCTTGAATGAATAATATAAGCTATCAACAAACAATACAGGTCTAGACTACCGAATTTAGCTTCGGTTGAGTCTAATCCATGACTGAAAGCATGGATTAGACGATTTTTGTTACATCACTAAAGCTGTAGGAAATTCGAAACGACTGCAGGAAATGTGGTTACAAGAAGAAATCTATAAGTTTGGGTTGTTTCAAAAGGAGGCTCAAAGCAGCCAATAGGACAAACTTCATGTGCAACGAATTCCCCACAAAACCCATGTCCTTGCTGGATCTGGAAATAAATAGAACATAGTCAACTGTTGATGTCGCTGCAGGAAATTGAGGCTTCTGCGATAAATCTGGAACTGTTGTAGGAAATCTGGATCTGTGGTAGGAAATCCAGAACAGCTGCAGGAAATCTGGAACGGCTACAGGGAATCCACTACAGCATTCCAGAAGCATCTGCAGGAAATGTAGAGCTGTTTTGAATCAAAGCAAATATGCACATGACTTCTAGATCAGTTGGAGTGGTAATTTAATAAAGATAAATATAGATCAGAGAATACTTCAAGTTTAAGGAAAAATGACACTTATTATGTTAATTTGACATACCTTAAGCTTATATCACCCTTTTAGCCAAAACTAAACAATATAGCCGAACTAAGCATAATTAGGGGTGGAAGGAGTTCAAAAATATGGGAGGTAAGGCCTAGGAAAGGTGTCAAAAATAGGAAAAATTGAGACTCAACATCTCCCCCACACCAAAACTCTTGCATGTCCCTATGCAATCAAATCAATTGTTGTATGTCGCTCCTTTGCAAAAACAAAAATATATATGGATGATTGTAATAATGTTCCTACAATTCTATGTGACCCATATTTCCTTCAGTAGATAGAGCTTGTTCCAAACACAAAGTATCTACTGGAATCTTTATTTGTTTAAATTGATCTCACGAAAATATAGCACAGAGGCTGCCATGGGAATACTAAATTGCAAGTATGGTGTTATTTACTTGAATAAAATAGCCAACTTATTAAAATTTCCATAAGTATTTCTGGGGCATCCTCGATCAGAAGTTTTACTTTAATATCCTCATTGTAAATATGAGTGACATGATTTTAAATCCATGGTGTTTAAAAGTAGTCATAATAATAATTTCCCATAGTGAACATCTTACCATTATCCACATATAGTTGAAGCTCCTCTTTTCTAGGCAAGGTGAGGTACCTGCACTAAGGGTCCCACATCCATAAAAACAAATTGTTCCAAAAAGATAGAACTCCAAGGCATAACACCAAAAGGACCTTTAAAGCCATTCTCAAAGAGATATGATAATGACTTCAGGAATACAAAAAAACCAAGTAAATCATAGTGTAAAGTTAACATTAATACCACAGGCATGGCCCTGCTGCTAGTAGGCGTCAATAGCTTCGACATGGATGCCTTTTAACCCACAAAATTCTTGTGTCCCAACTGTTCGATATAGATTCAGAGTTGTTTCAAAGGATTTACATTTATTTTGAAATTAATTGAAGGCCACTGTCTCGGATTGGTAACCAGCTAATGACAGTTCCATTCACAAGAAATAACAAGAAAGAACAAGTCAGCTCGTGATGAGACCTCTTGTCTTCCAGATTTTCATCTGAAAGCCATTACCTTGTCTTGGTGACCAGTGCGGTAATGTCATTCTCATTAGGACTCGTGACAATGGTAGGTCAGCTCGTAATGAGACCTCCTATCCATCAATTAATCTATCTTAAAAAACTCTGATTATAATCGACCTTAAATAGGTTACTTAATAGTTGGAAAGGCGATTCTACTCCTTAAGAGTACGGGATGGTGTGAAAATTTTTAATTTATAATCTTTACTAGTTGTTCCTTCCACCTTGAAGACTCATTTTAAATAAAACATCTTAGATAATGACTAAGAATTCCTTAAATTGATCATGTCAGGGTTCTTGTGAAAACCTAGTTATAGTTTTGTAGGCGTGGTCCACCATAGGAATATTCTCAACAATACCTTCAAATAGGGTCTTTAAAAAAATATTCCGCCAATAATCAAAGTCACTTTATAAAATATGAGGCATTAAGAGTAAATTTATTTTGACAAGACTTACCATGAGAGTGCATAATAATAGAAATTTTACAAGTTGTACTTTAGGGAATCACAATTTCAAGGCTGTTGTTATACAATTTTATTTCAGATGGCATCTTTATTCATTACCCTACCCAATTTTAAAGAGATAAAGATCCCTTTTAAGTGTAGGAATACTTCCAATGTAGCCATGTGCATAAAAAAATAATAAATATACTCACACTCAAGTTTAAAATGTAAACTTTAATGCATATCAGAGTATGAGAAACCAACTTACTTACTTGATATGGTACTAAGAGTTTCTGAATGAAGGAATGGGGTGTGCTAATAATTGTTTGGAACCAAGATTCAATAGGACCCACATATTGATGATTCTCCAATGCATTTTACAAATCTTCCACAACTTGATGTTTTCTCTCTTCAGATTGATAAGGATGGTTAAGGGAAATTCTAGGATTTTCTTCTTGGTGAGCTTCAACAACGATTTCCAAACAAGTTCCAATCATAGATTTCTCCTTTAATGATTTATGGATTAAAGTTTCTTCCCGAGGTAAATGTTGTGTGGTAATAGGGGGAGTTTCTAAATTCACTCATCTCCCCTCTCCAAAAGATATGACATTACATTCAGTAGGGGAGTGAGTAGGAAAAACATGTGTTTTAAATTGATGTGCAACTTGATAATCAGAATTAGGATTTGGTTGCACAAATGATTGGGACCATAGAGAAGAATAACATGGTAGTGCATTAGATAGGAATTGTGTTTTTTGAGGCTTAGGTAATGGAGTTTTCATGGGGAATTTCCCTAGAGAGGCTCCAAACCATCCTTGAGGTTGTGGGAATATATGGCACGAGGGAGAGGTCCAATGTAACCATAAGGTGGGGTATTGAATTAGAGGGGGATTATATGTTTTCCATGGAACTGTAGGGTTGTGGATGTGTTGAGGAACCTGTTGGGGATAATAAATACTACTACAAGTATTAAATGATGATGAGTTTTGAGTTATACTTGGCGGTCGATTTATTTCCTTACTTGATTCCTTAAACACATGTTGAAACCTCGATAGTGATGGAAAATAATTTGCTGAATGATCCTCCTTGCACTGCTTCTATTCTTCCTATAAATCATCCAATTGTAAATTTAGACAAGATTTTGTAGCTCCTATTTTTGTAGTAGATTTCAAAAATTGAGAAGAAGGTTCTGGAGAATTCTTACCAAGCTTGGAGATTCGTCTTGAATAGTTAATGCATAATTCACAAACATCATCGTATGGTAAGTGAAAAACAACACCTGCTCCTATAAGTTTTAAAGGTTCTAAAGATTCATTTTTTATTCCTTTGAGTAGGAGTGTTTTTAAGGTATTTTTTTTCCAAATTATGTTTATGTTTTGATTTTTTAAGGTTGTATCGAAATCGCTCAGCATAGTCCTCTAAAATTTCATTTTCCAGTTGTGTTATTCCAAAAATATCTTCATCGGTTTGGCAGTAGTCTTGGTATTTCTTCCAGAATACATTCTTCATGTCTTCCCATGTTTGAATGTCTTTCCCTCCAAGGCTCATGGACCATCAGTGAGTTGCTGCTTTTAGAGTAAGAGGAAACACTTGCAACCTTTGAGCATTAGTTAAATAACCATATCCTCTACAAAGTACTTCAAACTCAAATAAGAATATATCTGGATCTTCATTTTCCAAACCATGAAATTTTGGTAGTGTAGATGGGGGAATACTATGCATTTGTGCCACTCCTGGATCTTTGATAGGCAATTCAAAAGTAATAATGTTTTCCATTTCTTACCAAATGAAAAGAGGTTCTCCATGTACTACTTCGAGACTCCTTTGTCGAATTTTCTTGCCAATTGATCAGTGAAATCGGTACATTGGATGATTGATATTAGCCTAAAAAATCCTCATTGAAAAATGCCTTGAAATACCATTTCTCTATTTTCAACAAGCTAGTTGGTATGTCTTGTTAGCACATGGTTGAATAGATGGGAGGGTTCTTACAGCACCCAAGAAATAAAAAAAATTAAAAAGAAACAAATTCAAAAATTCTACTTACCAAACAATCAGGACATGACTTTGGCTAATTTCTGACCTCTGTGGGTGGGTGGACTTTGCCCTTCGTCTTATCAGTTCGACTCCCCCAGTCCTACAAAAAAAAAGAAGACAAAATCAAACTGAAACACTTTCAGTAACATCCCTTAGCACCTACCCGGCAACAACGTCAAAATGCTGAGTCAAATTATAGCCTTATAATTTGCCAATAAATTGTCAACCCGATTTGAGTTTAATTTCCTACAGCGGCATAGGGAATTCCTGCAGCACAGGAACATAAATTTCTTGCAGCGAAAAAATGTTGAATCAAATTATAGACATAATTTTCCAATCATAAATTGTCAACCCAAGGTAGGTAAGCTTGTGAGATGCTATGCAAAATATATGCAGGCTTATTACTGGAAGTGTTCATAAATTAACTATTCATATACACACCAACTAATGCCTCTTTCCTGCATCAATACTTGGCAACAATGGCTATGGAGTGGAATATATCATCCCTCTACAACACTTAGAATTGCTGATATTGACCATGAAAAGATAAATATCTAACAACAATAAAAAATTCATGCTTCTTTCCTGTACCAATACTTTAGTAGCAATGGCTATGGAGTGGCTTGTAACATCCCTCTATAGCACTTGGGTTTGCTGATATTGATGCAGGAAAATATAAAAGATCAACCACAATCAAGAATCCAAATTAAAGAGCACGAATCCAAACATTGATCAAATGAAAAGAACTCATTAACATAAAGAATTAAACCACTTAACCAATTAACAGTTTGCTGTAGGAAATGCAGAATGAAAACACTAGCTGTGTAAAGGAATTATTAATGCATACATGAAACATAAATAAAACATGCACTATGCTGCGGGAGTTGTGAGCGAAGGGGGCCCTCCCTCACTCACAACTCCTTCAAAAGTCGAAGAAGCTGCTCAGAAAGGTAAACAGAACATAAACTATTTTATTGATCTGGATATTACAGTCAAGTACAGTCTGATATCTTGCTATCAACAACAATCCCAACCCAACCCCCTTTGCAATATGAAATACATCTCCTTTTATACATTCTCTGAAGCCCATATTTGGATCGAATGACTAATCTAAGCTATCATCCAACAATATAGGTCTAGACTATCTAATTTAGATTTTTTTGAGTCTAATCCATGACTGAAATCATGGATTAGATGATTTTTGTTACATCGCTGAAGCTGCAGGAAATCCAGAATGGCTGTAGGAAATGTGGTTACGAGAAGAAATCTGTAAGTTTGGGTCGTTTCAAAAGGATGCTCGAAGCAGCCAATAGGATAGCATTCATGTGCAACGAATTCCCCACAAAACCCATGTCCTTATTGGATCTGGCAATAAATAGAACATAGTCAACTGTTGATGTCACTGCAGGAAATCAAGGCTTCTGCGAGAAATCTGGAACTGCTGTAGGAAATCCGAATTTGCGGCAGGAAATCCAAAACAGCTGCAGGAAATCTGGAACGGCTACAGGAAATCCACTACAGGATTCCTACAATGTCTGCAGGTAATGCAGAGGTGTTTTGAATCATATCAGATATGCACATGACTTCTAGATTAGTTGGAGTTAATAAAGATAAATCTAGATCAAAGAATACTTCAAGTTTAAGGAAAAATGACACTTATTATGTTAATTTGACATACCTTAACCTTACAACACCCTTTTAGCCAAAACTAAACAATATAGTTGAACTAAGCATAATTAGGGGTGGAAGGAGTTCAAAAATATGGGAGTTAAGGCCTAGGAAAGGTGTCAAAAATAGGCAAAATTGAGACTTAACAGAGTTCACCATTGACTTGCAGCAAGCAAAACAATATATCTGATAGTGGCATAGCAAGAAACACATGCAAATATATCATCATAGTATTATCCCTCTTTCTGGGAGAAACCTGTAGCCATGAACCGTGCCTTGTATTTTTCAATACTTCCATCAACTCGATGCTTAATATTGTATAGCCATTTCGAAGTCATGATAGACTTTCCTTGGGTCTTTGAACAACATCGCACATATCATTCTTCACAATAGATTCATACTCTTCGGTCATAACATCCTTCCAAACATGTTCTTCAACTGCTTCTTCAAAGGTGTGAGGTTCAACTTGTATGATAGAGCTCATAACCACAACATATCTTTGATATTGGCATGAATTCTTACTTTATTTAAAGGTTCCTATGGTAACAACATGTCTTTCAAGATCTTGTAATGTATCAAGAAGCCAAAGGAGTATCTTCCTGGCAAGGGTGTCACATGGAGGAGGATCCACGGGTCCATAGGTTCCATGGGATCATCAACAACATATGTTTTTTCGATTCAGGCATAAAAGTACCTTTTAATAGGTCCACATCATCATCCTTATTTTCAAAAGGAGGAGGAGGAGGAATATCCCTTGCTTTTGCAAGGGAAACATCTTCATTGAAAGTTACATCCCTGCTAAAATTGATATTCCTTTGACCAATCACGTATATTATAAAATATTTAGAATTATCACAATATCCAAGAAGCATACCTTTCTTTTTAGTGGTTTCCAAGTTTTTCCTATTGTTCTTTGGGATATGAAAATACACGGGGCATCCAAATATCCTTAAATTTCCAATGTCGGGCTTCACACCTGTGAACACTTCTTTGGGAGTTTTGTCCCCCAAGGCTTGATGAGGAATTTTGTTTTGAACATAGACCATTGTTTTAGTTGTTTCTCCCCAAAGTATCTTCGACAACTTTTGATCATGCAACATGGCTTGGGAAACTTCCATGATAGTCCTATTCTTCCTTTCAACCATACCATTCTTCTAAGGATTGGTATAACGGTCTCCTTCTTAATTCCATCCTTCTTGAAAAATTCAATGAACTCATTAGAAGTATATTCTCCACCATTTTGAAACTTGAATACCTTGATCCTTTTCCCTATTTGATTCTCTATCATTTCCTTGAATTCCTCAAACATATTTAATTCTTTGTCCTTGTGCTTCATGTAGAATATCCATGTCTTCCAGGAGGAGTCATCCACAAATATTATATATTATAGATAGGCACCCAAAGATTTTACTGGAATGGGACCACATAAATCAAGATGGATGAGTAGTAGAATATCACTGGTCTTGATTTTGCCGGAGGGGAATCGTCCCCTTGACTTCTTTCCACTGGCACATCCCAGATATACTCCATCATGGTTATTTTGAACTTTAGGCATCCTAGAAACCATCCTTCTAACTTCGGACATGGCTTCATAATGTAGATGAGAAAACCTTCAACCCCACAACTCACTTTGATGATTTCCATCATGTGCCATTACGCGCAGTGGTCTTCCATTGACTTTATAGAGTCCTTCAATTCTAGATCCTGGGGTGAATACATCCTTCATGTGAGATTCCATTGGTTAGGTGAGAAAATTTCCGCTTATGAAGGAAACTCTCATACCTTTTCCTTCCAAAGTAGATATAAATACCAGGTTCTTCTTTAATCCCAATACATACATAACATCATGAAGAATAACAGTTTCCACATAATCGAAATGGAATCTGACAAAACCAAAACCCTTCATAGGTGATGAGATCTGGTATTGCACCAAGAATGTTGCAACTCCCAAGGGCTTCTCAACCCAAATGATCAATCCGAGGTTCGTAAAAACTTAGAGTTGACAATGCTATATGCAAAGTAGGCTATGTTATACTCATGTCACCCTAAATCATGACATCATATCAAGGTGTTCAAATACCATTCCTACAAATAAATATAGTACAAAATTTTTATGAAAGCATAATTGAACGTGGTTCTAACTAAAAAAGTGAAAATGTCATTCTTTCAAATGTAAATGCTAATTGACATTGCATGAAAGAGAAAGGGCTAGTCTACTTGCAGAAGTAAATCACACTACTCTACTTTACACATTTAATCAAATAAGTAACCTATTTTTATATGTCATTGATCTACTTCACATTTGCTTAAAAATAAGGAATCTATTTTTTAACATGCCCATGAATAAAGATACTAATTCTAACTCTGTTTTTCTATCTGATAGTTGCAATGAGGAAAGGGGGAGGTCAGAGTTGTCTTAGAGTATCCCGTAATCATAAAATCACAAGTTGGGGAGCATTATTAAACTTAAATAGGCTAGGATTAAAGTGGGGAGGAAAACTGGTTGAAAAGACCACTGCTATAGGAGGTGCTACATGAGGGTCTGTATTGCTACAGGAGGCCCTGTTTCCTACAGGCAGGGGTCTGAGATAATTTTAGGGATGGAAGTGTTGTCTTAGAGATGGAGGAAGGTGGATTAAGGTAGAAGGTGATGAATGAAGGTTGTGGGAGCCCCTTGGCCAAGCCTATTACCCCTTAGAGGTCTATCTTGCACCAGAGTTGATGCCCACTTCGTTCTTTATTTTCCTTGAGTGAATGTGGGAATGTATGCCCACCCCTACATATCAACACATTCCCCGGACCTAGAAAAATACATGCATCAAGTGACCAATAACACAGTGAAATAAATTAACATGGAAAATATGAGTTGAATTTGATTAAAATCTATTCTATCTCACAACACTACTCTAATCATTAAATTAATGACACTAACTCCTAAGTTGTAGAGAATAAGCATGCAAAAGGATCACAAATAACATCTATCCATTTCCAAGAAATCATAAACAAATATTTTTGGATTGTGATTGTGAATCTTTCCAAGTATTATTCCCACAAGAGAGGTGATAGGAAATCCTGCAATCATAAGCTTTTATAATATAACATTTACAGAAATAAGATAAGGGCATTAAATGCTTTGAAACAAGAAAAAGAAGGAAATACAAAAGAGGGACTAAAGCCTCTGGGTTAGGCACAAACCCAAGGGTTTCAACCCTCTGAAACTAACTCAGATGCAAATAAATGGAAAACATATCATTATAAAAAAATAACAGTCTCATACATCATATGAAAGTTAAGAATGACAATATCAAGCACTAGGCTCAGTGGCTACTCTTAGCTGCAACAAAAAATAGAATCCTAAAGAGCCTTTCACCTAGTTTGTTTGTACAAAAAGGTAGTTGATGGCAACTCCCTTGAAAATAGGAGTGATTCCCTCAAAGATCTCGAGAAATGTGGCTCTAGTCCTCCTTGATCTTCACATGTACTTGGTGTCCCTCAGATTCTAGTGAATTCAAGCCATGAGTGAGGATCTTGTGATCCCAAGTCGAGTTAGAGAGTTAAGAGGGTGGAAAATCCCCCTATATTCTCTCTTGGTTGTCTCCATTAAAACCCTGTATAGTAAATTCCTAAAAAATGCTTCTTTTTCCTGAAATTCAATCACATTAGGCCACACATTATGACAAACACCTTTTATTCTTCTTAGTAAGCATACTATGAATAAAAATGTGAATTAATGTGAGAAAATGATAGTTTTAAGGGTTGGAGGATAACACAATGAACTTAAAAATATACCTATTAATGTGACCCAACATCACCCCCATGCTAAAGGTGTTTCTCATCTTATGAGAAAATTAGTAATCCATATAAAGCTCATTCCTAGCCCTGGTGGCCTTGGTGACATCCCAAGGCACCTTTGATGGCGTGCGTTCATGGACAAAAACCTGCATTTGCCTCTAATTCTGTCCATACCTTTTGTTCCTCTATTTGGTTTCTTCGTTCTTATAAGCCAAAAATTAAGGGGGACTGAGTTTTAGCCCTATCCAATTGATCTTCAGTCTTTGCATGATCCTTTTTTATAATGGGGTTCTTTCCAAGGCATTCCTTAGCCTTTATGGAGAGTGATACTCTATTATTTGTAAACTATGAGGTAAGGCATGCCACCTTCTCTGACAAGTTTGTAGACTCTTTGTTTCTACCATCCTAAAAGTGTCCTCAAAATTTAGAATGGATTTCTCTTGGGTTTCTATGTACTTAGGTGATAAATAAGAATTATAGGAGATGAGATTGTGATTTTTGATGAAAACTGTAGGGTTTACCAATTATGCTCTGATGTATAGGGGATCCTCTTCTTCCTTTTCCATCACCTGCTTTACTTCTTCAGCTCTTGTCTCCTCATGTGTCAACCAATATGCTAATGCCATGAGTTTCATGTCTCCCAATCTTGAATTGGGATCCCAGAAATTTAGATCAATTAGGATCAAACTGTGCATATAAAACTCAAGTAGTTTTTTCCCTATCCTTTATACTTACCTTTTTGCAAAACTCAATAAATTTCCTGTAATCTTGAAAAGGCAAAGACCCATATTGTGCTAGTGTCTTCATCTATAATTTCTTCCACTTCTCCTTGAGGAAAATAACATAGGATTTGGATGGTTTCCTACATTGTACGAATTCCATACATATACTTGCCATAGTAGCAAGTTGTGTTTCCTTTTCTTGTATTAGCTTTTCTTTTATCCTTGTGTTCTCTGCCTGTAACTTCTCCCTCATGGTAGACTCCCTTAGTTTTAGGTCACTCAATTACTTGCCTATTTCATTGATATTTTCTTCCATGAGGCCCACGTCTTCTACACTTTTGGATTTGGAAATTTTCATTCATTTGTGTGTTCTTCCTCTTTTCTTATCTAACTCAAAGAAGAGTGGGATAGGGAACTACTCAGGTATAATCCTACCTCCCTCAACAAATTTGTAGTAGAATTATAGAATGGGTTGTGTATCAGGATCTAGAGCTCTTAGAGGCATTTTTCATCCTTTCTTGAGGTGGTTGCTCCTTCCTGTAACACCTCATGTAGCATCCATGTTTCTCCTGTAGCAGCCCCTATTTCTCATTTAGCTGCTTTGTATCCTCTTGTAGCTCCTCTTTTCCTTCTTGTCCAATGGTAGTTTGCATCTTAAATCTCTTAAAAATGACTACCCTGGTGGTGGGGCTTCCCATGGGTATCACATGTTGCTTGGTTTTGGCCCTAGGATAGATAACTTCCTCAATCTTCCCTTCACTAGGTCCCACTTCTTCCTTTTTTCTTGGTGATTCATTAATAATGATAGGGATTTTTGAAGTAGGTTGTGGTTTCCCTTACCTAATCAAAATTCTCTTCCTTTTTTGAAATATAGGGGAACTTGCCTTGGTTTCCTCCTTTTGGGTTTGATAGGTGCTTCCAATGTAACCAATGTTGAATCCACTTCTTGCTCAATATTCCCCGGAGAGAGACTTGTTTGGTGTCCTTGATTTTCTGTCTCTTGGAGCTTAGAAATATCCTCACATTTCTCTTTTTCTTCTTCCTCTTCCTCTGTTTCTGCTGTTTCTTCTTCCTCTGTTTTTGCTTCCTCTTCTTCCTATATGTTTCCTCCCCTACCTCCAGGGCTAGAGGCTTGCGTTTCTCCATGTATTATGGCTTGGGTTTCAATGAATATTTCCATGTCCATGCCTAGAAAACCAATCCATAGCTCATGGTTCCTTAAGTGACTTAAGGCATCCATCACAATTAAATTAATGGGGCCATGGTGGGAAATGTGATGATTCTTCCCTTCCCACACCTTCTAGCTCATTTCAAAGATATATTGTAGGAGGAAATGGGGAACACTTAGTCTCCGTGGGATTGGTAAATCTACTTTGAATCTCACGTCATGAAGTATTCTAAAATGATAGGCATATACAATGCTCAACCTACCCTCACATGATATGTATTTGAGAATGTGGTAGGCTACTTCATCCTAGGGGTAAGGTAGGATTTCTCTTCTTACTGCATTCTTATCCTCCACAAGTTTTTCTTTCTCAATGAAAAAGTTCTTCCAAGTTGTAATACTTACTTCTTTTTCCTCCTCGCTCCATCAAATTCCTAAGGGTAAGATGGCCACTCTACTTATGGTTCCAGGACTTAAATATATGGCCAATCCTCTAACAATAGTAGTGGCACTATCTTCTCCTTGAGAATATAGTTCCATGGAAAATTCTTGAGTTATGTTGTCATCATACACTTTCAGATGTTCAAATAATACCATCCATTGATGTCTTAGAAAAATTTCTACTACAAGAGGGTGTTGGTGAATTTTCTTTGTGTATGTGGGCTCTCTTCCATTGAATCATCCCCCCATTTCTTCTACCGCTCCTTCTCGGTGTTACTTAGGTGTAAATTTCAATGTTTCCTCAAGGAAGTCTCAGATGTAGAAACAATATTAAAACTTCATTTTTATCAATGAGGGAGAATAATGTTGGAATTTTTATCAAAACAAACTCTTTTTCTGTTCCTATCTTTCCTTTACACACAACAATTTCCAAAGGGAACCATTGTTCAATCGTCTATTACAGTGCACTAACTTCAGGATAAATTTTCCATGCAAATGTATGGAAATTAGAGAGGGATAAAGCCACTTAATCCTTTTCAAATAGCTTTGTCATGCGCATGAGGGTTTGAGGACAAATTTGGGTCATTTTGGTTCCCTTTATCCCTTCAATTATGTTTTGTAGCTTCTTCTTGGGCCTCCTGTAGTAGTTCAGATCCTCCCGTAGCACCTGTAAACATAGTTTGAAGCAGCTCAGTGGCACCCTAGGCAGTATCATAGCACTATCTCGTCCTTCTCTAATTGTTTTTTTTTTCTAGAAATGAGCGACAATGCAATGGATTTGAGCCTTGTACTTTATATTACCTTTTTTGGTAAAAGATTAGAGCACTTTGGTGACATGGATATTACACGAAATTCCTTTTTTTAACCGTTTTTCCCTCTCCTTGTAACCATTACCTTCTTCCTCATGACATCACCTGACTCCTCATAATCACCACCTCACTTGAGTTTAATTTTCTGTGTTGCATGTGTGAATGAATGAAATTTAGTTTACCAGTCAAGGGTGGTCAAGTTTACTGGCCACCTCCAACCCATAAGAATTCCTTTCTCGACCATATACACATTTTAACATTATATGCATAGGAAAGAGGTAAGGATGGTCATACCTAAGCCTAACTTTGGATCAAATTGTTGGAGATTCTTGCACGTTGGAGTTGGACCTCATAAAATAGTGATCTTGAGGGTGTTGATTTTCTTTTCTTGTTTCTGTACATGTCTTCATAAGTTGATGATATTTTCATTGATAAATTTTTTGTGTGTGCAGGTTCTTTCCTAGTGTCCAATATACTATTGGTGGAGTGGAGTGTCTGGTTCCTAAGAATGACATGCCTCTTTTTTTTTCTTTTTTTTTAATGGCACCATGATGCTCATGGTGGATGGAACTTATGCTTTTTGGGCGAAAAAAAATTGATAAGGAGTTTTTTTGTGACTGTATAGGCTGGTATAGGAGGAGTCTCTTTCATGTAGCAATCACTTAATACATATTTTAAGATGTCATTTTGTATTTTAGATTGAGGGAATGTCATGAAAGGTATGAGGACATGATTAGGATCTTGAGGAAGTGGTGTAGGTGGCGAAATAGTGGAAAACAAAGGCTTTTGTGTTTTTTTAGATGTATGACAGAGTGGAAATTTGTGCTAACTTTGGCTAGATGGAGTGGATGGGTCATGAAATTGATATTAATGTTCCTCTCTCAAAATTACCTAAAGAAATCATGACCCTTTGGTCTCTTTTTCCATTTTTGTCTCCTCCTGTAGCATTATAGGCTCTTCCTATAGCATTATAGACTGCTCTTGTAGCATTATAGAGAGGAGGAAAAAATTGATTCTATTGTTGTTGGATGATGGTCAAAGGTAGGTATGCGAGTGGAGAGTGTGAAAATGCAATGTGTAGATGGAAAAATGGAGGAATATACTTGTGAATTTCTATGATGTAGCCATGGATCTATTTATTGTTTGGAGTCCTACAAAGAAAAATACGTTGGCAAATGTATTGTAAGAATTCCTTCCCTATGTTTTTTCTTTTTATCTTTTTTTGAGACATCTAGGTTGCTTCTGCAGAGGTTTTCATCCTGCATGCCTACCCTAGGTGCCTCAGAGGAGGTTTTCCCCTAGGGATCTTTTCACGTTTTATTTTTGGTTTTTTGTTTTTTGTTTTTCTCCTGGGCTACCTCAGAGAGATTTTCAACCCTAGAGTTGGCCTCAGATGCCTCATGGAGGTTTTCATCTAGGCCTTCTTATTTTATTTTATTATAGAAATTTGGTGGAATGATAGCTATGAGCCTCCCAATCACATTTTATTCCCTCTTGACTGAACCAAAAAACTCTTCGTTGGACAAAAGTCTATTGCATAACTTCAGCCTATAACTATTGACAAGTAAGGCAATCCCTTCCTCATCAATTGTTTTGAGCTGGACAGACCCATTCACATTACACTTCTCTACTAGATAGGGACCTAACCATATTGTCATTAAATTTCCCTTGATATCCTTGAATATGGAATCATACAACATGGCACAATCTCGTTCTTGAAAATTCTTTTCTCTGATGTGCTTGACATGTCAAATATTCCTTTGTAGTTGGATTTCCTTAGTGTGTAGGAGATCTTGCACCCTAAATTCATCTATACCATTGAGTTGAAGTAACCCCTCCTATTATGTTATAGTGATATCCAAGTCTAACTGAGATGCCATCCTCAAGGTGTTATACTCAAATTCAATAGACAACAGGGCCTTCTTTCCATAGAACAACTCAAATGGAGTTAATCTAGTGGTGGTATTCGAAGTAGAGTTGTAGGCCCTAGTGGCTTCCACAAGTATGTATGTCCAATATTTTCTACTGTTGCTAGCAACCTTGGTAAGAATGTTCTCCATTGCTTTGTTTGTGGCTTCCACCTACCCATTTTATCGAGGGTGATAGGTAGTAGATGTCCTATGCTTGATGTGGTGTTTCTTGATAATATATTCAATCAAACTTGATGTAAATTGTGCTCCTTGATCATTGACTAACTCCCTTGGAAAACCAAATTTGAAGAAGATGTTTTCCCTGAGAAATTCAACAAAAATTTTCTTAGTTGTTTCCCTTACTACTTTTGTTTCATCCCACTTGGTCAAGTAATCAATGCATAAAATGATATACCTTTTCTGTCATGATGGGAGATCAATAGGTCCAATGAATTACATGCCCCACTTTTCAAATGGATCTAGAGTCACTTGAGGTATCCTTGGGTGTTGGATTACTCATCTTATGGCACTGATCACACCTGATGGTGTACCTCCTTGCATTCTGATGTAAAGTGGTCCAATTATAACCTAATTGTAGAACTTTGAAGGATGACCTCTTAACAGAAAAGTGGCCCCCACAGGGTCCATCATGGCATGCTGGGAGGATATAAAAGACCTCTTCTTCCCTCACACATCTTCTCAGGATCTGATCTGGCCCCAATCTGAAAATATTTCCCCCAATCTAAGTGAATGGGGCACTTTTCCTGACAATATTTCATTTCTCATCTAAGGATAGGTTAGTGTTGAAGATTTCAACAAGAAACAGTGAAAGTGGCATCCAGAAACATCATTCCTTGATCCTAGTGAAAAATAATCACCTAAACTAGGTGGGGCCCACACAGGCTATTTTTAGGTGTATGTATATTTTTAGAATGGTCAACATATTATAAAATTAGCAGGATGCTGATTCTAGATGGTTGAGAAAATTCTATCTTTAGATGAGTTTATATTTTTAGAAGATGGGCGAAGTCTATTTATAGATCACAAATCTAACAATAAAATGCATGTCGATTATTATTAGCCCTTAATAATAATCAGACAATAATTAGTAACTTATTCTCTTGAAGCACTTTATTTCAGTGAACATATGTGGCACATTAGTGGGCTGAAGGAATTGTGCAATTCTTAGGGTGGTTGGTGACTCATGCATGGAGGAATTCGTTATAACTGATTGTGGCAAGTTGTAACCGAGTTGGAAGAGTAGTTATGTGAGTTGTTATTTAGTTTAACTCAGTTCAATGAGTTAAACTCTGTTGTGCTAGTTGTAACTGAACATAAAATAGTGAAAGATGAGTGAATTAATTATTTAATTAATTCACACGTAGTGTCTTACTTGCAACTGAAGAAATACAACAGTTAACTACTTGCATGTCAGATCCAGTGGAGACCCAGTGGAGAGATAGGTGAAAGGGTGAGATGGACTATCAGTTGTGACTATAGTGATGCATTCAATGCATCTACAAACACATTGGAGATGCATATGAGGATTTCATAGTGCAAGCAAGGTAAGGTCTAATTCATTCATGGATCTTCTTCAGCAGGGATTGCATAGTGGAGGCAGGCTGTCACGAGGCAAGAAATTGGTGCATAGATATGCAAATTTCTGCATGACAGTGTGTGATGATTTTATATTGTACTGAGAGCTCTATGATCTGAGATTTGTATGAGATTTTTACATGTTCCAATGATATACATAATATATGATAATTGGGGTTTTTAGCTTTAATATTTCCCGGTAAAACATCTTGTTATGTGCGATTGATTTTGCTTCATATGTGTTTTGCAATTGGCGATTTAATTTCCTTAAAGAATTAAGTGGAAGGATTCTGTATTTAAGATAAGATTAATTTGTTAGATCAGGAGAATCCGAAAATACATTATTATGTTTATAAATTTATACATGGTATTGGAGTAGTGTTGATCACTGGAGATTGCAATATTGAAGCGGTGCTGAGTTTTGTGCTGGTGGACAATTCGAATTTGCTGCAAGAATTTCTTGGTGCGATAGTTGAGTAAACCTTGAAATGGCTTTCAATGGGTTGTGGTTGGAGTATGCACACGAGGGCATCTCTAACTACATAGCCTGGAAGGACATGATGGATGCGGTGCTTGAAGATAATGGCTTGAAGGAGTTCATCGATAGAGATGTTCCTAAGCCCACTTTGGCAGATGCTGCAGTACTTGACGCATGGCAAATGAAAGTAGAAAGGGTGAGGAGGATTCTGTTGGAAGGTGTGAAAGACCATACCGTGTCAATCCTTCATGAGAAAGACACTCCATTTGCAATGTGGAAGGCTTTGAAAGATATTTTCCAAAGTAGCAGCGACCATAGGAAGTTGGTGCTAAAGGATAAACTCAGAAAAATCAAGATGGAGAAGAACGACACTATTCCAGTATACTTGAAAAAGTTTTTCCAATGTAGGAATGAGCTTGGGAGTGTAGGATTCAGTGTTTTGGATTATGACTTGGTGAGCTTGGATCTCCTTGGGCTTCTGAAGAGTTGGCACAGTTATCAGGACTCTGTCAACGGATGGGAAAAACTGCCGGATTGGGAACGACTGTGGTCGGATCTAGTGCAGGAGGAGATAAGGGGGACCACCAGGGATGGCTCTTCATCAAAGCATGATGATGAAGAGGATTGTGCTTTGGCTACCAAGGCAAAGAAGAAGAAGGGGAATAAATTCCATTCAAAATCTGAGGCTGGTGAAGATTGCAAGGAGCACAACATGTCCAGAGTGAAGTGTTTTCACTGTCACGTTTGGAAATATTGCCACAAATTGTCCACATAAGAAGAAGAACAAGATGGTTGTTGGAGCTGCAACTGGTGAGGCCCTTGCCTCGCAATTTAAGCTTGACTTCTCATTGATCACATGCATGGTGTGTAGTGCATTGGGATTGGGGTGGTACTTTGATAGTGGTGCTTCCTTTCACATGATGGGAGATGAGAAATTGTTTAGTGACTTGGTGGAGAAATATCTCCAGATGCATGTTGAGTTGGGCGACGATGGACGATACAGTGCGACCGAAATTGGTACCATTACCTTTCAGAGGGCGTCAAGTAAAATTTTTCATTTAAAAGATGTTGTGCATGTTCCAAGTTTAAAGAAGAAATTAATCTCAGTCGCAATGTTAGAGGATAGAGGCTATGATGTTGTCTTTAGTGAAGGAAAAGTTTTCTTGCGACACAAAGAAACATGGCAAGCCAAGAAGGTTGGGATTCAAGTTAAGAATCTATACAAGCTTGAAGTATATGGGATTTCTACGGAGCTTCCTACTGTCGGGAAGTGCGAGAAATACATGAAATTGAAGCTTGAGAGGGAGTAAGATTTGCATGCAGGTAAGAGTGAACCTCGGGATGTGGAGTAACCACAAGATGAGGATCATGGAGTGGGAGCAACCACTCATGCAGAGAAATTTCGTGCCAGATGGGTAGGGGGAGTGCATGCAGCTATACCACCAGGTGAGAGGTGGGGCGACATGCATGAGTAATCCCAAGAAGAAATATCTGGGAATGATTCATTGAGATGGTTTGGATCTCATGAATTGAAACTAGCTACGAGGCACCCATAGAGAAACAGTAGCATGATCAGTTGGATTGATGCAGTCAGATCAAAGTGATAGTGTCAGATATTGGAGCGCGGATCAGAGTTGATAGAAAGTGCAGAGTGCATGGGTGCAGAGTTCAACATCACATTGGTTCCAGAAGACATGTGCAGTTGGTACCAGCAAAAGTCAAAAGACTTTGATGACAGATGCATTATACTGATTCAGTTGTTTGGAGGCTATTCAGTTTCAGAAGTGTTGCATGCAAGTATTGCAGGGCGGATGCATGGAGTTGCAGGGCGCATGCAAAGACAGTCTTTTCTTGTTGAGAGGGAGTGTTGGAGATTGCAACAAGAAACAATGAAAGTGGCATCCGGAAACATCATTCCTTGATCCTAGTGAAAAATAATCACCTAAAATAGGTGGGGCCCACACAGGCTATTTTTAGGTGTATGTCTATTTTTAGAATGGTGAGCATATTCTAAAATTAGTAGGATGCTGATTCTAGATGGTTGAGAAAATTCTGTCTTTAGATGAGTTTCTATTTTTATAATATGGGCGAAGTCTATTTATAGATCGCAAATCTAAAAATAGAATGCATGTCGATTATTATTATCCCTAAATAATAATCAGACAATAAATAGTAACTTATTCTCTTGGAGCACTTTATTTCAGTGAATAGATGTGGCACATCAGTGGGCTGAAGGAATTACACAATTCCTAGGGTGGTTGGTGACTCATGCATGGAGGACTTCGTTATAACTGATTATGGCAAGTTGTAACAGAGTTAGAAGAGTAGTTATGTGAGTTGTTATTTAGTTTAACTCAGTTTAGTGAGTTAAACTCTGTTGTGCTAGTTGTAACTGAACTTACACTAGTGAAAGATGAGTGAATTAATTATTTAATTAATTCACAAGTAGTGTCTTACTTGCAACTGAAGAAATACAACAATTAACTACTTGCATGTCAGATTCAGTGGAGACTCAGTGGAGAGATAGGTGAAAGGGTGAGATGGACTATCAGTTGTGACTATAGTGATGCATTCAATGCATCTACACACACATTGGAGATGCTTATGAGGATTGCGCAGTGCAAGAAAGGTAAGGTCGAATTCATTCATGGATCTTCTTCAGCAGGGATTGTGCAGTGGAGGCAGGCTATCAGGAGGCAAGAAATTGGTGCATAGATATGCAAATTTCTGCATGATAGTGTGTGATGATTGTATATTGTACTGAGAGCTCTATGAGCTGAGCTTTGTACAAGATTGTTACATGTTCCATTGATATACATAATATATGATAGTTGGGGTTTTTAGCTTTAAGCTTTCCTGGTAAAACATCTTGTTATGTGCGATTGATTTTGCTTCATATATGTTTTGCAATTGGCGATTTAATTTCCTCAAAGAATTAAGTGGAAGGATTCTGTATTTAACATAAGATTAATTTGTTAGATCAGGAGAATCCAGAAATACATTATTGTGTTTATAAATTTCTACAGTTAGGAGGGGACCTCCAACAACCAAGTGGTTGGCTATATCAACAAACCAAGGAGAAAGCACCTAGCTGTAAAAGAGATGTTCATCTGGAAGTTGATCGTCTATCATTTCTTCCTTTCCTGCAGGAACTTTTAGACTTGAAAATAAATTTGAAACCACGTTCTCTTTCCCTGGTTTATTAATAATAGTCAAATCAGATTGTTGCAATAATAAAAACCATCTAATTATCCTAGCATTGGCATCATATTTATTTATTAAATACTTAATGGTTGCATTATCAATGTGAACCAAGGTCTGATAACCAATGATATAATGCCTAGTTCAAAGAATTCACCACAACCAAGAGTTCCTTTTCAGTGAAATTATAATTTAACTCAGCTTTAGAAAGGTTCTTACTGATGAAATATATAACATAAGGCAATTTGTCTTCAACTTGTCCTAAGGAAACCACTACAACTTTGGCTAAGGCATATGTGTTTATATGAAACAATAATGCCCATTTGGGACCCCAAGGACAGGTGAAGTGGTCAAATTTTCTTTCAGTACTTCGAATGATTCTTGACAATTGTTTTTCCAACAAAAATATGAATCTTTAACCAACAGTCCAAACAAGGATGAAGCCAGTTTACTAAAATCTTTATTTAATTTTCTATAATACCCAGCTAATCCAAGGAAACTCCTCACATCTCTTTATTTTTTATGGATAAGGACCATTTTGATGATGGAAAACTTATTTGGGTAAACATGTATCCCTTCTTTGGATATAGAATGGCCAAGGACAATCCCTGCATTCATAAAAAATCACATTTCTCAGGGCTCAATGAGAGATTCATTTCAATACATTTCAACACGAATTTTCATAGATTAGAAAGATCTTCCTGGAAGTCACATCCATAAGAAGTGAAATCATCCATGTATATGTCAACATAGTCATCAACAAGTTCAACAAAAATACTCAAAACTACCCTCTTAAAAGAAGCAAGGGACTTGCACAGACCGAATGGAAGGACTCTCTAGGCAAATGTACCCCAAGGACATGTAAATGTGGTCTTATATTGGTCTTGAGGGCTGATATAAATTTGGTTGTATCCACTAAATCCATCTAGGAAGGAGAATAATTTATTTCCTGCAAGGCCATCTAGGACTTGGTCAATGAAGGGAAACATAAAATGGTCCTTCTTTGTAGCCTTGTTAAGTTCTTGGTAATCAACACAGATTCTCTACTTCTCATTCTTCTTGGGGACTAAAGCAAGAGGTGACACCCACTCACTTTCTAAAATGGGGTATATGAACCCTGCTTCCAATAGATTTTGTAATTCCTCTTTCACAATGTCCTTAATAGCTGGGTTCATCCTTCTCTGTGGTTGGCACACAGGCTTGCATCCCTCTGTGATGTAAATATGATGAGTACAAACTGAGGGATGCACACCTTTCATTCCTTATAATCCCAAGCAAAAAAATATAGGTGTTTCCTTGACACATTACATAATTGTTCTTCCTTCTTAGTAGAAAGATAAGGGTTGATATTTAGGGTTCTGCATGGGCCAACCTCCACAATATTTGAATGTTCTAGGACAAAGTCAACAGAGCATAAATCAATCCAAGGACTACTGTCATATTCTTTCAACAATTCATCAACTGGTATGGGAGTGGGAGGATGATTCTGTAAGATGTGGTCAATAATTATGTCATCTTCATCTAGTTTCCCTCCCCCTATGATAGTGTCCAATGTGAAAAATAGGTAGGGGGATGTCTGATACAATTCATTCCCTACCTCATTCTCTAACCATAAGGGTAAATCACATTTTATAGAGGGTTGAGAAGGAGGATACAACACACATTGTGTTGATAAATGTCCATTTTTAATAGTCACGTTCTGAGCCCTACAACTAATGTAGGCGTCAACAATGGCCAACCAAGGTCTTCCTAATATGAGAGGATAGCCATTAAACTTGGTTTTCAGGTGGAGAACTAGGAAATCAATGGGGTACTTCGAGGAGTCAATAGAGACCATGACATCCTCAATAATTCTCTTAGGAGCTACTGTGGATCTGTCTGCAAGGTGCATCACTGTTGTGGTCTTTTTCAAAGCCCCTTGGAGATATAGCTTCAACATGGTTTCCCTAGTCATCACATTGATTGTAACCCCAAGATCAATCAAGGTATTAGGGACCATAATTTCATCGATGTGCACATCCACTACTGGGCTACCAAGGTCTAGGTACTTTTGGGAGATCACCCTCCCAAGCATCAAATCAGATAGTTTTCAAACAAAATTAATGGTGGGGGTATCTCTTCTTCTTCTCCCAGGAATTTTGATTTTTTTTTTCCTTACTAAGATTTTTGTAAATGGGAACATATTTAATGGCCTAGAGAAGGGGTATCTTGGCACACAAATTCTTCAATTCTCCTAGAAGTTCAACCTCTATTGGGGTGTGCTTGTTAGGGTGGACCAAACTTTGAGGATAGGGGGGTGCATTGACTTGAGGGACACTTTATTCCTTCTATTCCCCCAAATCTTTAGGTGGATAAGGTGGGTGATTATCTGGGAGAACCTTCCCAGACCAAAGGTTGATCTCTTGGATTTCCACAACATGAGCAGGATAGGATGTCTCTCCATTGTAGACCTATTGTACCTACTTATTGTTTGGGTTCAGATTGGGTTGAGCAGGCATTTGAGGTTTCTTAGGTGGGGTATGATGGGTTAACTATGGTTGAGATTCGAGTGGAGGCATTAAGGTAGGAGGTTGGTGTGTTTGAGGCCTCCACCCTGGTGAGGAGTTTCCCCATTGGGAAGATTGGGGTGGATATGAATGAAAAGGTGAGCTGGTAGGCTGAGGAAGATATGGATGAAAATAAGGCCAAGGAGGAGGTGTGGACCATGATCGACGAGTTGAATGGGACCAAGGCTAGAAAGGTGCATTATTATTTGGATTGTAGCGAGGATAATGTGCAAATTGCATGACTTGTTGATATGGCCGAGGTCCTGGGGGTATCCTTTGGTTAATGAAGCACAACTGCTCTGAACCACTCTCTACTCCTCCCCGGTATACAACCTTTAGGCTTGGAAGAGAGGGACATTTGTATATTGCATGATTCTCTTCACTGACTAGGAAAAATTCTATGAAATTTAGTGGGCATTCATTCCTAAGATGTATTTTAATGCATATAGGGAAAAATACAACCAATATTATTTATGCTTCCTCTTACTATCTTTTGATTTGCATAGTATCCATTTTCAGGGAAAAGGTATGCAAAATTTCACTCTTAAAATATTCCAACATATTCCCTATCTCATGATTAATGGTTGTTGTGGAGGGAGAGGAACCTAATCAAGCTTTGCCAGACTCCACCTCTTTCCTAGCATCCCTAGAGTGGTTCTTGGATACAGTTTTGATGTCATCATAAGGTAATTGGTGGATATCTCCTCCAAATATCATGTTGAGGGTTTCAATCACCTCTTCCCTGGTCCCTCAGAGAAGAAATAACTCGAGTGACTCAGGATAAAGGGTACAATTGGACCTCCTATAATTGAGTTGAAATCTTTCCTCATAGTCCTCTAGGGATTCATCAGGTCCAAGGGTCATCCTAAATATTTCCTTCTTTTTTTTGTTGGACCTACAATAGTCTCGGTATTTGTCATTAAAGGCTTATTTCATTTGGGCCCAGGTGGTGATGCTTCGTTTAAGTATACCCATAAACCAGCGCAAGGCTACATCTTTAAGGGTATAAGGAAACACCTTCAACTTATTCTCGTCAAAGGAATAGTCATAGGTTCTAAAGACAACAATAAACTCAAACATGAAGGTGTTAGGCTCCTCATAGGTCATGCCATGGAATTGTGTAAGGTCAATAGGGCTTATATTCTTCATTCTATCCTCTCCATTGGTTTCTATGATAGGGAAAAAATCACCGTTATTGTTTTCAGCCATAGTTTGGGTAGGCAGGATAAATTATTATTCTCCCATAGGTTCTTTAAATATTTCATGTTTCTCACCTAGAGTGTCTTTTAACTCCTCAGTAGTTAAATAGGGAAGTTCACAACTAACAAAGAAGAATAAATGTTGGTTGCTTGAGGGAGTGGGGGTTTTTAGTAAGAATTTTTCTTGGTTATCCCTACTCCTACGAGGAAAGAAAGAACAAGTTTTTTTTTTTTTAAACAGAAACAACAACTACTTAGACACTTCCCCGACAACAACACCAAAACGTGATGAGCCCTAGTATTGCACCAAGAATGTTTCAACTCCCATGGGCTTCTCAACTCAAATTACCAACTCGAGGTTAATACAAAATTAGAGGTGAAAATGCTATATGCATAGTAGGTTAGGTTCTACTCATGTAACCCTCAATCATGACATCATATCAGAGTGTTCATAGACCATTCCTCCAACTAACTATAGTGAAAACTTCTTATGAAAGAATAATGAACCTCATTCTCAATACAAAAGTGAAAATTGCATTCATTCAAATGTAAATGCTAATTGGAATTGCATGAAAGAGAAAGGGATGGTCTACTTGTAGAAGTAAATCATGCTACTCTACTTTTCACATTTAATCAAATCAGTAACCAATTTGTATGCAACATTGATCTACTTCACATTTGTTTAAAAATAAGTAATCTAATTTTTAACATGCCCATGAATAAAGATACTAATTCTAACTATGTTTTGCAATCTTATGGACACAGTGAGGAAAGGCGGAGGTTGGAGTGGTCTTAGAGTCTTCCTTAATCATAAAATCACAAGTTTGGGACCATTATTCAACTTAAATAGGCTAGGATCAAAATGGGGAGAAAAATTGGTTGAAAAGACCACGACTATAGGGTTGCAACAAGAGGGCCTGTGTTGCTACAGGTGGGGGTCCGAGAGCGTTTTAAGGATGGAAATGGTGTCTTATAGATGGAGGAAGGTGGATGAAGGTAGAAGGTGATGAATGAAGGTCGTGGGAGCCCCTTGGCCAAGCCTAGTACCCCTCGTGGGTCTATCTTGTCCCAAAGGTTATGCCCACGGTGTCCTTTATTTTCCTCGACATAGTGACTTTGGAGACAGAGGTTGGAAGAAACGTGAGGTTCCTATGAGGAGGATGGAGAAGTATAGGTTAATATGGGAAGGTATGCTCGCCCCTAATAATCAAAACAATTCCTTCAACTATCAAAATACGTGCATTAAGTGACCAATAACACAGTGAAATAAATTAAAATGGAAAATATGAGTTGAATTTGATTAAAATATATTCTATCTCACAAAACTACTCTGATCATTAAACTAATGACACTAGCTCCTAAGTTGCAGAGAATAAGAATGCAAATGGATCAGAACTAACATCTATCCATTTCCATGAAATCATAAACAAATATTTTTGGATTGTGATTGTGAATATTTCTAATCACTCTTCCCATATGAGAGGTGATCATCAAGCCTACAATCACATGTTTTTATAATATAACATTTATTGAAACAGTAGAAGGACATGAAATTCTTTTAAATAAGAACAAGAAGGAAATACAAAAGAGGACTAAACCCTCTGGGTTGGGCCTAAACCAAAGGGTTTCAACCCTCTAAAACTAACTTAGATGCAAATCAATGCAAAACTTCTCATTAACATAAAATAATAATCTCGTACCTCATATAAAATTTAAGAATCACAATGTCAAGGACTAGGCTCAGTGGCTACTCTTAGTTGCAACAAAAATTTGAATCCTAATGAGCCTTTCAGCTGGTTTATTTATACAAAAAGGCAACAAATGACATCTCCCTTGAAAAATGAGTGATTCCCTCCAAGATCTTGAGAATTGTGGATCTTGTCCTCCTTGATCTTGATTCCCCCGGATGTTAGTGAATTCGAGCCATGAGTGAGGATCTTGTGATCCCAAGCCGAGTTAGAGAGTTAAGGAGGTGGACAAGCCCCTTATATTCTCTCTTGGTTGTATCCATCAAGCCCCTGTATAGTAAATTCCAAAAAAATGCTTATTTTTTTTGCATTTCAATCACATTAGGCCACACAATATGACAAACACCTTAAAGTATTCTTACTAAGATTATTATGACTAAAAATGTGAATTAATGTGAGAAAATGATAGTTTTAGGGCTGGAGGATAGCATAACGAACTTCAAAATATACCTATTAATGGGCCCCATTAACAAGATACATGGAATTGTGTCCAATGATGGTCTTTAGATTAGTCTCCCTCTCAATCATGTTTGAGAGGACTTCTTAATACATAGTTAAATGTCTAGAGGCCCCATTATCTACCAATCAACTATCACATGAATCTATAGGAGAGGAGCTAGAAAGATAATAAATAAGAATATATTCATATTGAGTAGCAACTGCATTATTTCCCTACCTAGAGTTCCTTGGTCTCTTTTGAGGACAATGGCATTCTTCATGATCATCAAGAGCATCTATTCTTCTTCTATTATCTCGTCTTATTCTATCATATCCTCTTCTTATATCATTAACATGTTGTTGTTGAAACCATGATTTTTGTTCTTGTTTGATTTTGGAGAATCTCTCTTTTCTGGACAGTCTCAGGCATAGTGTCCATGTCTGTGGAAATTGAAGCATTCAATTATCCTACCTCTTCTATTGGAGTCCTTTTATTTAGGGGCATAATTTATTGAACTAGATGGTATTCATTTTCATTTTATCTTCTTATCTTGTGCAACAAATGTAGATGTCTCTCTTTCTTCATGTTTTGAATTCTCCCTCTAGATATCATCTCGATTTCTTCTTGAGTGCAATTCCCAACTGTTGAAATATGTCACTAGTTTTAGTCTTCATAATGACTTATGTAATCATGATTTTGTGTATTTGAAGTAAAAAAAAATAAATTATTATTTTTGTTCTTGAGGCACGGGTTTCATGCTCAAGGGAAATTTATTTTAGGTCAAGCACCCATTGAGTGCTTCCAGGGCTTGTCAATTAGTCTACAAGTCAATTGAGTCATTGTCATGTATTGAAGACTCATTTGGGCGTAATACAAATTGTAAAGAAACTTTATTTGAGTCAAACTAGAGTCAAAATACCCTCTAAGACCTCATCATGGTGAAAATATCAAGTTAGCCTTCATAAGTGGACAAGTTGGCCTAATGGAAGCAATTCAAACTAGTAGGATACCTATATATAAGGGAGACTTCAACCTCACTTGGAGCACTAAATCACTACACACAAGTTCGATCAATGAATAGAAAAATGTGAAAGGAAGAGAAGTACAAGAAGAAGAAAAGAAAAGCGATAATTTTGAACTGTTTTTGGGCTATTACTCTTCACACTTGCGCATAAATAAGGGCATATATTGCAGCAATAAAGACCAAATTTTAGAATTCGAGTTAGGGAATCAAGACGTACACTTTGCAAGCTGGTTTATCTAGGAAATATAATCAACTAAAGCGAAGAGGAAAGGAGGAAGAATATACCATAATTTTCTCGTGTCCAAGGGCTAAGGTTTTTGCAGAAGAAACTACTGAAGGCCAAAATTGCATAATTTGATGGGGGATCGAAGTTGCAGAAGAATTTGCTAGAGGTCAAAATTATAGAAGTTTTTTAGGTTGAAGTTGCTAGAAGGAAGGGTCATCAAGGAGGAAATATTTGACTTGTCATTTGAGGGCTCTTGGTCAAGGGTCATAGTTCTTGGAATTCATAAATTGAATTTTTCTAAGAAGAGAAGAATTCTTGTGGGTTTTCATCTCAAGTGGAGAGGTTTTGGCCCTGGTTGATCGCCTATATCTTGTGTTCTCTTGTCTTATTTTTATTTATGGTTTGGTATCTATTTGATTAAAATAATTCTAAATATATTAAAGTGAAATAAGAAGCTAATTAAGTTAAGTAAAAATACATCACAAGGAGTTATCAAGAAGATAAATCTGCTAATCTAGTTGTCTTATATTTCTCAACGCCAACAAGATCCTAAAATGTCAGGAAATTATCATTGTTTCTTATAGTAGGAATGAAGGTTTCTCAATTAGGAGGAAGAATTTAAAGAGAAACGATCACCAACTCTCTATCAGATATAGGTTCTCCAACAGTCTACAATTGATCCCTTAGTTGAGATATCCTTAAGACATATGATTGCATAAATTCCGCCTTGTTCATATTAATGTCCTTGAGTTGATTCTTCAAGGAAAAAATGTGATTCAAATGATTGACCTCATACATCCCAACATGCTTGTTATAGATATCCTTAAAATTCTTGAATTTTCCAACGTAAGTAAGCAAATGATCTTTCAAAATATTAATTACAATTTTCGTGGCGTTGAGCTCACCTTTCTTATATTTGGCCTTGGAAGCAACAATAGCATTTTCTAGTGGCTTAGTTACTCTTCCTTCCACATATTCAAAGATATGATTATAATTCAATATCACTTTTAACCTGATATTCTAAGCAAGAAAATTTGATGAGTCACCCAACGTCTCTGTATTCATAAATTGCTTTAGTCTCTTGTCTCATTGGGCTTGTCTTTATCTCAACTCTTATACCATGTTAATTTTCTACTGTTATATGCTAGCACAATCACTTAGTCCAATTCTTTCTTTAATTAACAACCACTTTAAAATAAATTTAATCTTCCAATAACAATGAGTAATTGCAGATATAACAGTAAATCCAATATTCAATACAAGACAACCAAGAGTAATAATAAGAGACATAAGATTTGGTTATATAACAGGGAAAAACCCCACAAGGGGGAAAACCATTTCAAATTCTTGTTTAGAAGAGAGATACAACGTTCCAAATGATTAAAAAAAGAGTCAAAGTCAATCCTTTGACTAACAAGGAGACCAACCAACCAATATACAAAATATGAGCCTAAAACTCAAATCTAGTTAAGAAGTCACATTTGAAATTTTTGAAAAAGTCAACAATAGTCAACAACAACAAATGATGCCCTAACTATTCCATAAGTTAATGGTCAACAATCCTCCAAAAGAACTAGCTTAACAGTCAAACAATTTAACCTTATTTGTTGGTTAAACCTTAGTCATAACGATCCCCAAAAGCTTAGTCAATTGAGAGAGAAACCTCGGGGTAAAAATTTAAAATTCTGTAGTCAAACTTTAGTCAACATACCTGCAGTCAACCCAAGTCAACCTGCACAGAAAATTTTAGTTCCTTCACCTAGAAATTCAGCCTCCAAAAATCATATTTTCCTAAATCAAAATGCCAAGTAAAAACTGGTAAAAAACTAGTCAAATTATCCAAGCAGAAAAGTCATCTAAAAAAACGGAATTATCCTCTTTCCCTTCACACGTGTGAGGTCATAATCCCAAATTGAAAACCTGTACAAACCAATCAAGAGAGGAGAGAGAAGAATATATGTGTGATGATGATGTCCAAATGAGGTGACCTTGATGTGTATTTATATGTGGTTTTGGAGACCCAATTTTTACTTTAGGACAACCTATACTTTTGTGTACTTGTGGGTTTTCCAGTAAAAAAATATATTTTTCCTTGACTAAATTAAATTCTTCCAAGGGTAAAGAGGGGCTTCTCTAGATGAGGAAGGTTTTCCAAAGGAGGGAATTTATCCCAGAGCTACAAAGTTAACAAATTGTATAACTAGTTGATTTAATAGTGTTTGTTATACTTGTAAAGTTCTAAGATATTCTCTTCTTAAACTTATTTTATTTTGATTGGTGAGCTAGTGGCAGCTCGATTTTACTGGTTTGGTGTTTTTTGTACATATTGCTAAATGTAAGTCACTATTTCTACTTGAAAGAAAAGGAACTATGGACTTGTCATTGAAAAAAATTAGCTGGAAAATATTGACTGCATTGCATCCATGTATCTTGAAGTTTGGTTGTAAAGGTGTATATATATTTTAGAGGGAACTAAAGATTTTAAGTGTAGTACAATGACAACCATTCCTTTCATCTTCCTTTATGTGGTTAGGGATGGCACTAATATTGTTTTTAATCAGGTCGAATGTAGGTAATGTATCCATCATATTTTGTACAAAAAGAAAAAAAATTGGAATCCCTAAATGGATACGAGAATAATATAAAATTTAACTAATTGTTACATAATTGTTTTTTGATATTATTCTAATATCCAAATGCAAGAAGCACACACATTTGCAATATGAACATATTCAACAAAGAGAAATTAAATTACAACATTTAGCTACTCAAGCTCCTTTAACTAAGAAGTCATGGGTGGGAGGTATATTTTGTGTCAAATTTTCCTGAAACTTATACCTAGCCTTGAAAACATTGACAAGCATAAGCACATGCAAATAACATGTCATTGTAGAGGCTTGGACACTAGTGGAGAGTAATAATATTCTCTTTCCTATGTTGACTCTGCAAACTCTTTTCTATGGTTGTTTTTTTCCCCAAGGAGAACCTTGTAAGGAAACCCAATAGGTACTTCCCCACATTCATGCATTTTTCCCCTAGTAAACCTATCAAAGTAGACTAGTGTGCCTCATCCAATGGGATTTGAACCCAGGCACTTGCTAGCATGGAAATAGGAAAATATGCAACAACATTAGTGACAATTGACTGAACTAACCCATTGGGTTCATTATTTAATTGTTACATAAATAAATAAGTAAATAACTTCAAAACATCATTTAAATGAAAAGAAGTTATAATTCTCACATGCTCTAAAGCAAGTCTTTTATTCCTTATCAGAAATCATCTTATAACAAAAAATTCTAAACATACCCTCCCATCATGAGCAAATAATAGATAAATAGCCTATAAAAAAATCAACAATTCACTAGGATATCTATCCAAATAACCCCCACTTCATAAAAAATTGAAAAACCACCTGAGAAGTTTCATATCATACCAAAATGCCTTCATTTCCACCATTAACACAAGACACCATGGAACAATTAAAATAAAAGAGGGTGATCACATTTAACTCGTTTCCCATCCATTTCCTTTTAAATTTGTTAAATCCCATCTTCTAACATAATCTCTTAGTTGGATGATCCACTAGTGAGGGAGTTCCCTTTTTTTTTATAAACACGTTGAAATGAGATAAGTTCACTATGAGAGATAAAAATTTGCTTCTCTCGAAACATGAGTCTCAACATGAAATTATTTAAAATAAGCAAACCCTTCATCCAATTTATGACAAGAAAAGACTCTTTAGATATTTGAATTTTTTAACACCTTTTTATGTCGCAAGAATTAAGACTAACTTTAGAGCAATTAATTCAAATTTTTTAATGAATCCCTTGCTTAATAATAATTTGATTCTATTTGAATAAGCTTCCCCCAAATATAGACTTCCTCTAGCCCCACGGATCTCGGGGTTAGCTAAAGTTGTTGCATTAAAGTAGACCAAAGCCCTTGATCTATCAACATATTCCATGGAAATATTCCAAACATGCATCATATGTTTTATTATTTTAGAGCATGTAATAATATTTAGACTTTGAGATGCACATTGTAGAACTACAATCCATTTGTATTCAAATAAGTTACTATTTCTTGCAATTGAAATACCCCGTGAAAAAATGATAGGAAATGCTTTGTAGGGCTATATCATTGTTTTCTCAGACCAGGCCCTTAAGCATTCCTAAATAAATTTAACACTCACACATATATAACACCTATTAAATATTGAACCTCTTTCCAAACCTAAATATTTAAAGGGAATGATATGAGCAACTAATAAATATACTCTAATGATTCTTTGCACCATAAGCATTTGTTGAGCTAGTACCAATTCCTCTTCTTTAAATTAACCCACGTAAGCACCTTGTCTCTAAAATATAACCACATGAAATAGCTTATTTGAGGGGACACTTGACATATATATGATCTTAATACAACACTCAAGGTCCAATACTAGGGCATCCTCACATGGACCTTTATATCAAAGTTTATGCATATATAATCCATTGAATACATTATTTTAACCAAGATAGTTCACCCAAATTGAATCCTCAATATGAACATGACTTCTCCTTAAATAAGAAATTAAACCATTCCAAGTTGTTGATCCTCATCGACCAACCTAGTGGCATCCACTAATACCCACTCTTTACCCTAAATCAAATATTTTCAAGCTCAACTGCTTGATAGTGAAAAAAACCATTACCAAATTATCAAAGAGATTTTCTTCACATCATATCCTAGGATCCATACTAATTCTCATTCTATTCCCCTTAGCTTCACTCGATACTAACCATATACCAAGAAAAGGAAAGGCTAAAACCATTTCCCTTCATATAATGGATGACGCAATTATAAATATTACTTAACTACTTGTTGTTACTGTGACAACACCCTCCAAAATTTTTCTTACAATTTAATTTTTGATCTTATTATGGATCTTTCAATTGGTCGTTCCGTATTCGCTTCTTGGTCAATTGATGCTTTTGGGCTCCCTTCTTGGATTGGAAGTGTCGAAGTCACTCACTCACACATGCTCAGTTCGTAACAAGTGCATGAGTGTATTATTTTACACAAGCTTAAACAAGCATAGCATGGTCCATTAAGGCTGTGCCTGTGTGATTTCCAATCCATGTCGATAGTCGGTGCGCACTAAAATCGAAAGTTTATCACTTCTAGTTGCTTGTGTACTTCTATTTCGGTGAGTTTTGTAAATTTTCGCCTTCACACATCTTTTTTTCACAAGTGTCCTTTTCATGTTTTCAACTGTCTCTTTCGATTTATTTCACTCTAATTAGTGTAGTTTTCATGTTATTTTTTCTCTGGCATGTGTTACTTTCATTATCGTTCACATATCACAAGTGTCGTTCACACTGTAGAAATCATCGTCTTTTTTCATGATGAGCATCACACAATGTACATAAGATTGTTTTGGTGGTTTCAAGAGGTTATATTTTTTCAAATGAGTTGATATTACCATGTAGACATCCATCGCACTCATTTTCAAATTTTTAAGCACTGTCGCACAATTCTCGTCACAGTCATCGCAAAGTTTACCTCTAGTGTCGCACTTGTCATAAATTGTTGCAAAGGACGCCACACTTAGAAGAGTATGTGTTCATGTTTTCCAGATGAACTATGCTGTGTTGCTAAATGTCAAAGTGTGTGATCACAATAAATTCATATCACTGTTCACATCATTTTCACTCATACTGCACTTAGCCAAATTTCCAAAAATTCCCAGCAACTTAGCCTCATCCGACCTTCCTGAACTATGCATTGTGCAGTCCCAGCCCTCAAGTTCCAACATTGCCTCTTGACACTACGCAATGCATAGTTCCTACCTCCCAATACTGTGCACTGTGCAGTTTCAGTGCTCAAGCCCAAGCCTTGGCCTCCAAAATTGCACAATTCAACCTTCCAGCCTAGCCCCAACTACGCATTGTGAAATCTATAAGCTCAAGCTCAAACTTTGAACTCTTAAGAAATGCAATCACTGGGTCTTCTCTACCTCCCAGAATTGCGCAGTTGGCTTAAGGAGTGAAAAATCCCTCATCCTGGCTCACTGACTCCCAAAACTGTGCAATTTCTCTCTCCTTCCCTGTGAGTATTGCACATTGCGCAGTCTCAAGGCTCAAGCCTCAACCCTGAGCTCTTGAAATGTGTAATTTCACAATAATCTGGGCTCATCTCTCCTCCATAAATGCGCCATAGGATGATCCAACACCATCCCCTTAGCTTGCCACACTGAGGTCCCAGATTGCGCAATTTTCTTCTTCAGTCTGAACTGCACATTGCGTAATCTCAAGGCTCAAGCTTCACCCCTACTTCTTGAATTGTGCAAATGTATAGTCACTGAGCCTCTTCCTCAGCCTGTCACCTAGTTCCGGTTCAATCAATGGATCAATATGCACCATCTTAGACTAGCGGTTTATCAGACTGATGTCGTCTTGTCATGAGTGGATTGCAGATCATGTTATGACAAGATGATGAAGAAGGATATGGAGAAGGAGGACATGTTAGAAGACACATATGGAGCTAAAAAGATAAGATGATCATCAGGCAAGAAGACGAAGGAACATTAGGTTACAACATAAAACCAAAGATCATGATCACATGAAGACTCCATCTGATTCACAACACTTTGGAGGGTATATATGAAGAAAAAATCATATATCTCATGAAGATGAAGCATTAGATACATATTTTATTGAATACAGAAAGAAAGAAGCAGCAAGAAGGATAGCTTGGCACTACCACATCATCATGCAATCCATTTCATCAGTGTCATATCATGTTCTGTCACGAGTCAACATATGCCACATCATTATTGTGGATTATGTAATTATCTATTCAAAATGTATTGTAAAGTGGGAGTCCAAAGGACACACACAAAATATGAAGAGTCATGTAAAGTTGAAAAGTCATAGGAATTCAAACATTCATGAGGGTAGTCGAAGAGACACAAGGAGGTGAATCATCACCCCATTGGTTATATATACACCCTCATTATATGAGGAAATGAGTTTTCACCTTGGCTCCTCCCGTAAGGCATTAAAGAGACAAGCTAGTTATTTTGGGGAGCAAAGAGTGGCTCCAACACTCCACTATTGGAGCTAATGGTGTTCATTGTATACATGTGTCTTGGAAATTTTACTTAATAACATAATCCTTCATGGCTAGCACGTCCTTCATGCATGGATTATGAATATTTGTAAGACTATTATGTGGATGTTTGTATTTCATGTTTTCTTTCATATGTGCTAAAGTAGTTGAAATATTTTGATTATTTTACTACTTATCATATTGAGAATGTATTGTAATGGCTATTATTGCTGTCCCATCCTTGTGGACTATTTCGATGGATACTAGACAAATATTTTTCATTGATTGGTTGTAATTACCATCCCATATTTTGTGGACTATCCCATTGGATATTATACAAGTCCTTCTTGGTTGTGTTTGTCTCTACTGGGGTGATACTATTACCTCTCTCCTAGAGGCTCACTTCCCTTTCCCCTTCGCAATAGAATAACCTTGACACACTACAACCAAACACTCACGAGGCATACTCTTGCTTTTCGATGGCACCTCTGCATTCCTCTTTCTTGCTGATAGTTAGAGCTAAGGTAAATCTTCAATAATATATGGAAGCTGAGTCGATACACTGGATGGGGCTCCTATTACAAATAGTGTGAGGTATAATTGGGACTTCACATTGGGGATACCCCCTTGGTTGACGGATTTCAAGCACCGTCAACACAATGGCACTAAAAGGAGGGCCAAACGATAAGCTATGCTGATTGAGTCTATTTTGAACCTCTTATCTAAAATGGCTCATGCTAAAATCTTACTCCCGAAGTGTTTCTCTAATTTATCCATTTGTCAATTTTCAATCCCCGATGAGCCTCTCTATCACTTTTCTGAGTTAAAGTTTTATGGTGAGGATGGAGAATCTTACAAAATGGATGATGAAGAGTTTGCTTGTGTGATTTTCTTCCTCACCCTTGAAGGTCGTGTTAATCGAGGTTTTCATACCTTACCACCCCTTCCAACCATTATTTTCACCATTTCCTCAAGGAGCTTCATCAAGCCTTTGATGGGTATGATTACTGAGATGTTTATAAAAGAATCAATCAGTTAAGAATGAAGCCTAATGAATCAGTTGAGGATTTTTCTGATAGATTCCTTCACATTTGTTGTGAATTTCCTGTAGAAGATACAGATTGGGATTTCTTTAAACAAAATTTTCAGCATTTTGTTGATATCTCTCTGCATGGTAAATCCAAACCACCTGATGTTTCTGCTTCCCCATCTCCTGTAAATCACGAGACACCTCTAATAATTCAATTATCCTTTTTTTCTTTGTCCTCCTCATTTTCCAGTTCCAATGAGGGTGCCTCCTTGCGATGATAATAAAGTTGGGAGTTCTTCTAATCAAATTCCCAATCCATATTCTCATTCTTCTTCCACCTTTCATGACTTAGATTCAATGGAGGAATTCCCTAAATGGATCATGAAGCCCATGATGAAGTCTAACTCCCACATTTCGCAAGATGATTTTACTATTCATAACTCTAGTCTTGAATATGATCTGGATTTCTGTTATCCTCTATCATCTACATGCCATGACTCATTGTACCGTGATCCACCTGATCAATCTGCTCCACAAGTTTTTTGAGTTGCTAGTTCAAATTGTGATTAGATATGAGGCAATCACATTACACAGGTAGAGGAGCAGGAATGTGAAGATGATTTCAACACACACACACACACACACACACACACACATATAGAGGAGCAGGAATGTGAAGATGATTTCAATATATATATATATATATATTTTCAAAATCCTCCATGTGAAGATTATTCATTTCCATTCTTGAAGATGATTTCAATATATATATATATATATATATATATATATATATATATATATATGTATACACATATGTATATATATATATGTGTGTGTGTGTGTGTGTGTGTATTTTCAAAATCCTCCATGTGAAGATTATTCATTTCCATTCTTGGATGAATTTCAATCTACTAATATCAGTAGTAAATCCAATACAATCAATTCTTTTGATCAATCCGCAGCCTCGGGAAACAATCATTCCGATGATGATGACTCTGTTGATTTATGCAATCACAAATTCCCAGGTGTATCATTTGATATTTCAGTTTCTCATGAAGACTTCACCTTAGATCTAGAATTTGATTTGGTCAGTGAAGATGTATTGATCGAAACTTCCTCTTCACATCACTATCCCTTGTGCTTTACCATTTCCGATGCATCTACTTGCGATGGAGATACTCCAGACTCTTTGAGTTCTTCATCCGATGATTTAACTTCTCAATTGACATAAGGCATTGAGGTTTTTCACGATCAAAGAGAAAATAAACAAATATTTGAGTAATCTTTCCATCCCTTATTATATCTTCTCTTGCATGAAGACAACTCTTCAAGTCAGCTTGCTGATGAAATTTATTTGATTCATACATCTTCAGGTTTGCGATCAGATGAATCTTTCAATTTGAATAATCTGGTTGTGGAAGTTGAAAAAATCAGTCAATTCAGTGACATAGATGGTTTCCATCGAGTGAGCAGTGGTTTATTGAAACCAATAGTAGAAGCTATCCTCACACCATGCACGGTCTGGTTTAATCTTCAAGATGCAATTTTACAATCCTTGAAAGTTCTGAGACTTGTTGGGAAGTCAAGGCACTTCAACTGCCTTTGATGGTTATGTCAGGATCTTGAAACTACAATAAGCCCCCTGAAATAAGTTAGATCTAGTTTCTCTCGCATAATCCTTCTCTTTGCATGGTTTCACTCGATGTAAATCTCTTTCTGAAAGATGTTTGGTATTTCAGATGTGATCTTTCAAACTTTAGAGATTTGGTTTCTAATTGGATTCAAGAATCTTCTTTAGTCGATCCATCTTCATTTAAATCTCTCGCATCAAACTCGATATTGGAATGTCTATCTCTCATTGAATCATGGAATTTTGTAATATCCCAAAAGGGAAAATGCAATAATACTGAAACACAATATAAGAAATGCAACTAAGTAAAAAATAAATCTAAAGACAACATCAAAATATACAGATAAGATGAGCCTTTTTATTATATAGGAGAGGATTAAGTTACACAATGTACAAAAGATGAGTGGATCTAGCCAAAGAGATGGCCTAGAATCACACTACAAACATGCTACAACTAGCACTGCGTAACTGGTGAGATTACAGGAAGCAATACTGCACTGTCCCTTTTTTTGCTAATGTACATGAAGTTGCTTCAAAAGGAAATGCATAAATATGGAGCTCAGGAGCTCTGATGATGCCAAGATTCAAGATCTGGCCAATGTGATGGGAACCCAAGATAACCCAGAAAGGATTTTCTAGATCTACAACTTTGGAAAATCACCCTCCTAGGGTTTGATCCTTTGATTACTGGGTTATACAGATCTGAAGCTAGATCTAATCCAAATATGGCTTCAATGTGTTCTACAAACATATCTAAGATTTGAGGGTTGATCCCTCCTTCAGATCTACAAGCTAGGAGCTTGAGATCTTGCCTCCTCTTCTTCCTCCTTCAAGTTGCAGCTGCTACAAAAACTTCACTGTACAAGGGAGAGAGGCTCTATGCCTACTGAAATGTGCTGCAATAAGCTCCAGGCTGATGGAAATGGTGATAGAAAGGTGAGGGGATGATCCCTCGCAATATTAATAGCTAATATACTAGTAACTTCCTTCCTCCCTTGGATCTGCAATGATGGACTGCAGAATCCTTGATAGGACTGCTGCTGATAGGAGGTCAATAATGTTTAGCCTATTTCCATATCTGAAATGAAGCCCTGGGAATGTTGATCTTTAAGCCCAAGGTGAAAGGAATAATCCTACACCGGTTCTCCAGCAGAAATACTGAAGACAAACTCCACCTCTGAAATGATCTTCAGAAATTGTGTAATTTCTGAAGGTAGATGTTCTGCAGAGAATGGAAATGATACGTGGCACCAATTCCTGATGAAGAATGAAGTAAAATCCTCTTCAAAGAGCTACTCATTGAAAGAGGTGGGATTCCCGACCAGGAACACCTAGTGCTAAAAAGCACTTGCAATCTTAGCTAAACAACCCAAGAAAGCATGGAATGTCAACTGACAATTCCAGATCTAAACAGACCCTTACATGAATAATGAAAATCATCCCTTCATTCTTGTCTTCATCTCCTTTATATAGTTTATGAGCCTTCCCATTCCTTGGCCCACCTCTAAACTGCGCTGTGCATGTGGAAATAATCGTACATGTTTGACTGCACTGTCTCTCCAAGTCCTCCGTCATGTCTAGATGCAATGTACACCCTCTCCATCATGTGTGCATTAATTGCACCACTTCCTCCATCACTTCATCATGAATGTTCTTTGATCTTTAATTAGATGCCTTCCACGATCTCAGTTGACTACTTCAACCTCCATGATCTATCTCATTAATGAGACATGATGTCCACTCCATTCACATTAGTAGTTGCTCCACTACCCCATTATGTAGATAAAGGCTTAATTAATCCACATTCACACATAAAAAGTGGATAGTTATTCATCTTGATGATTATGGGTCCCTCCACCCTTTTATTTACTTATTTCATTAAGAAAATTAAGAACTCTAATATTCCAAATATCATGTGAAAATTTGGGAATATTACAGTCCTCCCCGGAAAAATTTTGATTGTCCTGAAGCAACTGCAAAAGTAGATGCAAAGCATCCATTCCCTCCAAATGGAATCCACATAAGTAATGCCTCCTCCATTTGCTGCAATGTGTCATGCATGTTTGGTTCCAAAGTTGTCTGTCAAAAATACATAGAATGACCTCCATCTGTATGGTTAGATGCCCTCCTTCCCCCATGAAGTACCAAGTGACAAACATATGATGTCCAACATCATCATCAAAACATGAGATACATACAATAAAGTGGTTCTTTCCACAAAGGAAAAGCTCCATCTCACAATACATCTCTTCATCCCATGTTTCATGAAATACATTGAGCATTGAGATGCCCTCACCTTTAGCGTTGTTGGCCTTGTTGGTTCCAAGCATCATTCTGACATTATGCAAAAGAAAAAATAGAGACATATGGGTAGACCAAAGTGTCAAGCCATATTCTCCCAATAGTAACCACCGGAGTAAGGCCCTTTGCTGCCATCCTCTATCTCCACCATGGAAGATGTATAAGAAAAACTCCCCCAAAAGCAACCAAAGCAACAAGAGATCTTGCTACCTTGTCACATCATCCTGTGAATCATGGAGCAAAAACAACATACTGAATATCATATCAGCCAAATACAAAAAAACTCCATTATCAAATATTATGAGAGTATTATGCCATATTACCAACAATACAAAACACATAAACATGGGAGATGTCATTTGATGGCTAAACTCTCTTAAGGAAAACCAAAGTGAACATGCCTTCTTTTGCTGAATTCTATCATTGATACACAAGACATGAATCAGAAAATTATGAGCTATTGGGTGGTAACCATACTCACCCAAGAGCAGCGAGCGCAACCATGCCTCCTTCTTCATTACATGAGTGTTTTTCAAGGCATGGATCAAAGAATTAGGAGCCTTTGGGTAGTAACCAAACTCACCCAAGTGCAACCAATGTAACCAAGATTCTTGCTGGCCCATTTCATATTTTTGCAAGTGGTCATGCAACCCCTTTCTTATCATCCCCACCCACTCATCCCAATGTGGATGATGAATGATGTACTTCATAAACATGGTATCCTCCCTTTGTATAATACCATCCTCCCGAAACTGTTGAAGAACTTTGCACTCCATGAAATGTTGAAGTGCACCTCCAATGAGATCTCTTAATGAGACCTTATTCTCATCAATGTCCTTCCAAAACCAATGAGGTTCTAGATCTGCTGCAGGTAGAAGTCTCTCTTTGAGCTGTGAGATGCTCATTGAGAAAGTGTCATCAAGAAAGGGGAAAATATTCCTCATCTCAAGATGTCTACCATCTATCATCTTACCCTCCATTTCTTCATGAATGAATCTACCTTCAGAATGCTCCAAGAATAATGGGGCCTCTTCATTATCACTGCTACTAAGTGACATCGATGTAGATCTGCATGGTAGTACATATCCTGTTTCAAAGCAAGGCACAATGCTGATTTCATAACTAGTCAATGTACATAGGATTGTGCTCATCCCATTTTTAGAAACTCTACATCTCAACTCAAAGGGTTGAATGTAGCTCAAAAATGATGAACTGGGATAGCTCTTCATCTTCTCCTTGATTAGTTCAAGGTTCCTTTGCACTATGCTAGTTTGCTGCTTCAAATCAGCATTTTGTTCTAACACTTGGTTATGCATTGGCCCTAATGGCATGTCCCCATAAGTTTCAATAAGATATAATGAAACAATATGTGATGAATGTGTATGCATACCTTGGATCAAATTATGTGTGGGAACCTCTTGCAAGAACACAAGAGTTCCTCCAACCGGGTCAACGGTGTCTCCAATTGCTGGTAAGAGTGATGGCTCCTCTTTTATCAATGTACCAGTGCTAGAATCTTCCTCCTCTTCCTCATGCATCTCCTGAATCATTCATTGGACTTTATATGTCAAGAGCTCAAATACTATCTTTCAAGGTTGCAAGTGTTTCTTCTCCAGATGCAAGTACTTCTGCAGTTGGTGGTGAATGTAGTGACTTATTTTCTAGAGCGACAAGATTGAAATCCTCCTCTGTTTCCTTAGGAAATTTCTCTTTGTGACACATCTCTGGTTTTATCACATCAAATTTCTTCCTCAACTTGTGAAATAAATCTCAATATTTAGTCACCTTTGCATGCTCCATGTGACCAAACCACCAATCATTGGCCCCACCATAAATATGAAGTGCTGCAATCTGGGCAACCTTTTTTTCATCCATAGAATGTAGCATGAAAAATGTATCTAACTCTTTCCTCCAAGCCTTAACAGTGCCTGAGGAATATCCATCAAATGTAGGCAAATAAAATCTATTGTGCCTCTTCCTTCTTCTTTGAGTTCAAAGAATTCTTGGAGAGTTAGACTTTCCCTGAATTCTATAGACTGTGCTTTGTACTCTTCAAGATACAGACTGAGAGTCTCATAAGTCTCAAGTTCTTTCCTTTATTCATTCCTACACACTTCACCTTCTTTAAAGAAAGTGGGCATAGTAGATCTATGAGGAGATCTATGATTGTCTGGTTTTCTTCTTTGCTGATAGGAAGTGCTTGGACCTTCCTCATCAAATCTTCTTCTTGGATCTTCTTTTTTCCATTCCTTCTTCATTTGATTGACCTCCTTAGAGATATCTTGCATGGATATAAAGAGAGGATTGGAAAGGCTACAATGCTCCTTTGTGATAGATCTCATCCATCTTCTTCTTCTTTTGATGCAAAAGATGAAGTGCCCACAAGCTGAGCCAAAGATCATGCTCTGATACCACTATAATATCCCAAAAGGGAAAATGTAGTAATATTGAAACACAATATAAGAATTGCAACTAAGTAAAAAATAAATCTAAAGACAACATCAGAGTATATAGAGAAGTTGAGCCTTTTTATTATATAGTAGAGGATTCAGGTACACGATGTACAAAAGATGAGTGGATCTAGCCAAAGAGATGGCCTAGAATCACACACAAACATGCTACAACTAGCACTGTGTAACTGGTGAGCTTACAGGAAGAAAAAATACGTTGTCCCTTTTGCTGTTGATGTACATGAAGCTGCTTCAAAAGGAAATGCATATATATGGAGCTCAGGAGCTCTAATGATGCCAAGATTCAAGATTTGGCCAATGTGATGGGAACCCAAGATAAACCAAAAAGGATTTTCCAGATCTACAACTTTGGAGAATCACCCTCCTAGGATTTGATCCTTTGACTGCTGGGTTATACATATCTGAAGCTAGATCTAATCCAAACATGGCTGCAATATGTTCTGCAAACAGATTTGAGCTTTGAGCGCTGATCCCTCCTTCAGATCTACAAGCTAGGAGCTTGAGATCTTGCCTCCTCTTCTTCCTCCTTCAAGTTGCAGCAACTGAATATGAAGCTGCTACAGAAAATGTGCTGTAAAAGGTAGAGAGGCTCTATGCTTGCTGAAATGTGCTGCAATGAGCTCCAAGCTAATGGAAATGGTGCTAGCAATGTGAGGGGATTATCCCTCACATGATTACTAGCTGAAATACTAGTAACTTCCTTCCTCCTTTGGATATACAATGATGGACTGCACAATACTTGATGGGACTGATGTTGATAAGAGGTCAATAATTTTTTGCCTATTACCAGATCTGAAATGAAGCCCTGGGAATGTTGATTTTTAAGCCCATGGTGAAAGGAATAATCCTACACCGGTTCTCCAGCTTAAATACTGAAGACAACCTCCACCTCCAGACTGATCTTCAGAAATTGCGTAATTTCTGAAGGTAGATGTTTTGTAGAGAATGGAAATGATATGTGGCACCAATTCCCGATGAAGAATGAAGTACAATCCTCTTCCAAGAGCTACTCAATGAAAGAGGTGGGATTCCCGACCAGGAACACCCAATGCTAAACAATACTTGCAATCTTAGCGAAACAACCCAAGAAAGCATGGAATGTCAACTGACAATTCCAGATCTAAACATACCTTTACATGAATAATCAAAATCATCCCTTCATTCTTGTTTTCATCTCCTTTATATAGTTTATGAGCCTTCCCATGCCTTGGCCCACCTCTAAACTGTTCTGTGCATGTGGAAATAACCCTCCATGTTTGACTACGCTGTCTCTCCAAGCCCTCCATCATGTCTAGATGAAATTTACACCCTCTCCATCATGTGTGCATTAATTGCACCACTTCCTCCATCACTTCATAATGAATGCTCTATGATCTTTCATTACATGCCTTCCATGATCTCAGTTGACTGCTTCAACCTCCATGATCTATCTCATTAATGAGATATGATCTCCACTCCATTCACATTAGTAGTTGCTCCACTACCCCATTATGTAGATCTAGGCTTAGTTAATCCACATTCACACATAAAAAGTGGATATTTATTCATCTTGAGGATTATGGGTCACTCCACCCTTTTATTTAATTATTTCATTAAGAAAATTAAGAACTCTAATATTTCAAATATCATGTGAAAATTTGGGAATATTACAGTCCTCCCTAGAGAAATGTTGCTTGTCCTCAAGCAACTGCAAAAGTATATGCAAATCCATCCATTCCCTCCAAATGGCATCCACAAAAGGAAGGCGTCCTCCATTTGCTACAATGTGTCATGCATTTTTGGTTCCAAAGTTTTCTCTCAAAAATACATAGAATGATCTCCAACTGTATGGTTATATGCCTTCCTTCCCCCATGAAGTACCAAGTGGAAACCCTATGATGTCCAACATCATCATCAATACATGAGATACATAAAATAAAGTGGTTCTTTCCAAAAAGGAAAAGCTCCATCTCAGAATACATCTCTTCATCCCATGTTTCATGAAATACATTGAGCATTGACATGCCCTCACCTTTAGCCCTGCTGGCCTTGTTGGTTCCAAGAATCATTCCAACATTATGCAAAAGAAAAAATAGATGCATATGGGTAGACCAAAGTGTCAAACCATATTCTCCCAATAGTAACCACCAGAGTAAGGCCCTTTGTTTCCATCCTCCATCTCCCCCATGCAAGATGGATAAGCCAAACTCCCTCAAAAGCAACCAAAGCAACAAGAGATCTTGTTGCCTTGTCACATAATCATGTGAATCATGGAGAAACAACAACATACTGAATATCATATCAGCCAAATACAAACAAACTCCATTATCACATATCATGAGATTATTATGCCATATTACCAACAATACAAAACACATAAACATGGGAGATGTCATGTGATGGCCAAACTCTCTTAAGGACAACCAAAGTGAACATGCCTTCTTTTGCTGAATTATATCATTGATACACAAGGCATGAATCAGAAAATTATGAGCTATTGGGTGGTAACCATACTCACCCAAGAGCAGCCAGCGCAACCATGCCTCCTTCTTCATTACATGAGTGTTTTTCAAGCCATGGATCAAAGAATTAGGAGCCTTTGGGTAGTAACCAAACTCACCCAAGAGAAACCAATGTAACCAAGCTTCTTGCTGGCCTATGTCATATATTTGAAAGTGGTCATGCAACCCCTTGCTTATCATCCCACCCACTCATCTAAATGTGGATGGGGAATGATGTACTGCATAACATGGTATCCTCCCTTTGTAGAAAACCATCGTCCCGAAACTGTTGAAGAACTTTTCACTCCATGAAATGTTGAAGTGCACCTCCAATGAGATCTGTTAATGAGACCTTCTTCTCATCAATGGCCTTCCAAAACCAATGAGGTTTTGGATCTGCTACAGGTAGAAGTCTCTCTTTGAGCTATGAGATTCTAATTGAGAAAGTGTCATCAAGAAAGTAGAAAATATTCCTCATCTCAAGATGTCTACCATCTATCATCTTACCCTCCATTGCTTCATGAATGAATCTACCTTCAGAATTCTCCAAGAATAATGGGGCCTCTTCATTATCACTGCTACTAAGTGACAGCATTGTAGATCTGCATGGTAGTACATATCCTGTCTTAAAGCAAGGCACAATGCTGATTTCATAACCAGTCAATGTACATAGGATCATTCTCATCCCATTTTTTGAAGCTCTAAATCTCAACTCAAAGGGTTGAATGTAGCTCAATAATGATGAACTGGGATAGGTCTTCATCTTCTACTTGATTAGATCAAGGGTCCTCTACGCTGTGATAGTTTGCTGCTTCAAATTAGCATTTTGTTCTAATCCTTGGTTATGCATTGGCCTTGATGGCATGTCCCCATAAGTTTTAATAATATCTACTAAAACAGTATGTGATGAATGTGTATGCATACCTTGGATCAACTGATGTGTGGGAACCTCTGGCAAGAACACAAGAGTTCCTCCAATCGGGTCAATGGTGTCTCCAATTGCTGGTAAGAGTGATGGCTCCTCTTCTATCAATGTACCAGCGCTGGAATCTTCCTCCTCTTCCTCATGCATCTCCTGAATCATGCATGAGACTCTATATGTCAAGAGATCAAGACTATCTTGCAAGGTTGCAGGTGTCTCTTCTCCGGATGTAAGTACTTCTGTAGCTGGTTGTGAATGTAGTGACTTCTTGTCTAGAATGACAAGATTGACATCCTCCTTTGTTTCCTTAGGATATTTCTCTTTGTGACACATCTCTGGTTTTCTCACATCGAATTTCTTCCTCAACTTGTGAAAAAAATCTAAATATTTAGTCACGTTTTCATGCTCCATGTGACCAAACCACCAATCATTGGCCCCACCATAGAGATGAAGTGCTGCAATCTAGACAACCTCTTTTTTAGCCACAGGATGTAGCATGAAAAATGTATCTAACTCTTTCCTCCAAGCCTTAATAGTGCTTGAGGAAGATCCATCAAATGTAGGCAAATAAAATCTATTGTGCCTCTTCCTTCTATTGCTGCTATAGGATCTTCTTTCTTCTTTGAATTCAAAGAATCCTTGGAGAGTTGGACTTTCCTTGAATGCTCTAGGCTACGCTTTGTACTCTTCAAGATACAGACTGAGAGTCTCATAAGTCTCAGGTTCTTTTCTTTCTCAATTCCTACACCCTTCACCTTCTTTAAAGAAAGTGGGCATAGTAGCTATATGAGGAGATCTATGATTCTCAGATTTTCTTTTTTGCGGATAGGAAGTGCTTGGACCTTCCTCATCAAATCTTCTTCTTGGATCTTCTTTTTTCCCTTCCTTATTCATTTGATTGACCTCCTTGGAGAGATCTTCCATGGATCTAAAGAGAGGAGTGGCAAGACTACAATCCTCCTTCATGATAGATCTAATCTATCTGCTTCTTTTTTTGATGCAAAATATGAAGTGTCCACAAGCTGAGCTAAAGATCATGCTCTGATACCACTATAATATCCTATTATGGCCTAAATCTACCTCAGGCTGAGAAAGGTAGAATCTAGGGTAACATCAAACCACGCTTAACCTGGTAGCTAGCCCTACCAGATCGGGAGAGGGCTCTCTCCTTGTCAATCTCAACAAAAAATGATCAATGAGGCTTGAGATGACTTGAATGAAGACTGATTTTAGGCTAGGTATGTATGCAAAAGAGTCTTGATTGAATTTAATGATATTTTGGTGGCTCAAGAGGAAAGGCAAATTTGGGTCTGGGGAATGAGGCTCAGTTTTGCAGAGATCTGAATGGGGCAAGGTAGGAAATTGATTTGACACTTCAATTTGAAATAAATGGAGAGTTGAGATAGGTGAGGAGTTGAAGAGGGAAAGAAACCTTCAGGGATCCTCTTCAAACAGCTGAAAACATAGAAAATTAAACAAACCCTAGGTAGAGCACTGCAAATTTTAATGAATTCTACCTTTATCCTTGTTTGTTTAAGTTAAGAAGAAATAAGAGAGAAAATGGTATACATAAAACACCAGTAGACTTAAATTTACAGAGAGAAACACACTATCAAAAAAAAATGCCACATGAATCCCATGGAGTGCTACAAATCATGGTCTATTCCTTTGCCAAACTGCAGAGATGAATGTACAATGATGCTCAAAACATTCCCAAAAGTCTAACTATGCTAATGACTGAAAAAACACAAGATATAGACAAAAAACCACTCATCCTAGCTTCTAGAGGTCGAGCTCATGAGTTTAGGAGCTGCTTCAACAAAATATAAACTGAGAACTAGAAAGTAGGTAGTGGAACAACTTGCCTCTAAAAACTAGGAAACTGATTCATTCAGTTGCAAATTACCCTTTGATGGATGAATCTACCTCTATGAATGAAAATTTAGAAAAATTACATAAAAATACATCATTTTACATTTAATTACATCATGAGTTTGACATTTAGAAGTAAGAAATTCAAACTGTAAAAAACTAGGCGAAAAACAGAGTTTTTGGGTAAAAAATGAGCAAAATCCTCCAATGCGCTGCGCCTGATTTCCCTATGCGTCGCGTCAGTTTGCAGCTGATTTTGGAGGCCTTTCCGATGTCCAAATTTTCTCCAAGTGGGCTTGTTGGAAAGGTCTACCTATATTCTTTCCAACACAAGTGTAATTTCTGAATTTGGCTTCCATTTGCCCCTCCAAAACTGAGTTCTCCCAAGACTGCTTCCTGTGTGTCACAAAAGGGGCAGAAAGGTCATTTTTGGGGTGTTTTTGACCCTTTTGGAAGCCCAAAACCTGTCAAAATTTCTTGGCCATTGGTATGCATGCATATTTTTCCATGAAAAATCTAAAAATGTCAAGTTTTCATCAAAAGGAGTCCCGTATCAAAAGCGTGCGCCAGGTGGCGCGACACATAGAGCAGAAAAGTATGTTTTTAGGCCAAATTTTCAAAAATGCAAAATTGTCCCAAATTTTTTGAAATTTGGGCTGAGTGTTCTTCATCAAGTGCTATGCTGGGCCAAGGAAGCCTCAGCCAATATCTGAAGTTTATCATGCTCTTTTCGCCTCCTCGATGCCTTCTTCAACTTGGCCTTCAAAATCTTGATTCTTGCTTTGCAAACATGATTTCTCGCCCAATAATGATTGGCCATGTGCCTCAACATATTTTTCTCTTTGTTGGCCTTCTCCAACATTTTTTCCAAATGCATATTTACCCTTTCAAGCCAAGTTTCACGATCAGCTTCAATTTCTTGCTCAAGTGAAGTCATCTTGGTTTTGCTCCTTTTGGTAGCTTGCCGATTCTCTCGTATGTTTCGCAACTCCATGATGGTTTGCTGATCCTATAGCTGCTTGTTTCTTTGCTCAAGGTACTTGATTATCCACTGGGCTCTTTGCAGTTTGAGGGAAAAAGCATTGATATTTTCCCATTGCTCCCGAATGATCTCTCTAAGCTTTGAGCTTGGTGAGCCCAAATTAGTGCCATCATCATGAATGAGGATGAAATCTGTCTCCTGCCCTCTTGAAGGCCCCTCATCATGTATTGTCCTCTTAACCTTGTCCTGTACTTGCACTGTTGATGGAGGAAGCGAGACCCCTTCCACCCTGGGTGGAGATAATACTCGCTTGGCTGCTGCAAACAACCTTCTAGTGCCATTTTGATAGGTGACAAACACCGACACACTAGCGGTGTGTGTCTCATGACCCTCCTGCTGATGTGAAGGTCCACCTGTCTCATGAAAAGCTTTCGGAGGTACTTGAAGAGCTATGAAGAACTCATGAGAAATGAAATCCTCCCATGAAATATCCTGCAAACCAAGATGATGCATAACCACAATTTTGATAAGTGCAAAATGATAGATACTATTACACTGCTGCTCAGGAGTTTTCTTTTGCGCCAGGGTGGTCATCTTCTCAATAGTTCGACACATGAAGTAGGGGAGGTTCATCATTCTCACCTTGGTAAAATGCATTAGCAATCTGATGTGATAGGCATATAAGCGAGAAAACCGGCCCTCACAGCTGAAATATTTGATTATGAGTTTCATCAAAGGGGCATATGAATTTTTCAAGTACCGAAAGGGAAAAATTTTACTGAGTTGTCTCAAAAAACCAGGCTTGATGTATGGCTCACAGTGTTCCTTGTCAACTTCCTGCCACTTATTCCATTGCTCTCCGACATTTGGAATACCGGTTGCTAGAGACATAGACTCCGGTGTCAAGGTGAATGTCACACCTGCAAGAGTGACTTGGCCATTATGTAAATGAAGCACAAACAATCTGGCCAACTCATGATGGTACTGGAATCTAGCAACCATCTCACAAAACTGATAACAAGACTGCTATTGGAAACATGTGATAGCAAGAGGGCAGGCCTGCAGTTCAGCAAGTGAAGTAGGTTCCTCCCGTACATGTGTACCACTCTTGTGAGGTCTCCTTGGTGCATGCAATTCGGTTGGAGAGTCACTGTGTGTTTCTTCATCACGGTCATAGGAGGAATCTGACTCCATGTTTGCCAAAGTTTGTGTTGTCTTAGATGAATATGAAGAGTTTTAGGTGTCTTTGGTTTTTTGCTTTGCTGCCAAGTGTATGAAAATGTGTAAAGGGTTATGAAGGGAGAGGGAAAGAGGGATTTTGGGAATGTTGCCAATTGGAATTTGGGGAATTGAGGGGTTTTAGGGACAGTTTCTAGGCTTTAGGGATAGTAATTGGGGTTTGGGAATTTTGTAGCTAGGGTTTGGGATAATGGGAATTAGGGATAGGGGTGAATGAATTTAGGGATATGGGGGGAAATGGGTTGATGAAACTAGAACAACAGTGAGGGAATAAAAATTTTAGGGGGTGATGGCCACAAAAAACTAATTTACAAACCCTAAATAATCATGACTTGAGCAAGGAAGTAGGGTTTGAATTTTTTTTATTAAATCCTCATAAACATCTTAAGACACACGTTTGTTGGCAATGGAAGAGTTGTCGAATTACTTGGATCGGAGGAAACCGAGCAAATTGAAGATTTGAATGAAATCGTGGTGAAAAGATCTTGTAGCTCTACGCGCCGTGCCATAAACCCAACGCGCTGCGTCGGTTATATGCGTCACGCCAGTGTGTTTTTAACATTGTGGAGGCAAACCCAATGCGTTGTGCTAGCTCTATGCACCGCGCCTCTCAACCAATGCGCCGCGCGCACAAACTTGCACAACTTTGCTGTAATTTTACTCCCTTTGTTTCAACACGACCTTTTCTTCCTCACTCTTTCTTTTTGGAATGAAAATGAGCCCTTTGAAACATGAAAAATGACTTATATACCAAAGGCTTTAATTTTCCACTCCAAAAAACCGACTTTTGTAATGTTTACCTTTGACACTTTTTTTTAAACTCTGTTTTAGGCAGTTTGCTTCATTTTGCCTCTGTTTAACTGAATGACTTGATTTTTGTTTGCCTTGCAGGGGATGGATTTGCTGAAGTTTGAAAAGGTGACCAGGGTTGCCATTGAAATTATTTACACATGAGAGAACTTGAAATTACATCAAATTTATACAAAAAAAAGATAAAATACTCTATTTTTTCTCAAAACAGAGTTTTGAGGAAAAATACATTCTAGGCATATGATGATGAAATTTATTTAGTACTGGAATTTTATTCAACCTCCTCATGCGCCTGATGACCTTTATTGGACAATTTGAAGACCTTTCTGATGAAACCCTAGACCTAATGAAACTGAAACCCTAAAAAATGACTCTTGCAAACTATAAGACAAAAAATGACTGCAAATGATCTTAATGAATGGAAATGGGCCAGCAGGTAAAGGACATGAGGGAAAAAAATACAACAAGCCACCACCGTCAGATGATCCATGCTCCTAATGGAATGCAGCTGACTGAGTGTGACACCTAATATGCAATGCAACAATAGAATTTTGATCACTGATGGAGGGATGAGGATACCGACACTGACATATCCCAAAATGGAAAATGCAGTAATACTGAAACAAAATATTAGAACTGCAACTAAGTAAACAATAAATCTAAATAGAACATCAGAATATACAGAGAAGCTAAGCATTTTTATTATATAGGAGAGGATTCAGTTACACAATGTACAAAATATGAGTGGATCTCGCCAAAGAGATGGCCTAGAATCACACTACAAACATGCTACAACTAGCACTGCGTAACTTGTGAGATTACAGGAATCAATACTGCGCTGTCCCTTTTGCTGCTGATGTACATGAAGCTGATTCAAAAGGAAATGCAGATCTATGGAGCTCAAGAGCTCTGATGATGCCAAGATTCAAGATCTGTCCAATGTGATGGGAACCCAAGATAACCCAGAAAGGATTTTCCAGATCTATAACTTTGGAAAATAACCCTCCTAGGGTTTGATCCTTTGACTTTGGATTATGCAGATCTGAAGCTAAATCTAATTAAAAGATGGCTACAATATATTCTGCAAACAGATCTGAGCTTTGAGGGCTGATCCCTCCTTCAGATCTACAAGCTAGGAGCTTGAGATCTTGCCTCCTCTTCTTCCTCCTTCAAGTTGCAGCAACTGAATATGTAGCTGCTAAATAAACTGCGCTGTACAAGGGAGAGAGGCTATATGCCTACTGAAATGTGCTGCAATAAGCTCCAGGCTGATGGAAATGGTTATAACAAGGTGAGGGGATGATCCCTCACTAGATTACTAGCTGAAATACTAGTAACTTCCTTCCTCCTTTGGATCTGCAATGATGGATTGCACAATCCTTTATGGGACTGTTGGTGATAGGAGGTCAATAATGTTTGGCTTGTTTCCAGATCTGAAATGAAGCCCTGGGAATGCTGATCTTTAAGCCCAAGGTGAAAGGAATAATCTTACATGGGTTCTCCAACTGAAATATTGAAGACAACCTCCACCTCCAAACTGATCTTCAGAAATTGCATAATTTCTGAAGGAAGATGTCCTGCAGAGAATGGAAATGATATGTGGCATCAATGCCTAATGAAGAATGAAGTACAATCCTCTTCCACTAGCTACTCAATGAAAGAGGTGGGATTCCCGACTAGGAACACCCAGTGCTAAACATCACTTGCAATCTTAGCTAAACAACCCAAGAAAGCATGGAATGTCAATTGACAATTCCAGATCTAAACAGACCCTTACATGAATAATCAAAAGCATCCCTTAATTCTTGTCTTCATCTCCTTTATATAGTTTATGAGCCTTCCCATGCCTTGGTCCACCTCTAAACTGTGCTGTGCATGTGGAAATAATCCTCCATGTTTGATTGCACTGTCTCTCCAAGTCCTCCATCATGTCTAGATGCAATGTACACCCTCTCCATCATGTGTGCATTAATTTCACCACTTCCTCCATCACTTCATCATGAGTGCTCTATGATCCTTCATTAGATGCCTTCCATAATCTCAGTTGACTGCTTCAACCTCCATGATCTATCTCATTAATGAGACATGATCTCCACTCCATTCACATTAGTAGTTGCTCCACTACCCCATTATGTAGATCTAGGCTTAATTAATCCACATTCACACATAGAAAGTGGAAATTTATTCATCTTGAGGATTATGGGTCCCTCCACCCTTTTATTTACTTATTTCATTAAGAAAATTAAGAACTCTAATATTCCAAATATCATGTGAAAATTTGGAAATATTACAAATTTCGAGGTTGATAATTTCAAAGGCTATATTTGGATGAAGGGATGATGCCTGTCAGATTCATTCCTTAGCATTCAACTCTTGGTTTTTCTTGCGAATGTTGTATTACAAATCATTCCCTTTATCGCATCCGACATCCTCTTGATTGATAATCAATGCACAAGTTATCGCGTGAATAAAATTATTCTCCGATCATTATTTATTGATTGGTCCCATGTGTTTGTTGTGATGGCATCCCTTTTAAATTCTTCTGATGATTATGATGCTTGTACAATTCATCACCAGTTATAGGAAAATGGTTTATCTTCGTTCACTATGAACTGGGAATCTAGTGTTTTAATCTAGCCATCCAATCATGATTCTGTCTTTGATAATTGTCATTCACTTTATCATTTTCTCATCAACACACACAATGACAATTTTTTCACATCCTTTGATCTTCATTATTTATCTCACCATTCAGATACTTGTCAAGTAGCTAAGGAAATTGAACCTTCACCGATGGTTATTTCAGGTCCTCACTATCTTGAGAACCATTCTAAATATGATCATATCTATTCCCCCCTCATAATATTTTCACCCAGACCCCCCGCTTTTAATAAAAGATTCATTATTTCAAAGTTTTCAGGATTTTCACGAGGATTGTTTCGAATTTCATGATCTAATCGTCGAATGGTTGGAGAAATCTTACTTGACAAGCTCCATTGCAAATAACATGTTTCAGGATTTTCTCATGCTCTCTAAGCAGGATGACACAAAATAAGGTGCATTCGAAATAATTTTTTTAGATTTGTCTGATTATAAGTTTTGTTGAAAAGGTAAGAATGCAGACTAGTTAGAAGTAGTGGGCAAGAAACATCTTTCTGTTCATAGGAAAGACCTTCTTTTTGTTGTGCAAGTTCTTATATTTTCTCTTTCACATTAATTTATATTAGTTTCAATCGATCATATCTTTGTGATTGCAGGTCAGGAACAATTACGTTGGCTACATTGGAAATTCAATTATACATGACCCCAACCTTATATCCGGTTAGGTTAGAAGTTATAGGTCTAGTTTCATTTTAGTCTACTTGCACATTCATTATACATTCGTTTCCTATAGTTTGTCTTTTGTTCTCTGGTTTTGGTTTCACATCATGTTTTTGTTTAGCTACTTTCTGTCTTGTCTTCTAGTTTTGTTTCCTTGTTGTGTGTTGTCTTTCCTTTCCTTTTATGAGACCTTGCATGAACATGCTCTATTGTCTCAAAAGGGATTGTTGAAAAATAGAAAAGTACTTTGTGACACTGCAACATTTGACCAACTATCTATCTTTCTTCCTTGTATTGGTTACATCTTTTGGTTGATGATGTTCCGATGAAAAATATGATCCTTGCATTAGGAGAGCCTTGTGTCCAACCATGTTCTCCATGTCTATTATAGAAACATCATCCCTACACTCGGGATTTTATGTTTCAGTGTTTTTAGGCTGATCCAATCAAGTAGAAAACGACAAGGGGAAAATATAAATGAGCAAACCAATATCGTAGGTCTTTGAAGGGACAGCCTATTCTACTCTCAATATGTTGGCATCCATCTTCCACCCATGAAAGAAATAAGTGTCGATGTATAGTCCTATATAAAATAAATAAATAAATGTGAAAGAAGAGAGAGGTTTCCTGCGCAGAGAGGTGACACAAGCAACTTCGTCGGGGTACTTTCTAGGCCTGCTGACAACATAGCAATGTTTGTGTTCCTGAAGTGACTTTGCGAGGGTAATTTCCAGGCTTGCTAGCAGCAGAGAAACACTAAGGATAAAAAACTACACTATGAAAATATAAAGCTCACGAACTTCATTACCCTACCTTGATTTGAAACAATGTGTGATCGTTGGTATCATGTTTGTGTTTAACCAAGAAAAGGAATGAAGGGGCCTAGTTTTATGCACGGGGTTAGTTGGGAAGCCATGGTAATTTGAACAATGAATCAATACTTCTTGAAGAACTAGACCCTGCATGAAAGAATCAGCCAATGAAAAGAAGCTGGATTTCTATCAGTGTGTCGCCAAGTGTTGTCGCTGCGACAACAACCTCCAAAATTTTTCCTACACCTGAATTTTGGAGCCTATTATGGATCTTGCAATTGGTCATTCTGTATTCGCTTCTTGTTTAGTTGATGCTTTTGGGCTCCCTTCTTGGATTGGAACTGTCAAAGTCACTTACTCACACATGCTCAGTCCGTATCAAGTGCATAAGCACATTATTTTACGCAATCTTGAATGAGCATAACACAATCCATTAAGAATGTTCCTGTGTGATTTCCAATCCATGTCGACAGTAGGTGCGCATTGACATTGACAATTTCTCACTTCTAGCTATGTTTGTACTTCTATTTCAATGAGTTTTTCAAAATTTTTCCTTCATGCACATTTCTTTTTGAAAGTGTCATTTTCATGTTTTTGGTTGTCAATTTTACTTCATTTCACTCTAATTAGTGTCATTTTCATGCTATCTTTTCTCTGGCATGTGTTACTTTCACTGTTGTTCACATATCGCAAGCGTCGTTCACACTATATAAATCTTCATCTTTTTGCATGATAAGAGTCACACAATGTACATAAGATTATTTTGGTGGTTTCAAGAGGTTATATTTGTGCAAATGAGTTTATATTACCATATAGACATCTGTCGCACTCATTTCCAAAGTTTTAAGCATTGCCGCACAAGTGTCGTCATGATCGTCACAAATTTTACCTTTAGTGTCGCACTTGTTGTAATCTATTGCAAAGGGCACCACATTGAGGGAAGTATGTGTTCATATGTTCAAGACGCCCTATGTTGTGTCATAAAGTATCTAAGTGTGTAATCGCAGTCAAGTCCTATCACTGTTCACATCAGTTTCACTCATACCACACTTAACCACATTTTCCAAAAATTCTCAGCAACTTAGCCTCATATGGCCTTCCTAAATTGCGCATTGTGCAGTTCCAACCCTCAAGCTACAAAATTTCCTATTGAAAGTGTGAAATGTGGAGTTCTTGCCTCCCAGGACTGTGGACTGCTTAATCCTGAGCCTTGGTGTCCAAAGTTGCACAATTAAGCCCTCCAGCCTGGCCCCAACTATGCATTCCGAAATATATGAGCTCAAGCTCAAACCCCATGCTCTTGAATTGTGAAATCACCAGGTTTGATCTGCCTCCAAAAACTGTGCAGTTGGCTTAAGAAGTGAAAAATCCCTTAGCGTGGCTCACTGACTCCCAAAACTGCACAATTTATCTCTCCTGCCCAGTCAGTACTGCACATTGTGCAGTCTCAAGGCTCAAGTCTCAACCCTGAGCTCTTGAACTACGCAATCACCTGGGCTCCCCTGTCCTCTAGAACTGTGAAATAGGTTGATTCAGTTCCCATCCCCTCAACTTGTCACAATGATCTCCTAGATTGTGCAATTTTCTTCCTTAGTCCAGCTTGAACTGCACATTGCACAATCTCGAGGCTCAAGCTTCATCCCTGACTACCTGATTTTCACAATTGCGTAGTCACTGAGCCTCTTTCCTAACCTTTCACCCGGTTCTGACTCAGTTAGTGGATCAATATGCACCATCTTAGAGTAGGGCTTTATAATACTGATTCCATATTGTCATGATTGGATTGAAAATGCAGGTACTCTATCATGTTATGGAAATATGTTGAAGAAGGAGATGGATAAGGAAGACATGCTATAAGACACATATGGAGTTGAAGAGATAAGATGATCATCAGGTGAGAAGACGAAGGAACATTGGACTACAACAAAATACCAAATATTAAGACCACATGAAGATTCCATCTAATTCACAACCCTTTGGAGGGTAGATATGAATAATGATGCATATCTCTCATGAAGATGAAGCATTGGATACATCCCTTATTGTATACAGAAAGAAATAAGAAACAAGAAGGAAAAATTGGCACTACCACATCATCATGCAGTCCATGTCATTAGTGTCATATCATTTCCTCTCACGAGTCAACATATGCTACATCATTTTTGTGGATTATGTAATTATCTATTCAAAATGTATTGTAAAGTGGAAGTCCAAAGTACACATTCAAAATATGAAGAGTCATGTAAAGTTGAAATGTCATAGGAAGTCAAACAATCATGAGGGTATTTGAAGAGTCAAAAGGAGGTGAAGCATCACCCCATTGGTTATATATACACCCTCATTATATGAGAAAAGGAATTTTCACCTTGGCTTCTCCCACAAGGAATTAAAGAGACAAGCTAGTTCTTTTGGGGAGCAAGAAGTGGCTCCAACGCTCCACTATTGGAGCTAGTGGTGTTCATTGTATACATGTATCTTGGAACTTTTACTTAATAACATAAGCCTTCATGGCTAACATGTTCTTCATGCATGGATTATTAATATTTGTGAGAGTATTATGCATATGTTTGTATTTCATGTTTGCTTTCATCTGTGCTAAAGTAGTCGTTGAACTATTTCATTTATTTTAGTACCTATCATATTGAGATAGTGCTAAAGTAGTGGACTATTCCACTAGACACTAGATAAATATTTCTAATCGATTGGTTGTAATGACCGTCACATCTTTTGTGGATTATTCCACTAGATGTTAGATGAATCCTTCTTGGTTGCACATGTCTCTACTAGGGTGGTACTATTAACTCTCTCTTATAGGCTCACTTCTCTTTCCCCTATGTAGTAGAAGAAACTTGACACACCTGCAAATGAACACTCACCAGGGAAAATCACTTTCTTTTCGAAGGCACCTCTGCATTCCTCTTTCTTGCTAATAGTTAGAGCTAAGGAAAATATCCAAGAATATATGGAAGTTGGGCCAATACGCCGGATGGGCTTCCTATTCCAAATGGTGTGAGGTCTAATTGGGACTTCATTTCGGGAAGACCCCCTTGGTTGACGAGTTTCTAACACCGTCAACACTACCATTCAAGGATACCACACAATATATATTTATGGGATACAACTTGAATCTATAAACCATTTCCATTCAACAGACTCCATCCAATTTTTGTAGCCAATGGTTTTGATAAAAGAGAATTTTTTTTAAGGCCTCAACCTCCTAACTCCCTAGGGATAAAAATATTCTTCCAAATTACTCGAAATTTCTTATTTATCTTCACATTATATCCAATTAATCTAAAGCTGATTCTTATAGTCCTTTCAAAATCACCTTTTGGAATATAAGCTAGAGACATGCAATTAACTAGTATGCCCCCCAAAAATAATTTGGCCAAGATGACAATTAGTCATCTTAAGAGAGCCACTTATTCCATCACACATATGAATTTTTTCAACCATGTCCACAAGATATTCCTAATCACTTATAGAATAATTTTTGGAATTTAAATAAAAACCAGAGTATTTTAAGTTTTCCTAATCCATATTCCAATTAAAAGGAACATTGTGAGAAAACAACATTTCATTCTCATCATCAATACTCGAAAAGGAGATAGTACACATACCCACATTTAACTTCTCCATAATTTCAATATATTATAGATCTAATATCTCCGTTAATATCTCCATAATAGGGGTGACAAGGGGAACTCCTATCTCAACGCCTTACTAGGATTGAATAAAGCATAGGTTGAGCCATTTATCATAACATAAAAAGACATAAAAATGACACAACCTATCATCTAATTAACATAAATCATCATCTAATTAAAAACCGAATTAAAAAACCCAAGCGGATTAAGATCATTCTAAGGTAAATCTAGATAGCCTCATCATAGACCTTAGACAAATCTAATGTTATCACCATAAATTGCATATTTATTATCACAAGAGAATGTATGCCCTCTTGTAAAACTATTATGCCTTCATGTATCTACCTACCTAATATAAAAACTCATTTAAAATATTTATAGATAATACATCCTTCACTCTTCTTGATATAGTCTTTGCCACAATTTTATAGAAATGTAGATACATAATTAAATAGGACTAAACTCCTCAAAAGAATATGGATTAGCAAATTGAGAATAAGTCCAAATAATGTTAAATTGAAGTCAATGGGCATATTAACATCAAATATAGACTCTTCAACCACTCTAAAAAAATATTATTCAAGAATTTCATAAAACCCCATAAAAATTTCGACAATCCAACCATTAGGACTAGCACTTTGATCCTTTTAAAATGAACTTAGAACAATTTGAAAATCCTCACTTGAAAATTTCTCTAGAAGCCTTCTATTGCCCTCCTCATTGAAAAAGGTTGCATATAATGAGGTAACTTTTACTATTTCATCAATATTGCACTATTTTCCTCCTTGTAAATATCTGAAAAATGTTCAACACCTATTGTAACTATATCTTGATGGTTGTAAATTATTCCCCCAATAGGTTTGTTATCCTTTAAATAATGTTTACATTCTTACCATGTAAGGCATACTCATGAAAAAACTTAGTATTTTCATTACCATTTTCTAATTGAGGGGCTTCAACCTTCAAGTTTCTTCCTTATCAAGTGAAATATTTATTATTTTAAGCTCCAACAACTACAATTCATTTTTAAAATTCTCACTTGGATAAGCAACATAACAACATTATATAATTATTCTAGTTTTTCCTTGGAAGCCACCATACCCAGATCAATGGATCATCCCTTAATCTTTTTTCATGTGCACATTTTTGTACACACCACTTAATTTTCTTTATATTGGATTCATATTAGAGAGTAGTTGAGACAACTAAAGATCCATTGAATAACACCCACTTCTCCTTTACCAATGCAACACAATCTTCCTCCTCCAACCAAGTTGGGTTGAACTTGAATGGAATTGGAGGTAATGGAAATAGAAGACATTTTAAGGAAAAAGCATATAATTTAATTCCCTTTATGATCCCACCCATTTCCTTACCCTCACCTAGTCATTTATCGAAACTAAAGACAAGAGAATCTGATCCAATCTCTTTGCAGTCCTATCAATCCCATTTTTTTTTTCCAAGTAGGTTTCATTTGCATGGACTCTATATCAAACATCCCCACTCCTTAGAAATAAATTTAACAAATGATATACTTGTGCTGAAGGCCACCATATTTTAGCACACCTATAACGACGTTTAGGTCGCATCCATGATTACAAATTATTTACCAAAAAATGACATTTAGAAAATCTTCGCCCAATATGAAAGCCTTGTTAATATAGGTTCCTATATGTTCAAAACGATGGTTCTTTATCCAAATCCTAGGAATATATAATTTCTCTTTAAACATAAAAATACCTTGATATCCAACTAGAAATTACCCACATGAAGGACCCCTCGCGTCATAAAACATAAAATGCTAACCTTATAATAACTTTTCTAATTCATAAACCAATTTACCACCATCCCCCATAGTCTCCTGCAATATATTTAGATCAAGCTTGTGTCTCTCAATGATTATCTTTAGGTCAATTTTTAAGGGAGGGTAACTAGACTTCGAAATCTCAATGAGATGTAGATAATTATCTCCCCTTAATAATAATACATTTTGTTCCAAGGACACCTAATAAAGAATTTTTTTTATGTGAAAAATAAAATTTCTCTTATTGCAATCAACTAGTAGTTATCCAATGTATTTAATTATGAGAAAAATTATAAAACTTCAAATACTAAATAAAAAGACAATTGCAATATTCACAAAAATAAACAGCGGAAACTCTAATAGAAAACCAATCACAAAATGGACACAATATTTCGAACAAAACGTCCATAGAAAAACCCTGAAGGGAAAACCAATTCTTCAGATTTGAGAGTTTTATTAGTCTTCAACAAAATCTGCAATTGATGAATATTATAATGTTGCTTTTCAAACCCCAACAAAGCTACAAAAAAAATTTCTTCACCTCCATAATTTGATCTGATCATTGGAATGCTCACGACCTCCCTTTGTAACCTAACACGACCTCTCCTGCAAAATATACCATGTATGACCTCACACATGTGACTCCTTTAGCTCTTTGATGCTCACGACCTAGAATAAATTAGCCTCTTGACCATGTTGGCAACTTATACAACCCTAGTGGCAATCGATACGACCTCCTCTTGAAAATCTCAGTTTCCACAAGGAATCTCGTCCTATCTAAGAGAAAAATCAACCTCTCTTAGAACCCTCACACCCTCAATAAATTAACCTCCCTGCTTGTAGAAAAATGTTAAGAGAATTCCTCCTCCAGATCTAAGAAACTTTAAGAATACAAATGAAAGAAAACTCTGTAAATATCCATTGCTTTAACTGCTAATAAAACCCTCACTGGTGTCAATCCTCACACATTGATCATTATGATCTCCAATTCTACCCATTTATTTCCTTTATAATATCTCATTGAGAAATCATTGATTAAGATCTAGATATAAAATGATCTAATTGATGGCTAAGGTCACTTAAATTTACTAGAAGCCTCTAAAGGAAAATTGACCATGTATTAATTATTACTATTTAATTAATCAATTTCCCTAGTTAAAACTTAGGAAAATAATTAAAACTCATTAATTAATTTAATTAATACAGGTCCATTCAAAAGAATAACTTAGGCTTGGAGATATATGTTTTCTCTTATGTTGCTAGCTGCACTAACACCACCTTAAGCTAAAACACATGTTTGAGCTATATCAACCAATACTCCCTCTTGGTGAGGAATGTGTTATACGTTGTACACCATCGTGCTCCATGCTCACATCAGGAACACCAGTCACCTTCAGTACCGCATGACCTGTTTCACTATGCCACAACTCTCTTGAACTGCTGCTACAAGCAATGAGTGAAAAGTCATCCTCTAGCCAAATAGAAAGCTCATTTATGACTGTCACTATCTACTTCTTGACCTTCTTGTCACCTTTCTTCTTTTGTGGTAATGGAAAAAATCATGACAGTCATAACACTTGATATTAGACATGTCATTCTTCTTTTACTCCTTGGAGTTGGACCCTTTATTGAATCCCTTCTTCACTTGTCCCTTGCTCAAAAGAGAAACATTCTCACTTCCATCTCCCTTCTGCTTATAACGGCGCTAGTACCATTGTTTCCTTTCACAAGCCTCAGTGAAAGCTCCTCCTATGTGAAGTCTTTCCATAATAATTCTCAACTAGGAAAATTAGATCTTCCACTAACCACTTGCACGAAAACATCCCATTGCTATGAAACCCATTCAAGGTTGCTCTCACAAGATATTTGTCCTAACGTTCTCTCCAATGGTTGCTAGCTCATCTCTGACGATCCTAATGTGGGTGAGATATCTAACAATGATATCTCCCTTATTCTGTCTAGTTCTTTTGAGCTTCTCTCTTAGGATCATTTTATGATTCATATTTTATCCTGGAAAAGTTTGTTGATGGCATCCCACATATTCTTGGTTGTATCTTCTTTGGCTAAATGTGGAAATATGTGGTCCTTGATCGTGAATAGAATAATACGCCTAGCCTTGGCATCATATTTTTGGTCCTAATGAAACATGATAGGATATGTTGGTATAACAATATATTCCGTAGCAAACTCATTCAACCCATGCTATTCTAAAATAAGAAGGCATCAGATTCTTCAAACACCAAAGTTAGATGCGCCATCGGACCTATATTGATCCCTCAATCTTGCTAAATCCATTGCTAAAGCCCTCAAGAGAAAATGAAAAAAATATGCTTTACCAGCTAATAAAAGTACCTAGAAAACCTGATGATCTCCCTCTACAAATGATCTCAGATGCTACCAAGAAAATCACACTTCCTTTGTGAACTTGCCTTTCCCACTAGAATTACGCAATCTCCCTCCCAAAAACTTGCATTACCTTCGAGAAATCACCATGAAGAATTTCTTTGCCTCCAACAACTAGAGAAACACACTCACATTGCCTCCATAAATTTGACTTCACAACTGGAAAACGAAATTGTATCTCCGACAACACAAATTGGTAAATTGGCAATTTACACTAGTTAATTTGACCTCCCTCTTGTAGAAAATAACACTGGTAAAATTCCTCCATGTAAATATGGAAATCAATATGGGTTTTTAAACCCTTGGCTTCCTCTTCCAAACCCCTGCGTTGATCTACTCCATTAAACCTATACGATTCAGATATGCTCTAATACCATGTGAAAAATCAATAAAATATCACTTATTGAAATCAACCGGTAATTATCCAATGTATTTAATTCTTAGAAAAATTATTAAATTAAAAATATGAAATAAAAACATGATTTCAATATTCACAAAAATAAAATGTGGAAAATTTGATAGAAAACCAATCACAAAATGGACACAATATTTTCGAACAAAACTTCCTTGGAAAAACACCAAAGGGAAAACTAGTTCTTTAGAGATGAGATATTATTTAATATTTAGCAAATTATGCAATTCATGAATATTACAATACTTCTTTCCAAACATCGTAAAAAATATAGCAAAATATTTCTTCACCTCCACTAGTAGATTTGATCACTGGAAAGATCACGACCTCCCTTTACAACTTGGCACGACATCTCCTAGAAATATGGCTTGTATGACCTTACATGTGCAACTCCTTTGGCTCTTTGCTGCTCACGACCAAGACAAAATTAGCCTCTCAACTATGGTGGAAACTTGTACAACCCTCATGGAAATATGTACGACCTCCTTCTGACAATATTGACTTCCATAAGGAATATCGACCTCTCTTAGAGAAAAATTGGCCTCTCTTAGAACCCTCATAACCTCAATAACTTGGCCTCCCTTCCTGCAAAGAAATGTTGGGAGAATTCATCCCCCAGATGTAAAAAAGTAGAAGAATATTGATGAAATAAAACTCTATAAATATTCACTACTTCAACTGCTGTTGAAACCCTCACTTGTGTCAATCCTCACACAATGATCATTATGATCTCCAAAGATGCCCCTCAATTTCATTATAATCTCTTGTTGAGAAATCAACAACTAAGATATATATCTGAAATGATATAATCGATTGCTAAAATCACTTACAAAATTTACTAGAAGTCTCTAGAGGAAAATCGACCATGTCTCAATTATTACTAATTAATTAATCTATTTCCCTATGTTAAAACTTAGAAAAATAATTAAAAATTGATTAATTAATCTAATTAAGAGTTTTCCATTCAAAAGAATAAATTGGGCTTTGATTGAGGTGGATATCGGTGGCGACCCACCAATTCCTTTTGGACCCCCACCATCAGTTATTTTAGTTTGTAAGTTTCATCACAACTTACTATTTATAGCAGTTTTTTGGGTCCTGAACTTCCGGAGCCGTTTTGAGGCCCTAAACGACGCTTTTTGGGAAAACAGGGAGCAACATGGGTTGACAACCAATGTTTCTCACTCAAAAGTTGTAGTCCTCGGACAGATATTTTTAACGAGCTATTGAGCACGTCAAACAGAGATTTGACGCCAAAGTTACATCCTCGAGAAGTTGAAACACCAAATTACCCAAACGGGGCCCACAGTTTTGGCGCTTCATCTCCTAGGGTTAAGTTTTTGGATGTTTCAGGTTTTACATTATTTCTCAACCATAAATAGGCCTTCGAGCCTCATTGTAACATAGTTTAGGGGTTGGTAGCCGACACATCTTTTCTCAGAGATAAGCGCTACCAGTGCCCTAACTTGCTTGTTCCCATCATTTTAGTTCTGTAACACAATGGGGAGGCCTGTAGCCGTCACATCTCTTCTCAGGGATACGTTACTAGTGCCCTCGGTGCTCATTTCCATTATTTCTCATTGTAACATAGTTCAAAGGCTTGTAGCCGCCACATCTCTTCTCAGAGATACGCCTACCAGCACCTTAACTGTTTATTTCTATCATTCTTTTATTAATAAAATGAAGCATTATTTATGCTGCATCTCTATGTTTCTGGTTATATCTGTATTCTGTTACGGTCCTGCATAAATCTGGATCAGTGGTATCAGAGTGGGTCTGATCTTTCTTTGTTTTTCTTTTCATGTCCCCAATGTGGCCAGGGTATAAGGAGTTCAACCTCGCAACCCCGACGACCCCCCATGGCGGAAGGAAATAAAGACGAGGGAGCAGGAGATCCTATAAAAATATTTCTCGAGGAGGCCCTCGAGAAATGAAGGAACGCGATGATGGATAAATTTTCCCAGATCCTTCAACGACTACCCACCAGTGACACATCTACCTGCAACACGTCCGCTAACAGGTCTGCGACATCCTGGACAAATCCAAAACCAAGTTCAGTAGAATTCCCCCCCCCTCCATGGAGGAACTTAACGCAATGGAGACCATTGCTTCCTAAGGAGGGAGAAATGATCCAGGTGGATATCGGTGGCCACCCACCTATTCCATTTGGACCTGCAACATCAATTCTTTTAGTTTTCAGCTTAAGCACAACTTACTATTTTTAGCAGATTTTTGGATCCTGCACTCCCGGAGCCGTTTTAGGGACTTAATGATCCAGGAGGATATTGGTGGCCACCCACCAAGTCCATTTTAATCCCCACCATTAGTTATTTCAGTTTGTAAGTTTTAGCACAACTTACTATTTATAGCAGTTTTTCGGGTCTTGAACTTTCGGAGCCGTTTTGAGGCCTTAAACGACGCTTTTTGGGAAAATGAAGCAACATGGGTCATAGATCAATTTTTTTCACTCAAAAGTTGTAGTCCTCGGATATATATTTCTAACGAGCTATTGAGCGCATCAAACAAAGATCAGATGCCAAAGTTACGTCCCTGGGAAGTTGAAACACCAACTTACACGAACGGGGTCCACAATTTTGGTGCTTCATCTCCTAGGATTAGGTTTTTGGACGTTTTGGGTTTTAAATTATTTCTCAACAATAAATAGGCCTTTGAGCCTCATTGTAACACAGTTCAGGGGCTGGTAGCCAACACATATCTTCTCAGAGATAAGCACTACCAGTGCCCTAGCTTGCTTGTTCCAATCATTTCAGTTCTGTAACATAATGGGGAGGCTTGTAGCTGTCACATCTCTTCTCAGGAATATGCTACTAGTGCCCTCACCACTCATTGCCATTATTTCTCATTGTAACACAGTTCAGAGGCCTGTAGCCACCACATCTCTTCTCAAAGATATGCCTACCAGCACCCTAGCTGTTTATTTCAGTCATTCTTTTATTAATAAAATGAAGCATTATTTCCGCTGCATCTCTGTGTTTATGGTTATATCTATATTCTGTTGCGTTCCTGCATAAATTCGGATAAGGCTCGGGGATATTTTTTTCTCTTGTGTTCCTATCCTAATTGACACCACCAATTGAGGCTATAACACCTGTGTGAGCTACATTGACCAATAGATTCCTTGACAAAATATCTTAATGATCCTAATCACGAGCTATACAAATATTTGATTTCCTATCCCTATTATAATTATTAATCCCTCTACCATCTAAAATATACAAAGTGCCCTCCACTTCACCCCACCGCCACCTTTTCCATATTTTTTAGATAATGGATTATAACTTTAACCTCCCCAAGATAATTCAACATTACTAGTAGGACTAGTCTTATTTTTATTTGCTAGTGACATATTCTTAAAATGATCCCTCTTTATTATAATCGTAGATGAAAACTCAACATTTCAAAAAAAAAAAAAATCCCCCATGTAAGTCATCCAATGGCCAAAAAATACCATCCCTCTACAATTTGTGAGAAATATCAAACCCAAAATATTATAATTAGAGGCGCAAGATGTTTTATAATCTTACCTTTATCAAAATTTGTGATTCCCCAATAAGGTGATCATCTTGTGTTGTGGAAACAGTATTTGAAAGTTCTTCTCTAACTTCTAGATAGTGCTACTTAACATTAACATCACTTGCCATCATCTTCGAAGCCTTCTCATTTTCCCCTCTTGATGGTGCACTCTATTTATTTTTAGCATTTTAGATGCATTCTTCAAAGTCTTTGAGACCACCCCAAAATTCAAAACTTCCACATGATTATATTGAAATGATGTTGAAATCAATGCATGCATATTGAAAATAAGTTTTCTTAAAATCATAAAGATTTACTGACTTGCATGTCAATGTCTTATTTTTGATTGTCAAAGGCACATAAATAATATTTTCATATGCTAATAAACTACATGATATTCATGGGCTTTGATAGAATTGTGATTGCAAATGGTGTTTAGCTTCCTTTTCATTCTCTCCATGTGTCTATTGTAATGTTGTTAATCTATTTAACCCAATTAATCCTGTTAGTTGATTATTTTCCTCTCATTAGAATATAGACTCCATCATATGGTTTGAATAAATAGTTGTCACTTATTCTTCTTAAGGATATTCAATAAATTCATGTACAATGAAATCAATAATTTTTTTTCCAAGGGAAAATTCGTAATTTTCATTTATATGAGAAAATTACATGTTGTATCAACAACATATTCGTCTATGCATAGATTATGTAAAGAAAAAAACTCTCGAGAGATATATAGCTCAATTTTACATATGTATCTTGTAAAAACAATACCGTGCATGAAAAACAAGAATATCTACATAATCACAAAATATAAACAGTAACATGTCAAAAGTCTCAAAAAATTGCAGTATTCTTAGACTACCTCCTGTCCCTCCATATCCTATATGATGGGTCTATGATAGTACTGATATTCCTGCTGTCCATCTTGTTAAAAAATGAGCCAGTGACCCCATGCTAGCTGTGATGCTTCTTTGGATAATTGATCAGCCACTTGGTTCCTCTGCCTGTAAATGTGAGTAACAATTATGAAATCAAAGTAAGCTTTAAGTGCCATAACTTCATCCAACAATGATATGAGATTATGAACATGAGATAGAGTAGCATTGTTAAACCAGTTTATAATGAATTTTGAATCCTATTTCAACTTTTCTCTCGGGAAAAGGTGAGGAGGAGTCTGAGGATGTTGAGCTCTACATAATTATTAGTCCCCGAGCCTAGTCCCATCTTGATTTTATAGGAGTGTGAATCATATCTGTTGAGTATATCACCCCTGTGACAACCCTACATGTTTGAGGCCCTGTAAAAATATGCCCATGGGATGGTGTTGTCAATAAATTCAGGAGTGATAATTTTTCCCTATGCTATAAGTGCTTTGGTCGGGACAGAGTGATAGATGGATACGATAGTGTTTCTTATGCTAGTCCAATCCACCATCAAACCCTAGAATATCACATGATTGCGAGCAAGACATGTACCCCATGCAATCAGGAGAGGGATATTATGCTCTTTTGGGCAATGATCCAAATGCCACCAATTTCACCAGGCTTCGAGAATCGTACTGCCTTGCCAAAGCAGAGTGGTGCATAGGGACTTTAAAGTGAGGAGCTATATATGTTTGCTTGTAGAGCAGGTGAGAAAAATATGGTCCACATCCTGAAGTTGTAGTTTGCACAAACAACATCTAGATGGTCCACATATAGCTCTCTTGATAAGGTTGTCATTTGTTGGCACACAATTTGTGAGAATGCACCACATGAATAGTCTGGCTTTTGGTGGAGCCTTTAATTTCCAAAGGTGTCTCCACAACCACTCTTTGTTTTGAGGTTCCTGTAACTCACTCAGAGAGGTATACCCCTCCTTTGGTGTATATCGGCCCCTGGGGGATAAGGCCCATAAGAGTTCGTCCTCCTTCTCAGTAATCCTAATGTTCGTAGACCGAAGAGCTCTCAGATATAGGTTCCAAGTCGACTGCCAAATGTCCTAGATATCTAATTCTTGGGCCGATTTCCATGCCTGTGAGATCCAAGTGGAGTTGTAATTGTCAACAATTTGTGAGATTTAGTGGATGCCAGCAGATGCTAGATGTTTCTTGATAGCCAATGGTAATTGGAATGCCTGTCCGCAACCTGACGATGCATCCACACCAATCCGAACATGGTCACCTATTCCGATTCTCCAAGCTAGGCCTTTCTTGATGACGTGGATTGATCTGGTGATGGCACGCCAGATGATGGATGATCCAGGAGAGTGAGGGATGTGACCTCTAATCCACTCTAGGGTGGATCGAGGAGCAATGTACTTGAAATAAGTAACCTCTTTCCACAAACTACTGGCTGTAATTAGGTGCCATCCCATTTTTTCTGCCAATGCAGTGGAAAATATGTTGAGGTATTTTAGCCCCCATCCCCCCCAACATTTGGGTTTGGCAATAGTCTTCCAAGCGATCCATGCAGAAATCCTTCCATATTGCTTGCCCCTCCAAAGGAATCTTCTGCAAATTTGTTGTATTATGGCTATCATTCCTTTGGGAATCCAAGCCAAAGCCATCCAGTACACAGGGATTGCTTTCAGGGCAGATTTTATTAGAACAAGTCTTCCTGCTTTGGAGAGGCATCTCCGTTGCCAAATGTTAACCCGTCGCTCCAATTTGGCAATTAACCAGTTCCAATCATTGATGCGATAGTTATTAGGTTTCAGACAAAATCCGAGGTATTTGATATCATCCACCAATTCCTTGCGATCAAAATGAAAGAGGCCTAGGGCATGCCTGCATTCAATATCAGAGCACCTTACCAAAATAATTGTAGATTTACTATGGTTGGGATCCATAGCAATATATTTGAAGAAAATATTCAATATATTAAGGAAGCTGGTGCTTTCATGGAATGTACCATCAAGAAAAATGAGGACATCATCCAAAAATAGTAGATGGACCAGTTGAATGAAATCAATTAATTTGACTCCATTAATGATCCATTCCGCCTTTTCTTTTTCCAAAAGAACTGACAACCCTTCCATAATTGATAAAAAAAAGTAATGGGGAGAGTGGAAATCCTTGCCGAAGTCCTATACCTGCATGGAAGAAATGAGATGTTGCACCATTGATAGGTAAGCTGAAAGATGCATTAGTTATACATCCCATTATCCAGTTGGTGAAAGAGTGGGGGAAGCCAATATGAAGAAGGATAGGTTGTAAGTAACTCCAATTGGTACAATCAAAATCCTTTTCTAGGTCAAACTTGAGGATGGTGCTCTTGAGGCTTTTGAGATTTATGGAGTGCATGACTTCCTGAGCTGTACCTATCGCTTCATGAATTTGCCTCTGGTTTAGGAAGGTGTTGTGGTAAAACACAACCCCCCCATTTTTGACTTATGCACTTCAAATAATGGGGACCCTTTCTACAAAATTTTTGGCTAAACACCTTTTAAGATTTTGATTAAGTTAATTATTTTGTAATTTTGTAATTTTGTCATTTTTATCGAATTTATATTTTGATTATTTCATTGAATTTGGTTTTTCATAAGCTTTCCAACGATACTTGTTTCACTTCATTTGGTCAACCGGTTTGTAAATAGCACTCTTTTGAAGTTTGATCATTTTCTCACTTGGGCTAAAAAATGTATAAAATGTACCAATATTTAAATTTTCTTAGTTAAAATAGTCTTCATTGTAAATATTAACATTTAGTTAATTTTTACTAATTTTTTTTATTTTTCAGTAACGGTCATACAAAATGACCCAGCTAAATTGAACACTAGAGGAAAATACGTTTCGGAATATTGGTAATATACTCTAACTTGTTATTTTAAAACAAATTGCCAAATCCAAAACTCCAAAAATGCAAAGTAGTTGTAGTCTAAATTAAAGGATGGTTAATCCACGTGAGCCCCATTTCCCAACACATCATTCCTTGCAAAATCCCATCTAAAAATTACGATTTCAAATGTGCGATCGAAAACAATATTGCGATTGTGAAACATCTCAAATCGCATATCGCAAATATTTTATATTTGTTTGATTCATTTGTATTAAAACTGTCGAAATCCGATTGCAAATACATGCGAAGGGTTAATTTTTTTAATATAAGGTTTGTTGACCTCCTTATGCCTCCCGATTCATTTTTCCTCACATCACTCCCATCGCACATCACATATCTTACTGTTTTATTGCGAAACATTTATCGCTAACTGTCTCCAACTGCGATTCTTGATAAGCCTTTGACTGCGATTTGTGGTAAGCCTTTAACTCTACGATTTGTGATTGACCCCTGCCTGCCACATCACTTGATTTTACTGCAGTCCCTCCGCTATCTTCTGCCTTATCCCTCCACTCCTCTCTCTCTCATGTGGTGTGCATTTTTTATATTTTTTGAATTATTAATTAAAATAAATTATATTATATAATATTATAATTAATATTATATTTTAATTATAATTTTAATATAATTTAAATTATAATCTTAATATAATATTTTAATATTTTAATTAATCAATAGATCATTTTTTAATTAGTTTAATTGTATTTTTCAATTAGTTTTTATTAATTAAATTTTTTTTTTTTCTAAATAAGATTGATCTATTAACAAGGGTGTAAAAATACAACGTGACCGAGGCCAAAAGCTACTGCCTTGGGGAAGGCATAATTAACATGAGAAACACATATAAAGACTGCCCTTTAACAGGGAAACCAGTCTGGAAGGGAAGTCCAAAACCCACGCAGGGGCTCAGCTTATAAACATCATGAAATTGCAGAGTGTGCATGGATACAAAAATAAACAGAAACAAGCCAAAAATCCACCAAATCGGCTGATCATAAACAAGCCCCATTGAATGGGCCGCTAGGTGAGAAGAAGGCACCACAGTAGACATACTATTCATCTGGAGGAACTTCAACGATGCGACACCAACCTACAGCCAACAAATCCCGCACCAGAGCATCTTCGGATTCAGAGGGGCCCTGATCAGCGGGCGCCATCACCACCTTAGGAACGCTGCATGCTGGATCATCCGGAGGTTGCAACGACGCGCTACCGATTCCCATCTGAGGATTCGACATCTGGGTAGAGTCTGGAACGAGGCCTGTTGGATGAGCACTGGACTCCCCCGGCTGAGCCTCCTCCTGGAAGATAACAGTAAAGAGAACTGAAATCCTCGGGCGATTCAGTGTGCTATCAAATGTGAAGCGCGCAGTGCCCGTGGTAGGCAAAGGCAGAGACCTCGGAGGGCGGGGAGCTGGAGAGTCTATAAAGCACCCTCTCCCACTACGAGTACGAGGGTAGTGGCCAGCTAGCAGACCACTAGAGCGAGCAGGCGCGCCAGACGGATGGCTGGAATATGTGCTAGGAGGATGACCCCTGGAGCCACCTCTGCGGCTCCTCATTCTGTGGCGCAAACGAGGCATGGAGGGAGCAGGTGGGCGCTGGGCAGCAGCGACGACAGAGTTATACCAGCACAAGTAGAGGCCAAAGGTCAGAGCTATGAGCTCCAGATTCAACAGAGTCGTCTTCTCCCCAGGATCTGAGCAGGGCTCCAAGAGAGCCTCCCCCTCCAGACAACGAAATACTACCAAAGCAGTCGAACCAACAGCATATGGAATGGGGACTGAATTGAGGTTCGAGACCACGCATAAATGGGAGCTGTGCGAATGAAACACAACAGAGAACCCGACGCCACCCTGCCCATTATCCTCCCCCCTCGCGTAACTATGAGCCTCCGTCATAATTGCATCATTGAAGGCAAACGCAGACTCCAGCATGCCAAAGCATGCGATGACAGAATCCAGAGCGGAATACATTGTATGAAAACCAGACCCCCGATGAACCGTGCCTTTGAACACTGCGAGGCGTAAATGCGAAAATATGGCAAACAGAGGCGAGAGATATTTCTTTTCCTGGGTGGGCAGGTGTCGATCCACCTCGCCGCGCCCCTGTCCCATCAAAATAAACTCAGGTCTGCACACCCGCATCCGGGAAGTTTTTATTAAAATTAATAATGTAATTATAATTAATTAATAGATAATTATAACTTAATTTAGAATTAGATTATAACTAAATTAGATGAATAATATAATATAATTAGAATTAATTAATTAAATATTATAATCTAATTTAGGATTAGAATTTAATTTAAAATTTTGATTTTTTAGCTCAAGTAACAAAAATTTCAGATTTTTGGCAATTTTAATATACCAACTTTAGAGGTTTATAAATGGAGTTTTATTTGGCCAAATGAGGCCCATGACAGCTCATTGGAAAGATAAAATGATGGAGATTATTCCCGAAGAGGTTTCATTTCCAGATTTGGTTATTTATTTGGTCTAAAATTCAACAAAAGATCAAGCTCCGAATTTTTAAACAAAACTATTTTTCTGAATTTTATCTTTTGCATTTTAATTTGCTACAACTTCTCATGAGTGTAGATCCATTCGTCTATGTTCTCTTTGGCTAGTTAAATCAACACAAACATCAAAAGAAAGCTTATATTTCATTTTCACTTATTTAATTAATTAAGTTTCAATTGGATTTATTTTAATTTCTAGATTTGACATTTTGATTTTATTTTTGCGTTTTAATTTTTTCTTTGATTTGTTTTGTAGGAAAACAGTTGAAGAGATGAGAAGAAGAAGATTTCAATCAATGAGCAGACTCCAACAATTGAAGAAAATTATTTTGAACCAATGAAAATTGATGGAGCAAAACCATTCTTCAAACAAACTTTCTTATGGAGAAATCCTTTTGTAAAGTTTATAAATAGCAGTTATCAAAATGTAATAGGGGCTTCTCTCCTCTGCAATTCTGGAATTCTTGATGGCACTATTGTCTAGAGGATTTAAAGGTGTAGGGTGGGAGGAGAGGAATCTCAGATCTGGATATTATTGAGGTTTTTCTTTTACATTCTGAGTTATGTATAATGAATAGAGTTTTGCACTATTGTAGCTCTGATTTTGAAAGCAGAAGTTCAAGCATTGTAAAATACTGTTAGAGACTGGAGCTGGAGAAATGGACTTAATAAATTGGTATTTATAATACTATTATTTTAAATGTTGGTTTCAATTTATGATAATAGGAATGTGTTAATTTACTCGCATACTTGTGCACTTCTGTCAGTATGAGTAATTTGCCTCAATTTATGTTATTATTTGTCTCTACTCTTATGGGTTGAATTCTGACTTATGAGTAACTATTTATTCAAAATTGTCTTTTAAAACTGATTTATTGAATAGTGATATGTTGTGAACTATTTCCGCATGTTATTGTTTAATTATTTAAGTTACTGATTAAATGATCAATATCATTTTGAGAACTACTTCCTGAGTGTTGTTGATTGATTATTTCAATTAAAAGGTCTCTAGGTAGAATGTGTTTGATATTCACAATGTCAGTTAATTGAACTACTTCGTTAGCTTGGTATTCATTAAAAAAAAAACATATTTAAATCTCAAATATTTAAAACATCTTGCTCTCTGTTGGGATAGATCTATATCTGCCTAACTAAGATAGGATTAAAATAGTTTTCTTTTGCTTGCATTTTAGAATAATATTGCATTTAGATTAAATTCAATATCCCAAAAAATTCCTCTTCCCAAAGAGGCAAAACTTTAAATTGTGGCTTGGCTAAGCCCAAATTAGCTTAAGGATCACTTTCTTGTCCAATCGGCAAGAGAAATGATCCGATGTCTCTTTCCTATTGGTAGATAAAAGTCATATTTTCAACCAATGGAGATTGAGAGAAGGTAACTGGACCTAGTTAAACCAGTCAGAGCCACTATTCCAAACGGAAAAGGAACTGCTTTAAGGTCCGGATCGAGTGGTTATCCCCCATGTTGTTGCAGCGAATTTCGAGGCCACAACATTTTTTGTGCTAGAAGGAGGGTCTGAGACTTGTTTTTTTTTGGAGTATTTGTATTCTAATATTTTATTTTGATTATAATGACTCCTTTAAAACTTCCAATTTGGAGTTGTATTTCTGGATGAGCATATTCCAATACTCCACCAAAAATAGTAAGGCTCTTGTCTCAGGTAAAGTTTAATGGTAAAAGGAATACTTCCGCATTTAATCATGCTTTACAATTCATTCAAAAAATTTCAATTATGCTTTTCATGAAATTGATGAAGGTATTTTATGCAGGATTTTTACTCTTACATTCTTGGCAAAAGCCATAAACTGGTGCAAATCACTTTCAATTGCTTCAATCCACACTTGGGAACAATTTATTACAATTTTCCTTTGTAATTTTGATGGATATATCTACAAACAGGTATGTGACGATTTTGAAAATCTACGAAGGTTTGAAGGTGAGTATTTAATTGATTTTACCATTAGGTTTCGTTTGAATTGTTTAAAATTTAAAACTGAAGATAAACCTTCGAAAAAAGAATTATTAGATTGGTTTGAACATATTTGCTCTCTTCCTTCCATTCATAAGCCATGTGAAATTATTTCAAACTTTGATCAATTTCCTCATAATTTCATTGACATAAGTAATAATTCCAATATAGCGGTACAAACAAATGATGATGAAATGGCCTCTATTTTGTATAATCAATTCCTTCAATTTCTGCACATTTCTTACAATATTGAGAAATATCAGGGTGCACCTCCACATGTCCATGAATCTCTGTCACGAAACTTGGAAAATTTCACTAATCAATTGCAAGAAAATATTAGCAACAATATTGAAGAAGATACCGCTTTGAAATCTGAAAATCAGTATGCACTAGAACTAGAAAATCAAATCATAACTCGATAAGTACCAGCAGCGACTAAATTTTCCAATAATACGCAATCTGATGTACAAATTTATGAATTCTTTCATGATGAGCAAATTCCAAATTCAGATCAACAAAGAAACATTCTTCAAGAAAGCACAATTACCCAAGTAAATGATCTTAAATCTGAAAATTGCAATGAAGAAAATGCACAAGAGTTTTCAAATAGAGACATTTTCAAATGCATTGTTTCGGATTCATATTTTTTTCTTTATCCTGATAATTTCCCAAATAGCAATTTAACCTCTCTTTACATTAAAGATATTTCAGAAAACAGAGAAGCTGATATAAATAAATTGTCGATTAGTTTTTATCAGGATAGATAATTAATTAATGGTCATTCTTCTAGCATTAATGAACATGAACTTAATATTCCTTCTTGTTTTGATACATTAAATAAGATCAAAGAGAATTCTAATGAATGTCTTGAAGCTATTTATGATAATTAGTTTGACATTAAGGATATTGATTTGTCTTCTTTACAATTGAATCCTCATGATCAAAGTCTAATCACATGTGAAAATGAAGAACAATCTAATTTAGAAATTGCTTCAAATAGTTCTCGTTTTCAAACAAATAATCATGCTTATGATTTCAACCTTCAAGAAACCATTCCAATATATGATTTATATGATGATCAAACTTACATTCCTATTCAGAGTCATATCCTTCTCTCTAATTCACAAGTAGGTATCAACAATCGTTTTAATTGCATTATTCTGCCCAATTCTTGTGAAGAGGAAATTACTTTAAGTCACTCCCAATTGTGTTGTAACAATAATTGTAACAGTAGTGTAAACTATGATTCAATTTTGTTATTTTTTCAACATTTTTTTAACTTTAGATTTATTTTCTATTTTTAGCCCTAGATTTTTAGATACTTTATGCTGGCATATTGAGCAGCTCAAATTTGAACACTCAATTAATGCATTACCTCAATGGAAAAATGAAGTTTAAAATCATAATTGTGAACATCAAAAGTTATTAAATTTCCAATTTCAAGTGATGTTCATTCCTTATCAAATACTTCTTACTTCTCAAGAGCAGTGTAAAAAAGATAGTGTATTTTTAATTTATGACCAACAATCTAATTCAATTAATAATCTTCTGTTGAATTTATTGGATTTCCATCCATTTTTCATTGATCAGTTTGAAAGACATTTGAAAAATTCTCCTTTACAGAAAACTGTTAATAATTTAACACTTGAACATAATACTAACAAAATCACAAAGACCATTGTTTCTGAAATATCATTTCTACAACCTGGCCTGTCATCTTCTCTTTTAAACCTCTCCCACTCAATAATGGAAATCCATCCAGATTTCTATGATCCAATTGAAATTCAATTGGAAAGGTCATTTCAAGAGAAGGTAATAGTGAATAAGATACTAACAATAAAGATACATTCTGGTTTCAGATTTAGTTTTTGTAGTTTAAATATATTTGCATTTTTACTAATGGTTGACATGTATATACATGCAGGAATTAAAATGTTTACATGGTTACATTGGAAGTATGACTACACCTAGTCATGTTTCCTCATTAAGTTAGAAATATGAATAGATTAATTTTCTTTTATGTTTGCATTTATTTCATTATTTCAAATTTTCAATAAAACAAGTAATGAATTCAATTTATTTTGGGCATCCTATTTCAATTATAGAAAAACAACCTAGAGCATTTTAGAAGCTCTTGAATTATCTAATCATACTTATCTGTCAAGCCTTCAATTTTCTTGTTTTTCGAAATTCATAACATTGATTATACATGAAGAAATTCTAAGAATTTTCTACTACTTAACAATTTTTGATTCACAAGTAATTCTAAGAATTCATTTTTACCACTCTTGCTTTTTGATGGAATTTTGGAAAGGATGCAATTTGAAAAAAGTCATTACTTAACATTTTAGATCAAAATAAGAAGGTGATGTTGAACTTATGCAAATTTTGAGAAAAATTGGGAGAACTTGAAGCTTCAAAGAGGTAAAACTTACAATCAAAATTCTTCCAGATATGTGTTTACAGGTTCATCATCTATTGTTTATTTTTATTTTAAAGGTTGTTTCTTATTTCTATTTTGTTTTGTGTGCAGATATTCATTAACTTGATTATGCAGATTTAAGATAAGTAAGCTGCCAACCCTTGTTTCCAAATTCTGCAACATGTTCAAGGAAGTATTTATGATTTTGTCTGAAATTTGAAGGGTATCTAATTTTGCTTATATTGAAATCCTGATAAGTCTTAATAAATTGTCGGAATAATCATATTAGATCATTTTATTTCACAACTCTCTTTATAAGAAAGTTCTGATAAAATTAATTTCCAATAAAAAATTTCGACATTTAATTAAATTATTAAAGGGTTATTTACTATAAAACGAAGTTAAAACACTCACTTTATTTTTGAATTGGATACTTCAAAGAAGTCATCGACCCCACATATGGCTCATTATATATCGCAAATCGCATATCAGAGTCTCTAAAATGAACATACACTAAATATATCCGATCTCCCGATATTCTCATTCCCTTCGATCTTCGATGATCTCTTCGTCTGATATCGCATTATATGCATCGCAACATTTGATCAGAGGCAACTCTTAACAATTCCCGATAGGAAACCTTCGATGCATATCTTCTGAATCAATTTCAATACTCTCGCTAATTTTCCAATAAAAATACTTCACCAAAATTGCGATATTCATATAACCCGGACCCGATATTACATTTAAATCCTCTTTATATACAGATATCGCGTCCGTTTATAAATATCGCGTCCGTTTATAAATCGCAAATTTGGTAGGGGCATATATTTAAAAGTTCTAATGTCCCAGATCCGATATGAAATTACAATTCATATAATAAAAAATATCGGGTCCGTTCTTCATCACACATCGATGCATCAATGAAATTACATTTTGCATATCAGCAATTTTAATGGTTATTGTTAAGAACTTGCCCAATAAATTATATTAGTTGCGATGCGATAAAATACAAGGTAAATATATTCGATGCGATGATACAGATATCGCACGAGATAAATAATATGTTAAATGATAAAAGTTTCAATGAGCGATGTGGAGTTTGATGCGAATTGCGAAATCGCAAAATCACAAAATTGCGAAAGTGTTAAGTTGTGTAATATGCGAGAAGGTAAGTTATAAAAGATGTGAAGTGTAACCGTGCATAATTGATCACTATTTGTATGAGCTGCAAAACCAAAGTTTCGCACATATATTTTGATATTTGCAGTTACATTGCATCAGTCATTAACCACATTTTCATTATCGCAAGAATAATATCGGTGTTTCATTTCATTCACAAACTTTAATCTTCCGATATGACTATTCTCTGATATCGCATTCATCCCTTTGAAGTTTTCTATCGCACATGTTCGTCTCGCGACATTTGCATCATGATAATTATATCGCATTGCTAAACTCAAATAAAAATTTCTTCAAGATCTTTTGATGCGATAAACTTTGATATTTAAATTTCTACCATTTTATTTTAAATTATTATGGAAAGAGTTCAATCGCATATCGGCAAAAGTGTAAGTCGCAGATTTTAAGTTATGCATTGCTAATAATCTCGTGATGCGAAAAATTTAGCAAGGTAATATATCGATGATTAATTCGTATTTTTAATTTTCTTTTATTATGGTTTTTTTTCCATACTTAACATATAAAGATTCAAATTCTCTTTATATATTGTTACAATATTCTGGATTCTGAATCAATTTCAATATTTTGGGGCTGATATAAATTTAGAATGGAAGAAGCAAAAAGAACATTCATTGCTATAATTCATAAAAAATCACAACGTCATCCTCATTTTTGATGGATTCAATTTATTTCTGATTTCTTAAACATAAAACATTGATTTCTTTTAGTTAACTGCTTGTTTTACTTTAGATTTAATAAATAATGATTTTGGGTCAATAAAAATTCTTCATGCTATTAATTCTAATTAAAGAAAAAAGTTAACTTGCATTGGAGAAAATCATCTTTCTCAGGTAAGATTAAATGCAGTTCTTCAATGGTAAGTTTTATGTGCCCACTTTCATTTATTCACATTTCTTCATTTTTGTTGTAGTCTTTTCTGATCTTGAACTATGTTTCTACTGGTATTCATGAACCATTCGCACCTCTACCATATCAGTTTTCAAAATTTCTTTTTACTCTTTGAGATTCTTGAGAGAAGCAATAATGATCCTCATTGAATAAGCTAAACTGGGGAGTTTCTGAACCTTTAGTCTGTTTCTTTAAGACATTAATTTTATTAAAAAATAGTTAAGATGCTTTTATGTAGTTTTTTCCTTGAAAAAGAAAATTTGCAACAGATATCAACTTCTCATTCAACATATTATCTATCATAACTGCTATTTCACCTTCTACATTTTGAGAGCCTCATTTTTATATAACTCTGCAAAATAAAATTTTTAAATCTCAACATATGAATGAATGTACATATACTTATTTTCTTTTATAAATACTTTGTTGAGAAATTCATACAAACGATCTTGGTAGAGTTAAAGTTTTAAATTTTTTTTTTTTTAATTTTTTTTAATTTTTTCTTTATTTATTTTTTATTTGCTAATTTCTTTTCTTAATTTAGTTTAAGAATTATTTTCCTTTTGTTTTCAGTTTTGATTTGATTTTGGTGACTTTTTCATGATTTATGTGAAATAATTTTTTCTTACCTTACAGTTGTTGACATACATGGGAAATATTTTACTCTATCCATTTAAGTGAATTTTATTTATCATTAAAGACATATCTTTATGGAATCATAAAACTAGCTTGCTTTAAATATTTTTCGTGGAGGAACACACATCCTTTCTAAGTGATTGAGTTTACTTTTTCAAGGAAATAATTGATTTGAGTTTAATTTAATGAATCCCTCCCACCCCTCCACATAAAAATCATTTGATTGATAGTTGCAGGGAAAGAATTTGAAGCAAACATTATGAAAATACTATGTCCATTAAACATAAAATCTCTATTACCATCCCATCTCTTTCACTCAAATACATCATAAATAAAAAGCTTGCAAATGCACTTATCAAAAGAGTGATAAAAAGATGAAGCATGGGAAATACAAGTAAACTCGTCGGGGCTATGGACGCTCGTTGGCAGCGGGACTAGGCTTGTATGGCATAAAAGACAACTTCGCCGGGGTACTATTCAGGCTCGCTAGCAGCGAAGCGATGTCAAAGACAATCTTAAAATGGATATATGTTTTATCAAAAACTCCTATCTCTAAATTCTTCTATTTTTTCACATGAAAAAAAAAAAAAAAAAAAAAAAAAAAAATAAAAAAAAATAAAAAATAAAAAATAAAAAATAAAAAATCCCCCAATTTGGATTCATCACTTTTACTAGAGTCTGTTTTAAGTACTTATCTTTACAAACTCATATTGCTTAATCTATTTATATGGAACCTATGGAAATGTTTTACTGTTAGACGATTTCTGATTTCCATTATTTTTAACCTTTGGGTAAATTTAAGCTCATTATCTTTAATAAGAGATAATTGGTTCTTCTCCCGCATGTCGCCATTGTTGTGGTAAAACACAACCCCCCCATTTTTGGCTTATGTACTTGAAATAATGGGGACCCTTTCTACAAAATTTTTGGCTAAACACCTTTTAAGATTTTGATTAAGTTAATTATTTTTTAATTTTTCATTTTTATCAAATTTCTATTTTGATTATTTCATTGAAGTTGGTTTTTCATAAGCTTTCCAATGATACTTGTTTCACTTCATTTGGTCAACCAGTTTGTAAATAACACTCTTTTGAAGTTTGATCATTTTCTCGCTTGGGCTAAAAAATGTATAAAATGTACCAATATTTCAATTTTCTTAGTTAAAATAGTATTAATTGTAAATATTAACTTTTAGTTAATTTTAACTAATTTTGTCCATTTTTCAATAACAGTCCTACAAAATGACCCAACTAAATTGAACACTAGAGGAAAATACATTTCGGGATATAGGTAATATACTCTAACTTGTTATTTTAAAACAAATTGCCAAATCCAAAACTCCAAAAATGCAAAGTAGTTGTAGTCTAAATTATAGGATGGTTAATCCACGTGAGCCCCATTTCCCAACACATCATTCTTTCCAAAATCCAATCTAAAAATTACGATTTCAAATGTGCAATCAAAAACAATATTGCGATGCGATATTGCGATTGTGAAACATGCGAAGGGTTAATTTTTTTAATATAAGGTTTGTTGACCTCCTTATGCCTCCCGACTCATTTTTCCTCACATCACTCTCATCGCACATCGCATGTTTTACTATTTTATTCTGAAACATTTATCGCTAACTGTCTCCAATTGCGATTTTTGATAAGCCTTTGACTGCGATTTGCGGTAAGCCTTTAACTCTGCGATTTGCTATTGACCCCTGCCTGCCACGTCACTTGCTTTTACTGCAGTCGCTCCGCTATCTTCCGCATTATCCCTCCACCCCTCCTCTCTCTCTCATGTGGTGTGCATTTTTTATATTTTTTGAATTATTAATTAAAATAAATTATATTATATAATATTATAATTAATATTATATTTTAATTATAATTTTAATATAATTTAAATTATAATATTAATATAATATTTTAATATTTTAATTAATCAATAAATCATTTTTTTAATTAGTTTAATTTTAATTTTCAATTAGTTTTTTTTAAAATTAATAATGTAATTATAATTAATTAATAGATAATTATAACTTAATTTAGTATTAGATTATAACTAAATTAGATGAATAATATAATTTAAATTAATTAGAATTAATTAATTAAATATCATAATCTAATTTAGGATTAGAATTTAATTTAAAATTTAGATTTTTTAGCCCAAGTAACAAAAATTTCAGATTTTTGGCAATTTTAATATACCAATTTTAGAGGCTCATAAATGGAGTTTTACTTGGCCAAATGAGGTCCAGGACAACTCATTGGAAAGATAAAATGATGAAGATTATTCCTTAAGAGGTTTCATTTTTATATTTGATCATTTATTGGGTCTAAAATTCAGCAAAAGATCAAACTCCAAATTTTTAAACAAAACTAATTTTCTGAATTTATCTTTTGCATTTTAATTTGCTACAACTTCTTATGAGTGTAGATCCATTCGTCTATGTTCTCCTTGGCCAATTAAATCAGCACAAACATCAAAAGAAAACTTATATTTCATTTTCAAATATTTAATTAATTAAGTTTTAATTGGATTTATTTTAATTTCTAGATTTGACATTTTGATTTTATCTTTGCATTTTAATTTTGTTTTTGATTTGTTTTGCAGGAAAACAGTTGAAGAAATGAGAAGAAGAAGATCTCAATCAATGAGAAGACTCCAAAAATTGAAGAATAATATTTTGAACCAATGAAAATTGATGGAGCAAAACCACTCTTCAAACAAACTTTCCTATGAAGAAACCCTTTTGTAAATTTTATAAATAGCAGATAACAAAATGTAATAGGGGCTTCTCTCCTCTGCAATTTTGGAATCCTTGATGGCACTATTGTCTAAAGGATTTAGAGGTGTAGGGTGGGAGGAGAGGAATCTCAGATCTGGAGATTATTGAGGTTTTTCTTTTACATTCAAAGTTATGTATAATGAATAGAGTTTTGCACTATTGTAGCTCTGATTTTGAAAACAGAAGTTCAAGCATTGTAAAAGACTATTAGAGACCAGAGCTGGAGAAATGGACTTAATAAATTGATATTTATAATACTATTGTTTTAAATGCTGGTTTCATTTTATGATAACATGAATGTGTTAATTTACTTGCATACTTGTGCACTTCTATTAGTATGAGTAATTTGCCTCAATTTATGTTATTATTTGTCTCTACTCTTATGGGTTGAATTATGATTTTTGAGTAACTATTTACTCAGAAATCTGTCTTTTAAAACTGATTTATTGAATAGTGATATGTTGTGAATTATTTCCGCATGTTATTCTTTAATTATTTAAGTCACTGATTAAATGATCATTATCATTTTGAGAACTACTTCCTGAGTGTTGTTGATTGATTATTTCAGTTAAAAGGTCTCTAGGTAGAATGTGTTTGGTATTCACAATGTCAGTTAATTGAACTACTTCGTTAGCTTGATATTCATTTAAAACAAACATATTTAAATCTCAAATATTTAAAACATCTTACTCTCTGTTGGGATAGATCTATATCTGCGTAACTGAGATAGGATTAAAATAGTTTTCTTTTGCTTGCATTTTAGAGTAATATTGCATTTAGATTAAATTCTACATCCCAAAAAAGTCCTCTTCCCAAAGAGGAAAAACTTTAAATTGTAGTTTGGCTAAGCCCAAATTAGCTTAAGGATCACTTTCTTGTCCGATCGGCAAGGAAATGATCTGATGTCTCTTTCCCATTGGTAGATAAAAGTCATATTTTAAGCCAATGGAGATTGAGAGAAGGTAATTGGACATAGTTAAATCAGTCGAAGCCACTATTCCAAACGGAAAAATGAACTGCTTTAAGGTCCGTACCGGGTGGTTATCCCCCATGTTATTGCAACGAATTTCGAGGCCACGACAGAAGGTAAATTGTTCCTTGGCAATGTGGAGAGATAGGATAGGCTTAATGCGCTTGGTGATGATCTTAGAGATTATATTGTAAATACAATTGCAAAGGGATATGGGGTGATAATCATTGAAAGATAGGGGTTTATCGGTCTTAGGTATGAGGGCAATGAATGTGGAACTTGACTAGAGGTCAGACTAGCCTCAATAACTTGGAGAAGATACTTCCCAATGAAATCAAAGAAGGTGAGATATAATTCAATGGGCCACCCATCTGGTCCAGGGCTCTTTTCCTTCTTGAACCACTTCAATACCTCTTCCACTTCCCCTAATGAGACCGACGTGTTTAGATTTTCTATGTCATCTTCATCCACAAATCTATGCATTGATCTAGAAATCTGAAGTATCTCAGTAATGTTTCCATCCCCAAGGTCCCTCTAAAGATTTGAGAAGTATCTAATCCCCATATCTGCAAGTTGAGCATGGTTTTTTTCCACATTGCCATTCTGGTCCTTTAGTTCCCATATGGTATTTATACTCCTTCTGCCTTTTGCACATCGTTGGAAAAATTTTGTATTGTCATCTCCAGCTTTGAGCCAAATGGCCTTGCTTTTGAGCCTCCATTCTTCCTCCCGTTTCCTCAGTAGTTTAGCTTTTTCCATTTCCAGGAGTATGAGATGGTTGTTGGTTTCCGTGGACAAGAAACCAAAACCATATGGTCCCGTCATGATTTCTAGTTCAGATTAAATTTTCATTAATGTCTCCTCATCCTGTTTTTTCTTCCCTCTGGCCCAACTTATGGTGAGGGTATTTAATCTAGACAAGTTTCTGAAGAGTACATAGGCAGGCTCCATATTAGGCCTCTGGTCGCAGTGGATCCAGTCGCTTTTGACCAAATGATGGAACTATGGCTCCTCCAGCCAGCAATAATTGAATTTGAATGGGGAGTGTGGTTTGTGGTTATCCATCAGAATCTCAATATAAATGTGGGAGTGGTCCGAGGATCCTCCCGACCCCACCCATTGTTTGGCTTTGTCAAACCTGTCAGCTAGGTTGGCCTTGACCAGGAAACGGTCCAATCTTCTAGCCAGAGCAACCTCCCCAGTTCTCTTGTTCCTCCAAGTATGAAGCTTCTTGGGCACATCCAAATCCAATAGTTCAGCGTCATCAATTAGGCGCTCAAAGAAATATGATTTGGGTTCAGGAATCACGTTCGGCCCCCAGGATTCAGCAAGGCCAATATAGAAGTTAAGGTCACCTCCCATGATGATGTGATCTCCCTTCATAATGGAAGTGGTCATCCACTTGTCCCAAAAATCCTCTCTATTTTGGCAAGGACCGTAGACATTGATAAAAAAAATGGGTAAGTCAGAGCCGATAATGAATATGCCAGCTCCTAAAATCCCATCCCTGCCCCACCAATTGTTCACTTGTATGGTTCTATTGTTGAATCCCATTGTACATCCGCCAGATCTCCCCCTATAATCTAGGGTCTGAAAGTTCCAGTTAGGAAGAATAGAGGATAACAATTTAGTAATGTATTTTCCTTCTCCCAATGTTTCCTGAAAGAGTAGTGTGCCCACACGCTCGAGGGCTAACTGTATTCTAAGGGCCAATTTTTTGTCGAGACTAGCCAAACCTCTACAGTTGAATGAGAGACAAATCGTGGGTCACCAATGCCTCGGGTGTTCTTTACTCTAAGAACCTTGTCAATAGAAGTTTGAGTCCCAGCGACCACCTCCATACCGACCCTTATGATAGCCTTAGATAGGGAGGATGGTCTACCCCACGCCGCCTTGGGCCGTGAATCACTAATATAAGAACTGAGACCATATTTTTGAAAGTTTACTACCCTGGAGGAAAATTTGTGATTATAACGGTGGCCAACAGATTAACCTGAAGATTCCGAGATGGATTGAATTATAGTCTCACCTACTAGGGTATGAGGATTAGGCCGAGAGACAAAGGGTGGGGCAGTTGCAACATGATAGATAAGGGGATCCAAATTGAATCTGATTAAATCTATTTTAGAAGTAACAATAGAATTTACAGGGGATACAATGCGATTCATATTTGAATTGATAGCAAGAGAAATAACAAGAGGTGTACCTAGGATCAGAGTAGAGTCCCCTTCCTGGGGTTGGGCAGTGCAGGCCTGTGAATTTCCAGGTGCAAGATGAGTCGGGGGGAAACCTAGAGAGGTCCACGATGCTGGTTCCACCGGAGTGTTTGCTTGAGCCTTGTCCTCTTCCCCATTACCAGATGTTTGATTCCCCACGTGCACCAATATCTTAGTTTGTTCAGTGTTGGCCATAATGATTAGAGGGTATTCCTTGTACATATGTTCAACTTCATGACATCGTCGGCATCTAAATGGGACACCTTCGTAGCCTAGGATCTGGCATCTCGTGATGTATCTGTAGTGCATATTATAGGCCTCCACTAACCCTTCCCTCATATCCAAGTGGATGGGTATCCGGGCCACTGATATGTTACTAGTCTCAAGGTAGGACCTATCATGGTCTAAGTATATCCCCAAATCCTCGCCTATGAAACAGAGTGAAAATAACGCTTCCTCAGTCCAAAATTGCAATGGAAGACCCAACATTCTGACCCATATAGGGCCTGCACCCATATTCTCCTTGTCTATGTCGAAGAGGGGTGTCCATCTCTTCAGGAGCACCTGAGTCATTTCAATGTGCCAGTATTTGGCGAGCACCTAGTTAGCCATCTCCGGGTGGGGAAATATTAGGGTGAACCATCCCCTGTTCATCGCAAGGACCCCAGGAAGCTGCTCCAGAATATTTTCCCATAATTCCGCTATCCATATTTTTAACTTGGCTGAAGAGTAGTTTCTTCCTCGAACTTGCCCCACCAGAACAGCCTGTGAGGTTTACTCCATTTTTTCCATTCCTATTCCTTCGCCAAATACCAAAGCCCGCTTCAACACTCGGATTTTTGTGCACCTGTGCTTTTTTTTTCCCCGACCTGTGGGTGGTCTTATCGTGGAAATTTCCTTCAGCTCTTGCTGTGTCGTTCGAGTTCGATATTCTGACTTCCTATGAAGGCGGGACCAAATGTGTGATGCCCTCAAAGCATCCTGAAGGTGCTACAAAGGGAGGGTCCCCTAAACTGTTCGCATGAGTTAGTTTCTCCTCACCATGGTTGATACCTAAGTGTTAAAACCGAAAGGACCCCTCCGTTTGTTCGTCGATTACCTCCAACCTAGCCGTTATCGGTCCCATAACATCCGGCGTAACTTGTGCTTGATGCTCCCAAAGCCTGAGTACTGACAATGAAGGGATGGAATATGCCGGAGAGGCCAGTGCCGCCAGATAGGGTTCCAAACAACCCGCCTCGGTTGCCGGGAGCGGTTTTGCTAAAGAGAATGGTGACTGTGATGCTTCCCCTATCTCCATGTCTACATGTTTCTTTCCAGCTATGTCAACCTCATGGGGCTACCCACTTGTCCGCTATGGAGTTAAACCAACCCAAATATGTGATGGGTCTAAGTTATCTGAAGTGTAGTCCAACTCGTCGTATGTCATCTTCACAGGGCAGGTGTGCACCACCGTTCCAAGTTTGTTACAAACCCTTTCACTACGACCTTGTCTGTTTAGGGGAGTTGCACAGTGACTGCAACTGTGCAGCGTATCTGCTGTGGTCTAGAGAAATGACCAGAGATATAATGATAACCCTCTGTTGGGTTGTCAAAGCTGTTAGAATAACCCTAAATGAGCACCTCCAAGTAAACTGTGACCGTTGCAGTAAAACATTAGAGTGATCGAGTGAAACCTTTGTGTCGATAGACAATTAGGAGGTGGTAGTAAATAAAACAAATATTCCCACAGAAACCAGTGTCTGGGAGTCCTCCAAGAACCTCGACACCGAGACTAAAGCAAACAAAAACCCACTTCCGTAGATACAGTCCTCCATTTCATGGTATAATCCATCGCGATTGAGAAACCGCCGAGCAGCAGCTAGGGTTGTTGCAGGGTTAGGATTTCGTCCCCATCGCTAACGCTCCATCTCCATGAATCGCTAAGGGTTAAAAAATAAAGAAAACCAAATCAATAATTGATTTAAGTGTAGATGTCAATTTCTATTTCTATAGTGAGAGAGTTATCTTCTTCCTACATGTTGATGGAAAATTCAACCATAATCAACATTGGGGAGATCACCTGGTCAAGGTCCCAATTACACCTATATCCATTTGGGATAGTGATTCCGACTGGTTAGAATCGGTCCAACTACCCTTAGTCTAAAACTAGTCTAAATTAATGTTAGTCTAATATAACTAATATAAAATCTAAACCAACTCTAAATTTACCCTATGCTTGCTAATGTATGATATTGCTTGTTACCATTAGCAGAAAAAAAGAAGAAGGAAATACCTACTTGCAGCTGCTTGAAGAAGGTAATCCTTTGAGTTAGCTGAAATAAAGGCTCAACCAAGCCACATTAATGTTTTCTCCTGTGAAATGATACTTTTGAAAATGTGTTTAATTAATCTAAAAGCAAAATGCAATCTAATTTAATATGCAAACATAAAAAACAAATCTAGTCTATCTTGATCGAGAGATGGAAAAGTCCCAATCTTAATCAAGAGCAAGGTATAAAAGGAACCAAAGATGAATCTAAGATTGAGATTGAGCTAGCAAATCATAGAAATAGTTCATATGATTTGTAGCTATTTGAACATATATGCATATAAAGTTATTCAATAAATAATTATTAAATCCTTTCAAGCATATACTTATATCCAAATAACATTGATAGAATTCAAGATAGAAAAGTACTCGTTATATTGTAGAAATAGTTCATATAACATAATGTCAATTCCAACAATGACCAACATGCCATTAGGTTAATAAATAGTTACTATTAGATCTAAGACTTTTGTGATCCATAATGTAGAAAAATGTCTTTCGGATTAATCACATAATTATGATTTGGTCGACATTTGGAACCAACTAATGTGGTTCATCCTCATGACAAGGTGAAGAAGGAGATCGATCTCATTGAATAAATAGAAGGATGCATCATTGCCCAGTGATAGCTGTTAAAAACTAGCCGTTATTTAGTTAATTAGTTAGAGAATTTAGAAGTTTTAATTATTTACAAATATTATTTAGAATGGTCAACAAATATTATAATAATTTAGTAAATTGATTAAATTATAAAATTAATCTTAATAAAGGGAAAAATATTAAAATAAGGTGAAGGGTTAAATGAATAATATATAATAATTTAGTAAATTGATTAAATTATAAAATTAATAATAATAAAGGGAATAATATTAAAATAAGGTGGTTATTTTTGCAAGCATTGCACAAAATCCAATGTAAATTTTTAACTCCATTTACTAATCAAACCAAGCTTCGATTCTTCTATTGAATTTTTAATGCAAACTTCACAGACTAGTTTCCCCTCACTCAATTGTAACAAATCGATTTTCTATCTAGGTATAACTTTCCTGAATTACGAGATTTGTTATTTTACATGAAAATTTCTACTTGCATGGTTTAGATATTATGAAACTACATTGAATCTTTTAGTAATTGGATTTGAGCAACCACACTCTCCGCAATCTCAGAGATGATCTAAGCAAAATATTGTCAATTTTTTTAGTGGAAGTTTAACCAATGGTCCAATGAAGTATTGATACGATGGCTACAATATTTATATACATTGATGTGTTCAGATTCATGGAGCTTTGCAATTATTTGAAATGGAAAAACTGTCATTAGCAAAAATCATCATCATTTTTGGCTACAATCCATTTTTGATCAATCTTAATAATTATCCAATAAATAATTGCTCTGTCATGGTAAGGTGCATAAATGTTAACCACATGGATTATGTGATTGAAGCCTCTTAGTGAACCAGTCATGATAATGCCCCCGAAAAACTAAAATCCTGTAATGTGGCCCATCGGGGATCCCATAATACCGCCAAACCACCCTATCTTCCGACATCATATTTTGCCACCATGTGCCATGTAAGCAAAGGAGCCAAAATCTGTTCAAAATCCCGACTGTAGAACTAGGTAGAGGTCCGAACACCATCCTTAATCTTATCACGACCAATGCATGGGCCCTATTTTGCAGCTTTCTTCGGCCTCCATCACTAACATTGGCGCATGAGGTGACCCGTCCCATGGAAGATATGGCATCTAAAATGAGTCTTCCAGTAATCAATTAACTGGCGGTGCACCAATCCATCCCACTCCAGGTCTATCAGTGCAGGTAAAGCTCCCAAGAATGAGACCTCGACTAGAAGCCATGCCACCCTTTTATCAAAGACTCGCAGGCGTTTTGGATCCACGTATCGGCAAGTTCTAATAGTATTGCCAATGAAGGAAATAACTTGCATCGACCAAAATTCTAGGGACAATCCTGGTAACTTAACACACACCAAATGGTTTTTGGGACTGTCTTTTGTTGGGTTGAAACCCACATACCAACGATGGATTTCCAAGAAACACCAGCCAATCACCCAAGAGCACCTCCCCCACATCCTCCGACTTCATAAAATGAAAACAGTACCAACCATTCTGTAGCTTACTAACCTTCGGATGATAACCGAGCAATTTCGCCCATGCCGCCTCCAGCCAATTGTGCATGTTGACCTTACAAAGTTTATCAAGATACCATTTACCCACAACCGCTTGGGTGAGTAGGCTGTCAGCTCTATCCCACATAACGTCCCTCCCAAAACTCAGCAATCTGTAATTGCCTGCTGGCTTGAAAGGTTTCGCAGGTTTCTTACCAGTGAAGGGTAGAGCTGCTGAGGGTCAACACTGCAAGCCAGTGTTGGAACATGATTTTAACTCTTGAACGCTCTATTATTGTTGGGGATTTCAATTGTACACTAGATGAGGGGGAGGTATGGGGTTCTATGGGAATACATGACCCTATGTCCAAACACATTATGGACCTTGTGCGAGCATCAAATCCTGTAGATATCAAGATGGAGAAAAAATGTCAAACTTGGTACAATGGGCAAAAAGGGACATAATTCTTAGGGAAGCGTATTGACAGATTCATGGTGTAGGCGGACCTCTTATCTCAGATGTGGGTGGTGTCTTCTTGGGTTGAGGGCTTACTAATTTCTGATCATCGTCCAATAGTTATGGAGTGGAAATTTGAAAGGATCATCTATGGTTACCCCTTCAAATTTAATAGGGCATGGCTGGCGGAAAAGGATTTTGATGCACTAGTCAGAGGGCATATGAGACACAAAAGGAAAGCAGATGGGATTACAACCATGGAACATTTATCTCACACCCTCTGAGAGTTGAAAGGGAAGGTTCGGGAATGGGAGAAGCAGAAGAAGATACATTTGATAATGGAATTAAAACAAATTTATGAGGCAATGACACAGATTCAAAGAGTTATGGATGCAGGAGTACAAATGTCAGAAAACTGGATTAGGCTCAAACACTTGGAAATGGAGAAAATGAGAATCCTATTAATACAGGAACAAACCTGGCGATTAAAAATCCGTGCTATCTGGCTTAAAGAAGGCGACAAAAATTCAAAATTTTGTCATTCTTTCGCCACAGGGAGGAAGAATTTTAACACAATTTGGCAGGTGAATGTAGAGGGGAAGTATTTCCATTCTACGGAACAGATACAAAATGAAGCGGGAAAATATTTTAATGGTTTATACTCGGCGAGAGAGGCATCAGGGGTTGACAATCTTTTTTGGGCTTTGGAAGAAGTCCCGAAGATGTTTTCGGAGGAAGATATCAAAAGTCTGAACAAGATTGTAAGTACCTCTAAGGTGGAGAGACAAAAGCCCGAGGCTGGATGGTTGGACCCAAAATTTTATTTGCATTTTTCTGAGCTGTTTCTATAGGATATTTCAGATATGGTGGAAGAATCCCGCCTACATCGTAAGGTCCACGGTGCTGTAAACTCAACCTTCTTAGCACCCATCCCCAAGAAGAAAGGATCATTGTCTTTTGAGGATTGTAGGCCTATTTCACTGTGTAACATGTTATACAAGATTATTTCGAATACCATCACCAAAAGAATTAAGGTTGTATTATCAAGACATACATCACCGAAACAATCAAGTTTCCTCCAAAATCGCAACATACATGATGCAGTTGCCACTACACAAGAGATCCTACACACTATCCATTCGAGGAAGATGGAAGCAGCTGTCATGAAGGTGGATCTCAATAAAGCATACGATAGGGTGGATTGGGGATTTTTTAGAATGATTCTTTACAAAATTGGAATGGACCGTGTCTCGGTGGATTGGATCATGGGTTGTGTGTGCAACTCGTCGATGGCGGTAGTTATAAATGGTGTAACATCTAGGTTTTTTAGGCTGGGAAGATGTCTACGACAGGGCTGCGCTCTGTCTCCTCTTTTATTTATTTGAGTCATGGATGCTTTCGGTCTCAAAATCAAGAGAGCGGTGGACAAGGGTGTTTTCCACGGCATAAAGGTAACATCCCAGAGAGAGATTTCACACAGTTTCTTTGTAGATGATGTCCTGATTTTTGGGAAACTTATTATAAGTTGCTGGGAAGCTCTTCAAGATATTTTTCATAGATTTTGTAATGCATCTGGGATGGATGCAAACAATATTATGTCATGTATTTATCATACTGAGGGTGGACGAGTGATCACAGAACACATAGGTGAGATTTTTAATTTCAAGATCGCAACATTAGTAGATGGGTTCACTTATCTGGGTTTTCGCTTGAAGCCCTCTTGTTATCGGATAACAGACTAGAATTGGACTCTGGAGAAATATCAGAAAAGAATTAGTGGTTGGTCGATGAAGTGGTTATCCAAGGTTGGATGACTCATTTTGGTGCAGGAAGTCTTACAACAACTCACGGTGTACTGGGCACACCTTTTCTTGATTCCTAAAGCCATCATTGGAAAAATCAAGAAAATTATGGCGAAGTTTACTTGGAATGGTGGGAGGGAGAAGGGACAACACCATTTGGTTAGATAGGAGCTGATCGCTCTTTCGAAGGATCGAGGGGGATGGGGTATTCTGGACCTGGAGCTTTTCGGAAAGGCATTATTAATTAAATCTCTCGGAAAGGCATTATTAATTAAATCTCTCTGGTAGTGTATTCATACACCAGGTATTTGGAAATAAATAATAATGTATAAATATCTCCGACACCAGAGTTTGGAGGAGCTATGCACATCTGGGTGGGAGAAAGAGTTGTAGGGATCATTCATATGGAAAGGCTTTATGAAAGTTTTGCCATTATTCAAAGACATGTTAAGGTGGAAATTCAATAATGGTGGTCAAATTTTGATTGGTCAAAAGGGAATCCGGGGAATCCCTTTGCATCACCCTCTCAGTGCAGATTTGGGTAACCATTTGAATGGTGTTGGAATTTTTTACTTGGCGCAAGTAATTAAAGAATGGGTGGAAGGGGTGCTGCGGTGGAAGGAGGCAGAGGATTTGAAGCTTCATGGTGAGCTGAGACTAGAATGGATTCAACACTTGGAACACTTAAGAAGCTCGAGAGCCTGTCACAACAACAAGGGTGATCAGATTATCTGGGGGGTAACATGAATAAGGGTCAAATAGAAATCAGTGAAACATATAAGGAGCTAAAAAATGAAGAACTTGGGGAAGGAAGGAAGAGCTGGTTCAGAGTGATTTGGAAGGATAAAGCTTAGTTAAATATGATCGTTTTTCTCTCGCTGGTGTGGAAGGATAAAAACCTCACGTGGGACAATCTTTGGAAGAAAGGAAATATCATACCTGGGATATGTAGGCCGTTCATGAAGGGAAATGAGGACAACGTACACCTGTTTTATACCTGTATTTTCGCCAGAGAAACACATCAATTGTTGAGCAAGCATTTCAACTTACCGGCACCAAATTACTTGAACGTCAAAGAAAGTATCACATGGCGGTATGGGAAAGGTAAGCTATTTAGAAACATCCCTGTCTTATTTCATTGGAGTTTATGGTGTTGTAGGAATAACTGGAATTTTAAAGAGAAGGATAGCTCACTTGCTAAGGTGCCTTCAATGATCATTTGACACTAGAGTAAACTCATAATCCATCATAAGCCCCCTAGTGACCTCTCGCTCAGACTCTGACCTTTTGAAATACATTACCCAACCGGATTTTTTGACGGGGCGACACAAAATTTGAGATGCGACTGTGGAGCATGGTTAATGATCTCTCCCCAATGTCATTACAAAATACATTGGTTCGGAGGCCAAGGCACAAATATGAGGGCTGAATTGCTTGCGCTCTGGGGTTTGTTATGGTTCACGAAACAGTTATATATAGAGAAGCTATGGGTATTTGGGGACTGTAAGGTCCTAATTGAACATATGAACAAGCAGACAAATCTGACACCGTGTCATCTCTTAGCATGGCTTGATTGGATTGTAGAATTGAAAAGATCCTTCACATCCATATCTTTCACACACATCTACAGAGAGAAGAACCAAATGGCGGACATACCATCTAAGAAGGGGTTGATTGGGACATTTGGAAAAATGCAATATGAATTAACTAATGCAACTGGAGAAGGGGCAAAAGGCACAGTCAAATTCTTCTGATAGGCAGACAAAATGAGATCCAAGAAATGTTTTTTGCTTGCAAGTTTCACTGTATAGCATCGAAAACACTGGGAAAATGTAAATGATAAAGGTAAATATTTTTGTAAGTACAATTACAACCATGACAGGTACATGATTTATAATGTTTGTAAATCTCGGAAGAAAGAACAAGACGAGGTATCTGATATATATTCTCTTTTTTGTAATAGTTCTTTATGCTATGTACTTGTGTACCACTGAAGTTTTTGTTTTTACCAATGAAGGAACTGAAAATATAAAAGATGTATAAAAATCGAAATGCAAGACATTGTACTGTTACAATATATAAACTCGAAGTTATGTCTACTGAAAAAAAAAAATTTATCCAATTATTCCTCTCCGCGTAATAATGGTTGTTCTGTTCTGAAGCCATGATAGTCAGGATTTGATTTGTTTTGGTGAGATTTCCCTACCTGTAGCATATCTGAAAATAGAGGAAAAACAAATATTTTAGTTATTATTTTCTGAAAAAAATATTTTAGTTATTAAATGATCCAAATAATAAAGCGAAATGAAACTAAATGAAATCCCAAATTCACATAAAAATCGTGTTCAAATAATGGAAAATATCTATCCAAGGTGGCAACTTAAATGAAAAATGAAATTACGTGGTTGTGCTAACACGGGGGAGGGAATGCTCGCGTGGAGTGCATGCGTTGAAACCTTTCGGGAAATTTACGTCTGGGACGTAAAAAAAAATGTGACCGAAATTGATTTCTTTAAATTCTATAAATATGACAGTCCCAACGCTTTGTTCCCCAAAACATTTTTTATAAGTAACAAAAGAAACCCATACGATTTATAAGACCTAGAGTGACGCGGATGGATGGCCAGGTCGTGGGTAAATTCAGGTGTAGCAAATAATATTTTATGATATATGTTTTATTTTATATTCCAACGAGATTAGCTATGTTGATTCTATTTTATACATAAGTTATATAAAAGTTCTCGGTGGTTATTTATTATTATTATTATTATTTATTTATTTATTTTATTTTATTTTTTATTTTTTTTATGTAGTTTGAGTGGGTTTTATAGTTAAGAGCATGCTTTTCTCCTAAGAGGTCGCAGGTTCAAAACCATAGGGGGTAGAGCATGTATGCCTTCGTAGACTTAGCAGTCAAATCGTATCGTTGCGTGGAGGTGGGTCCCTTGTCCCACAAACAAGGGGGTCTCATACACCAATTTGTATGGCTTGGTCGTGATAATAATAATAATAATAATAATATGTGTGTGTGTGTGTGAATCAAAGGTTTTCTATTAAGTCAAAATATTACATATCTCCATAATGTTTCTCAAAAACCTATTACTAGATTTACTTTCCAATAGATGCATACCCAAATACAAAGCGAATTTCTAAAATGACAAAAACTTAAATAGACTAATAGATAAAAAGTGCCAAAAATCCCATAAGACCAAAAGACAACCAACTATTATCAGAAATCTTCAAAATTCACTATAAGAGGATGATCTAGACTTGAGCTAAGGGATGGCAGAGGCTTGAATTCACAATGAACATGCACCTCCATGTGAGATAATTTGGTCTCGATACGGTCTAACTTCTCCTAGATTCATCGTTGCTCTCTCCATAGATTGACCAATTGATTATGCATCTCCCACATATTCTTTGTATGTGGCTCATGAAGTCCATAATGTCATTGTGATAATCTTGTCGAGTCCGACTAAGTTATTCCAAGGAAACATTTAATCATTACATGAAACTAGCATTGTCTTCCACCGACGAGACTCTCGTTGCCCTGGGCATAAACTGTGAAAGTGACGGGTCCATCATTTCATCTTGACCCTAGTGCATCTGATGTTGTCATCTTGGGTGCCCCCTCTCCGTTTCTCCTCATCATGACCAACCTCGGTGAAGAGGCATATTTGACTCGAGATTCCACGAATGAAAATGCATGACCACCCTCCACTTAACTCCTTTCCCAGTAAAGAAACCAACTCTTTTACACCACTGAATCCGCCTAAAAATCCAGGGATACCCCTTCTTCTCACTTGGGGCCTCAGGATTCCCCATCCCCAAATGCAAACACCTCCCATTAGGGAAACCTCCACAAACCACCATTGAAACTGTTGTGTCTTTGAAAATAAGAGCTAACCCAACTCTACCCTTGGTGACCCCTGTGAAAATCACACCCACATATAGACACCACACCCATATACAACTAAGGACTGGGTCACTTACACCACTAATGTCCCTGTGGGTGTGTGTTCACCACCCCCCAAACAAACGGTCCGAATCCCAAATTACAGATAGACAAAGTCGGCTAAAACGCCTCTTTCCAAGTGTCCACTCCACCCAGATAAACATGGTGAAATTAGATGCAATAAACACACAATTAGTTAACTCGGCAGGTAAGATTAGGCTTAAAATTTTATACATTGTGTGGATTACCCATAGTAGCTCTGTGGGATGACTCGGAGAGCCTGCATCGAGATTATAGACAAACCACTCCTCGAATAGTTTCATATTGCACCACACATTGCCCAACTTACAATTTCCCTCAATCTAGAACTCCTGCTAGCTAGAGCATCGAAGCCAGATTCCTCCTAGAATTCCCCCTGCTGTCATAGGACTGGAACCAAAAATACTTCCCCACATTCTATGTGATTTTGGGCACACAAGCGTACAATCTATAATCCACTTTTCCTTCCATTCTACACTGAAATAAATATCGTCGTCAGACAAATCACCAACTGCGTCGCTGGTACAAATATTCGAGGATCGAAATGACATGCATTAATGCTCTTAATCACCATCCCGTAGTGACTTGTGGCTTCGCAAGGAGTTCATCCAACCTATTTGCAACAAATTAAATAAGTTGATATCACGAGGATTCATGGGGTAGCGAACCCAACCTTGATCCTTATAATCCTATAATCTCATAATCCTATGATCTGACACCCCCATTGGGGAATTTATTTACAATATATTAAAACTATATATAATTACAAATTATATTATAATGTAAATTTTAAAATTTCAAAAATTTCAAAAATTATTAAATAAATAAAATTAATTAATAAATAACTACATTAAAATTATATTTACAAATTAACTAAATTAACAATTAACTGTATTAAATTAATTAAATCAAATAAATAAATGAATACATTAATTAATTAATTAATTAATTCAATTATATTTACATATTTAAATTAATTTTATTTACAATTTTATAAAATAAAATATAGAACACATATTTACATGGTTTTATGCTTGGGTGGTGAAAATGATCAAACTCTGCCCAATCATAACTTTCAAACCGCGTGACAAAATCAAGCAAAATTGAACTATTAGAAAGTTGGCAGGAAAACAAAAACAACAGAGTCGTCAAAATGAAAATCAAATAAAGAGAAAAAACACCCCAAGTAAAGCAAATTAAAGCATCCTAGAAGCGATATTAGCAAAATTTACATGAAGGGTCCCATAATTTTGAAGGGGGGTGGTTGAAGCCTCAACACCTCATGACACATGAGGACAAAGTTCTTATTTCTTGTTTAGAACAATAGGGCTAAATTTATCAAAGGCCGAATAAAGTTTCCAAAATATTCTCTCATATTATACCTTTTCCAAAGGTCCCACATAACATGAATCAAAACAAGATAAACTCTTAAGATATGAAATTACTTGAATGCTTAACTCCAAAACAATGAATCCAACTATAGGGAATGATTATTAATTTTTTAATATTCTCTCTACTATTAGTTAGGAAAGATAGCTAAGAGGTTTTTTTAGAATTAATATGCATCTAATATATTAGGTTATTATTGAATTTCATTAATTAACCAATACTAATATTATTAATTAATTTATACTATTATATTAATTAGTTATTTCTAAATTTCTAACTAATTAATCCTAAAATATTAATTCCCTTACATCATTATATCCTAATTAAGTAATTAATTATTCTAATTCCTTTTAGTTTTTAGGTTTTCTTTTTTCATCTATTGTCAGCTTATTTTCTTCCTTTTAACCTATTTATACCTTTTTTCTCTCCTTTTTCTCTCATCAATTACTCCTGATGATGGGTCCTGGTATGGACTTGAAACATAGAGTAAAAATGTTCACTATGGATAAAAATACATAATTAAATTCTTTAATACTTGAAAACCATAAAAACAAATTGCAGACTAGTACACATCTATTGAATTTAAAATTACCTATTTTTCCCAACATTGCTTCACTACCCATGAGCGTCCATAGCCATGACGAAGATGTCTTGGAACCATACAAGCATGGCCCCAATGCCAGATGGTGTCCATATCTTTGGGGATTTTACTTATACTTTCACATCTTTTGGTTCTTTCAACTCTTTTATGTGTCACCCTTTTGATTTGTTATATTCGAATAACTGCTTGAAACAATTGGGTGAAGAGCACTGGGTGGTACAAAAGGTTTTCTACATGAGTAAATAAATGCGATGTAAGTTAAGTTTGATCCCACTGGTATTCTCTTCATCCTCCAAAGTAGAAGATTTAATTGTGGAGGGGTATGGGAGGGATTCATAACAAAGACTAGAGAAAATTCATTCCTTTATATGAATGAACTTATAATGCTTGAATCACATCTTAATGTTTCCCATAGTTAATGGTGGATGTGAGAAAAAGTGAAAACTTGCCACAAATGACCTTTTGATAAATGAAATCTAAGTGAAATGATAGAGTAAATTTTTCTCCTATAAACCAATTGATGTTGCATTGGAAAAGATCCCCCCCATATCGATTTCAAACATATCGCAAAATCCAATCAAAAGCAAAATAAGTGAAATCAAACCATTACAAATAATGTAGGTAAAAGACTTCACAAACCTTGCGAAATTCAACTCTAAAGCAAAGTAGATCAAAACCAAAGCAAACCATCTTCAAATAAAAGGAAAGTAATTAGCCACGCAATAATCAAGACCATAACCAGAATAAATAAGAAGATAAATCTTAACAAAGAGAGTAGAGATATTATTCTGTTCTTAGTAGGCTATTATTTAGGAATTTTATTCAAAGCAAAATCCTACATCTAAGGAGCAATTATGAGTAAAATATGAAGTGGCATCAAGATGTCCCTAGTCTTGCAAAGATCTTGGTTCAAATTTAATCTTTTTTGAAAAGCCTCGACGATTATTTATTAAAGATGAGAGTTAAAATAGTTATGAAAATAAAACAAACAAGATGCTAAATGAAAATAGGATAAAGGTGTAGAAACTCTGTGATGTAACTTATTTGCAACTTGAGCATCATCACAACTGCTTCACTGACTCGTATGCATGCAAAATAAACTGAAGGATTTATAATCTAAGCTAACAAACAACTCAAACCTCTAGATAATATCTGCAAAACTAAAGCTCAAATCATAAAATACATAAGTAGATCTAAAACTAAAATCAAAATAAAAATTATTAGAAGATGAAATAAATGTATGAAACTTACCATGAATAATCTCATTATAACTTACCTCATAGGTCTCAATTTTCTCCAAATTTCATGTTTCAAAGAAGTAACCTCTTCTCATGATCAATATTAAAGAGCATGAAGAAGTCACAACTTTATCAAGTTTCACATATACATATGCTCATCAAACTTATTCATCCTAAACTAAGGTAAATACCAAGCAATTGAGAGAGAGCCACCAATGATTCATAATAAGGATATTGATAAAGTATCAACTTGAATATTATGGTATACTTGAAAATTTTCAAAGATATACTTTCATTATTTTCTAATCTTTCCTCAAGAATTAAGGTGGACTATTGTAAACAACTTGTCACTTGCTTATTCAACAACTACTCTATCCTAGAAAAAGTGAAAAAAAAAGCTAAACTAAGCTACTCCTACTCCTACTCTAACAAATAGATTAAAACTAAGTGAAATCATATTTCCAATGGATCCAATCAAGCTCTTTTATTCCTACAGGAATATACACAACATGAGTTAGTAATAGAAATAGAATTGATACTATACTATGTAAAGTAAAAATAAACTTTTGTGCAATATATCTAAAAAAAGAAATAAAAAAAATTGATTATAGGACTTCCTAATGTAAGATTCTTTAAGCTATATTTCAATTCTATTGTGATATCTACCATTGAAAGCATTTGTAAATATACCTTGAAGAACCTTCTTAGGATTTTCTTTCAAATACTTTATAAATCAAAAGAATTTGTGTTAGCCCCAAAATGTCTGATATGTGCAAAAAAAAGAGAATCTAAATAACCATTCTAGACCTCACGAAATTCGAGGTCTATCTGTAAAGCTTCAACCAACAACGACCCTTCACGCCATATGGAAGTATGAGCTAGGTTATGAATGTGAACTAGCTATGAAAAACCTCTGTCTCTGAGCTGATCTACAAGCATATGAGGCAATATATGATTTGACCCATAAACTGGCCAAGGGTATTGACCTAGTCTCACTTTCAACCCATTTACAACCTTACAAGCAAGACTTGAAGCAATAAGATAAAAAAAATTAAGAACAACTCTCCAAATAACATAAATATTAGAGTGTGGCTTATCCCTCAGTCTCATCTAATCTTCTAAAGAGTATAGATAAATGTACTTTTGATAGACCACCAAAGTTCACAGGTTGTGAGTGGATGAGAGTGTCCATTCAAATTTTGCTGCTAGGGCTTTTAAAAGATAAGGTACTTTTGAGACCCCATCCACCAAGCATTTTTGGCAACAAAATATGCCGCCATTTGATCCAAGGAAGAAACAAATGTTCTCAAGTTTCATCCCATAGAAATTTGATGCATATCCTTCTGGATTTTTCTAAGACTCCCCTGAGGATCCATGCAAGAAACATCTAAAACACAGGGATGAATTCCAACACTGATTTGACCAAAACTAACCTACCTACTCTTCACAACCAACTTAAGCTCGATCCTTTTGATTTTTTATCAAGATTTTCAATTATCCAAGACCAATACTTCTTCATATAGCAATTAGGCTTCAACTAAAAGCCCAATTATTTTAATATTGTCTCCATATCTAAGTGGTGAAAAGGGAAAACATTTCTAAGATTCTGAAGTTGATGGCCTTCCATATTTTGATCAGAGATAGTAGATTTCCTGTCATTTACAACCATAATAGTGGCTTGCCAAAATAGGTCAATGATACCAGATAATTTAGAAGCATCTCTTATCAAACCATTACAAAAAATAATAATATCATCAATAAACAATAAATGAGTGATTGCAAATGCATTAGCAATAACAACACCCCAAAAATTCATATGTACGTTTAACACCTTCAAACAAGCTTATGAGACTTTCAACTAGCAATGGGAATAATAAGGGAGATAAGGGGAAGCCTTTACCGAGACCTCTCTAAGCATAAAAAAGGGGATGATGACCCATTTATCAAAAGTACAAAGGAGATCGAATGAATACATCCCATTACCCACCCAATTAATAAAATCTATACCAAAATCCAAATGAGTCAATAGGAGTCTACTATACAACCAACTTGCATGGTCAAATGCTTTTGAAAGTTCAATTATGATCAAATCTCCTTTTATTCCAAGAGTCTTGATACTATGAAGACCTTTTTGGGTTACTCAAACGCCTTCGTGAATTTGTCTCCCTTCAAGGAAACTGAATTGTTCTTTAGATATATATTTTGACAGGATAGACCTTATTGCTCTGGTAATTGACCTTGTATCGTTACAAAGATAAATAGTACGAAAGTCTTCAAAGTAAATAGGCTTGTCCACTTTGGGGACAAGGGCAATGAAGGTAGAGTTGAAGGTCGCCAAGACCCTACCTTCTCTTCTTGATTCATTTAAAACTCCCAATATATCCTTTCCAATTAATTTAAAAACTCCTAAAAAAACTCTATGACCCATCCACCAGGTCCCATACATTTATCTTTCTGAAAGATTTCGAGAACAACCTTCAATTCCTGTTAAGAGACATTTTCCATTTGGGCTCTCTTGTCTTCTTCTTCCACATACCTAGGGAATAATTGGGAAACCTTAATAAATTCTCCAATGCTAACCCTTTTAGGCTCCTTAGACGAATTATGAAAATTATTATGAACTAAAGAAGCGAGGCCTTCAAAGTTAGAAACCTCCCTATCTTCCCCATATTGGAGGTTTCAAATAACATTACACATCTTCCTGCCTTTGGCATAAGTTTGGAATAATTTAGTATTCTCATCCTTGCCTTCAATCCAGATGGCTCTTCCTTTTAGTCTCCAAGAAGCTTCTTGCACTTCTAAGATGTCCTTCCTGCGAGATTCTAGCCAAACCAAAGTATCTCTAGATTTTGCATTCATAAATCCCCCTTCCCTAATATCAGAGACGACTAGAATCTATTTTTCTATATCAACAGTCTGCTCCTCCTCTCTATTTTGTTTCTTCTTAGCCCAATTAGAAGCCATACCTTTTAGATGCTTAAGATTCTCTTTGAATTACTTAACAATTACCAAAGATCCAATAACTGGGTCATAAGATTTCCAACTTACATTGAGCAATTTGACAAACCCTTCATATTTTAACCATGAAGAGTTTAATTTAAAAGGGCTACCAAGCTTAAGACCAAGATATTTAACCTCCATAAGATTAGCATAATGATATGATGGCCGCATTGAGCCTATCCACTAAAGTAGGATATAGAAATGATCCAAAAGATCTTATGTTACTAGAAATCTATCAATTCTTTTTGCAATTTGATCCTCCCCAATAAAATATTTTCTCCATGAAGGCTTTATTTTTACATGTTCTACATCCAGTAATTTATTAGCCACTAGCTTACTCACAAAGAAATCAGAAAGGTTATCAGCTCTAGCCCTCGACCCCCAAGACTCAGAAATTCCCAAAGATAAGTTTAAATCCCCACTGATAATCATATCCCCCACTTTTATCACCTTCATCCCAAAGAAATTATTCCAAAATTTCACTCTGCCTTCACAAGGCCCATAAATATTTATGCAAGTAAATGGAGCACCCAACTCATAAGAGAAGACTTTGATCCAAATAGCAAGATGCATGACCTGGAGCAATCGAGCCTATCAAACGCCAATCTCCTAAAGCAAGAGGGCACAAATTTAGCATCGAGACTCTGCAAAAGTGGTTAAGGGACATGATTACCCCAAAGGTAAAAAATCATCCTGAAATTTTCTCATCAGTGAAGGGTTGGATACATATTAACTCTTGTTCGCATGAGGAGGTAGAAAAAATTGCCAAAATTGTCTAGTCTATAGATTTTACCTGAGCTATGTTCAAATTATGGTCCTCACTCTTTGATGCAAACCGCGAGTGACTAGACATTGTACCCATTTGGGTGCAACCACCTAGTTTACATAATAATATGTGGAATGAGAGGAGCTCGAGAGATATGGGACTCCTCGATTCTACCATCCCCGTACAAACCCGACCAAGGCTCTTGCACCTCCCTAGCACCCATCACCGTCCTAAAACCCTAGCTCTCTCCATCATTCATATCCTTCAATTCAATCCTTCTAAGGATTATATTTTACCCTTATTATCAAAATTTTCTTTAATTTTACCTTCTTTTTTTAGTAAGTTTGGTGAAACTACATCTTCATCATGTCCAATATATCACCCCGATTAGAGAGAGGAATTGAACCAATGACTTCACATCAAGGAGTGTCTTAACAAAGCACCCGATCATCGTTTATCCAAAACCCCATAGATTACCTAATTAATTTAAATTTTCACAATTTATTTATTTATTTTTGAGAAAAAAATCATAATTCCTATAATGAAATTACACGCTATAACTTCCACATATAAGAATATATGCAAATTAGTGATACTCACCACTCTATATCTATCAATGTTCTTGTGAACACAAATAATTACCCATCTAAACAAATATATAAACATGTGATGTTCCACTATGTGCATTAAAATCCAAAATTTGCAAAAATAGGAAAACAAATTATGCCTTTTTACTAGCTATATGATTACGTGCCCTATTGATTTTTAAATAATGTTTTTCATTTGTAATCTTTATGTAATGGTAATGAAAACACTATTTTCAAGTTTAACATGTTAAAAATCATAAACAATTTCTTTATATTAAGATTAATTGTCTAGTTTCATCACTCTATAATAAATGATTATTGTGCCGGATAAAAACGAAAAACAAAGTGTTAAGTTTTTGTGTAATTATCTTCGTTTTATTTTATATATATATATATATATATATATATATATATATATATATTTTAAGTTTATATTTCACTATTTACATTTCTTCTACTTTGTTTTTTAACATATTTTTATTTTATTTTTATATTATTTTATATCTTTAAGATTTTAATTTATCTTTGTTATTATTTTTTTATCTTCATACTTACGAATTTTCATTTTATGTTATTTTATTTTGCCTCTTACTTTTATTCTTCAGTCTTTGCTATTTATCCTTGTTATTTTTATTCTCAATACTTTGTTATTTGTCTTTATTATTTTTATTCTTCATACTTTATTATTTACAACATTATAACATTATATATTTGTTGATATTTTAAAAGTTGGATTTCATTAAGCTACAATTTTTATCTAATTGTTAAGAAAATATTATTTTCATATTTAATCTCTTAAAACCGGCGACTAATAATTGTGCAAATCTATTCATTAATTTCAACTTGATTAATTTTATCAATCTCTATTATGAATGACTATTATTATAGAAATTATGCATGGTACAATATAGGCTAGTATATTAATTTAAGATAAAAACGTAAAAACAAATTGTTAAATTTATGTGTAATTCATTTTTGCACTAATATATTTTCAAAGAAACATAGCTCCGAGGGAGCAACCCGTGAGCAAATCAAACCAAGGAAGTACAACTAACTCAATGAGCATAGTGAGAATGAGATTATTAATGCTTTATAATACATTTAATTAAACTTAACCAAATATGTATATTTATTTTTGCTTTTTATTAAAGTCAATTTTTTGTTTTTTTGTTTAGTGAATATTTTCTTATTATTTTAGAAAAGATGTGTGTCAACTTCAAGTTGAGCACAAAAGGAATCACAATCTCCTTCATACTGGGTTGTAGAATGCATCTTTTGACATACTAAAAAAAATCGTCCTTTCTGCATGTCGATAGCCATAACCGAGGATTGTTGATTGCTTAAATCTTATGTGTGTTTAAATACTTGTGTGAATAGGAACGTTCAAAGGTTTAGAACTATTAAATCTGGAGATTTGGTAAAACCAAATCTCCATATCTTTTAGAAAATAAGGAATTAATATGCAGTGATATTTGGTGGAATTGGTTTCTCAACATTTTACACGACCCATTCTTAGCTCAAATATGTTTAAAAGGGCTATCAGGTTGTAGCATGTTTATGCAGGGTAAAACTCTAAAATCGTTTGAACCTACGAAATATGAAAATGTTAACAATCATTTTTATATAATGTAAGTCATTTAAGATAAAGATTTTGCAAGTCCTTGTACCTGGAAGGTAAAAATAACGAGAAAACTTGGGATCAACAAAGCTTTGTTAAAGACTCCTTGTTTAGAGATAAACAATAGGGGATTTTTTGTAATATTTATGTAACCATAATGTGTATTTTACTAAAAAACTTATTCCATAGATAAATAAATAATACTCTTCATAAGCAAAAAAAAAAACTTGAAATAGTGCAGATGAATTCAACCATGAAGAAATAAAATAATGTAGTTGAATTCAACCATGAAGAAACATCAACATATTACTAGTCATAACTTAGGACCCATGTCAATGCTTATAATTTATTGAAATATATAGGAGATAAACTCATATGCTTAAATTTTAAATACTAGGTAATTAGTTGAGACCGAGCAATTTCCACCCAACTATAAATAGTCTGTTATGGATACCACCCCATAACCGAGCTATGATACCATGGCGAAGTGGAAAATAACGTTTTGGAATCCTGTGTAAGCAGTTCCAAACCAAGACAATATCATTTCTAAGATTTTTCTTTGAGAATAGAGCAACTCTTAGAAACCCACATTACTTGTCCCATACAACACAAGGAGGACTTATATGCTAAACAAAACCTCACGAATTCCTCTCTCTAGTGCTCTTCTGTGTGGGCATAGAAAGTTCCAGGAAGATATCTCAAACTTTTGCAGATTTTTCTTAGTATCTTGGCTCTTTTAACAAGTGTAATGGCTCATTTCCTTCACTAACTTGATCTATATGGCAATATCTCTCTCATTTTATCCCTTAATGCCCCTCAAAATTATTTTCCCCCCATCTTTTTACAATAACCTCCTCCTTTCCATTCAAATTTTCCATGCATGAATGCAAGCCAGAAAGTCCCCCCCCCCCCCCCATTACTTCTTTCTTGTTCCAAGAATGTAGGGAATACAATTTGTTAATTTTTAAAAAGTAATGGTTTGGATTGAGTTGCTTCACTCACTCCTCATATCCTCTTTCAACTTGGAAACTATGTTTTTGAAAATGAATGAAGATTAGAAATCATGTCACCATGTTTGCATTGAAGACTCCAAAGTCATCGCTAGGGTTGACCACTTCCATCATAGGAAGCTTATGGAAGCCATTGAGATCAAGAGGCATGCTAAGAATCTCAATAGGGATGATGGTTGGAAGTTGAGTAAAAGCTGGACTCTATCTCTCTCTAGATAAATTTTTTATTTTTTAATGTTAATTTAATTTTTAATTTTTTGGGTTCCCCCTTGCTTATTTTTCCTCATCTCCCTTTCATTTCCCCCCCCTTTCTCTTCTTTTGTCTTGTCTCCTTTTTCCCTAGAATTTGTCTGTTGGTCTCTTTATGTTTTTATATTTTTATATATCACCCTTTATATTTTTAACCCTTACCCTTTATATTTTTAATCCCTTATGTATCTTAGGAATAAATTCTTCGTACTCTGTAAAATAAAAATTTAATTTATCAATTAAATATTTTTTATTAATTATTACATAATATATACTTTTTCCCCCCCCCTCGTTTATTTCTCCTAGTCTTCCTTTTTCCTAGATTTTGTTTATATATTACCCCATAGTAATACTTTCTTTTAATATTAAAATTTTTATCTATTATTTTAATATTTATTAATCAATTAAATAATTTTAATTAAACATTACATAATACATTTTATTATAATATCTATTAAAATAAAAATTTTATTAATCAATTTAAAACTCTAATTAAATATTACATAATAAAAATTCTTATTTTATTACTATATTATTTATTGGGTCAATATTTATTTATCCCTTAATAATTTTAATTAACTAATTAACTAATAAAAAATCCTATTTTATTATTATATTATTTATTGGGTCAATATTTATTTATCGCTTAATAATTTTAAATAACTAATATACTAACTCATTAAATGCTAGTTTTTAAACGACTAGTTTTCTTAGGCTAATTCCGGGCAATGATGCATCCACACTATTTATTCAATAAGATCAATTGGCTTTTTACCTTGCCCTGAGGATGAACCACATTAGTTGGTTTGACACATCGACCAAATCCTAATGATGTGATTAATCGGAATAGACATTTATCTAATCTATGGATCACAAAAGTCTCAGATCTAACATGAATGAAGATTCTTGATAACATGAGATATATGTTTGTAAGCATACCCCCTAGACCCCATTACCTTTTCCCTCTTGTGGTACCAAAGCCCCTTTATGCACTTATGCTTTAATCAATCCTAGTTATTTCATCAATATGAAAAATAAAACATATAGTGGTATTCAAAATATCCAAATCACCATACCTCATAGCATGGAGTAAAGTATTTAAACATATACCCAATATTCACAATATTTCAATCCTTTCCCTTTAAACAAAAATGTTGGAAGCAGTTTGTTGATGGCACCTTTGCCATTTGGTCCCACGGTTTACCCACGCTCCATAAATTCCTTTCTCATTTCTTCCCGCCACATACAGTTCACTATGGAGTTGGAAGATAACTATTCGCTACCCTTTCTTGATGTCCTCATCTTGCGCCTATCAGATGGCTCCCTAACTCACCAAGTCTACTAGAAAAATACCCACACTGATAGATACCTTCATGTTAGCTCCCACCACCATCCAACTCAAAAATTTTCCATTCTTAAAACCCTTGTCACTAGAGCCATTTGGATCTCTTCCTCCCAATAACTTCCCAAAGAAAAAGACCATGTATTTAAAGCCCTGAAGTCTAATGGTTACACCAATTCCCAGATCAAAAACTCCTTCCATTTTGGTCTCCATCCCCATCCTAAAAACCTTTCCAGCACCCCACCCTTAACCAAAGTAACCCTTCCATATATTCAAGGTGTTACTGATCAGTTATCCAAAATCCTTTCTAAAAATAGCATTAAAACCTTCTTCAAGCCCTTGAAAACCCTTAGCCAACTCTTTAGGTCATCCAAGGGTAAAAATGACCCTATGTTAGGTCCCGTAGTCTATGAAATCCCCTACTCATGTGGAATGTCTTACATAGGTCAAACTGGTAGATATTTCAAAACTCATTTGAAAGAACATATGGCTGACACCTACCATAACCGCATTGAAAAATCAACCATTGCTAAGCACTCCCATTCTACCAAACACCTTTTTTCTGTTGACAAGACCAATATCTTAGCATCCGCTCCTTTTCATTCCAACCGGGTTATCAGGAAAGTCCTCTAAATTGAAAAACATCCTAACAGTTTTAATCAAGATGTTAGGTACCAATTAAGCCATTCATGGAAACCCACCATCCATTTCTTATCATATAAATCTTGCTCATCTAAATCAAATATTTCTCTCATTATAGTAAGCCTACAAATTTTAGGCTCCCCCAGGCTCGGTTAATTTTCTTTTAATCAAATTATCTATATATATCCTATCCATTTCAAAATCTATTCCAAAAATGTATATATTTATAAAATTTAAAACCTTTTCCTCTTTTTTTTTTGATCAATTATAAGTTTACTCTAACAAAATTTTATTGGTATTCCCTAATTAATTAATTTTTTTTTTCTAAATCTCTATTGAATTGAACCATCTCCTGGTCCATTCCCTATTACTTGATTTATTGCACTATCCATTGACTTATCACCCCTAATCTTGTTTGAATTCTTAGTCAATAGTAATACAAGTTAAATCTATTTTCTTCATTTATTCATAATTTTAATTTAATTGAATACCCTAACTCCCATTTTCATCGATTTAGCCTCCTCCAATAGCTAATTAATCCCTAATTAAATAGTTTAAATCTTATTTAATGACTTAATTAATTTTTATCCTAATATTATCATTAAAATATGCATTATTTCCCTAAGCTCGTTTAACTTATTTATTCGATTCTAAATCAAGTCAAATCTATTTATTATTAATAATTCCTTATTTATTTAATTTATTTCTTTAATGATTTGGTCAATCATAACTAATTCTCCAACGACTATTTTCTCTCCACTATTTTAAATAGAAATTGGTCAAGCACTCCTCCTTTCAGTTGTTAAGCTTCTAGCCCCTGAAGATGGGTGAAGTGTTCACCCGAAATGTCAAGCGTATCGAAAATAATACACAGGCTTCCAAAAGATCTCAACAACACAATATTTCAAAAGCGATACATTATATTCCCTCCCCCTTGGAATAACACTGTACTTGGTGTTATTTTGCTACAACAATTTTTGTGTATTTATAGTTTTAGCTATACCTACCATGTCCTTCTCTTGATTGTCTTGGTACACACCATTATAGCATTTGCCTACAACAATAATAAAAATAAACACATATAATGGCCATTTTTTTGCATAAAACATTTCATCATTATGAATTCCAACCTATGAATTTTAAATTATGAGCTAACACATTTATATTCAAAATACAAAGTTAAGTATGCAATTCAATACAATACTTATCTTTATAAATATGTATCTGCTCCACACCATTCGATTCATTGTTTTATCAAACAAACCCAATGCACTCATGATCCAAGGTATCATTTAACATGAATATCCCACAATATATTCATTCAATTCTCTTCCTTGTAGTCACTCACTCTCTAAGCTTAATCATCCCCTTCTTTGTTATTCAGTCCCTTGAGCAAACCATCATTTTCCTAAACTTTTTGCATAGGAAGGTTACAAATACTTATAGATCTTTACATCTAAGACTTTCATCTAGCTTGTTCCAACATAACACATCTCAAACATAGATCAAGGCATATAACAGGGTTTCAATTTCATTACCGTGGCATTCTCACTGTACTTTTCAGTTCAACAACCATCACCTGTCTTTCCTAGAGAGATTCATCATTTCATCTCTATCATATACATATAGTTTCCATGATATATTAGCATAATAATTTAAATCGTAATTTATTTTTCAAATTGGTTTCATATAAAGATCAGATTTCACAAGTATGATATTCTCTTCATAATTTTTGGTTATTGTGTGTGGTAGCACATAATCATCATTGTTTATTTAGACTCATTTCCATATCCAAGACCATTCTACCTGATAGGCCTCTAAATTAGACATAAATTAAGGCCCATCAAACCTTTCTTAGGAGCAAAAAGGATATATTAAATTTATCCTTCTACACTTAATAATGTTTTTTTAAACTTTAATATGTTATTAGGAAGGTTTAGAGATAATTGCATATTTGTGCCTAGTATTATTTATTTCTAAAGAATATTGTGAGAATATTGGGAAGATTATGAGGATATGAAGAAGGAGATAATTTAGAGACTTGCTCCCTACTATAGGAGGATCAAGATTGGAGAATAGATTAACAAAATATAATGAAATTATTGAGAAATTTTAGAACTCCAATGATTGAGAAAATCTAGGAATGTGTTCCCCGTCATTTAATGCAGATTCCCAGTGTTGGGAACCATATCCACTATTTGAGGGATTTTGGACGGGAAAGCATCATCCTTTCAAGGATAATGTTTCCTCATCATTTTGGATAAGTAACAATTTGAATTGGCCTCTAGGGACATGTATTGTTTAGTTTTATTATGGAGAAAACTTATTGTTTAGCAGCTCCACTTTCTTTTCTTGCAGGGATGTACTTGGATTGATTCAATAATGAAGTTTGGTGCCATTTTTAGCTTCTAAGGATTGATTTATTCCATAGGACTCTGAGTCCTCCTTGGGCTTGGCCATCCTATAAGCCTCAGAGCCCTCTTGCATAATTTTTTATGTTCTTTTCACTTCTTATTCACATGCATCTCTTATTTTTGTTTTGCATATTTCTGTATTTAATATTGTTTCTTTTCTTGTTATAGGATTGAGTTAAATGATTGAAGTGAGTTATTTTGCAGGTTTTTTATAGATTCAAAAAAATTATTCGTCCTTATAATATCTTTGGAAGGTCATCTTAATCATTAAGCTACATGGATTTGGTTACTCGTTCTCGAATATAAGATTTCTGGAAATTCCTTGTAGCGAAATAGTATTAAATTTATGCTATTTTTTAGAATAGGTTAATGAGCTTCATTTGACTTGATTCCACTTGGATTAGGTAATAATAATATTAAAGTTAATAAAAAATTCACCCCATTGCATTTTCACTTGATTAGGTTAGGCATTTGATATATTAACTAGCTCACTAGTTCTTGAATTTCTTGATTTTAGAGTAGTAAATTTCTGTAAACATGGGTATTTTGGAGTGATTCCACTTGGAATGGAGACCTAAGACATCATAATTAATAAGAAAATTTTTCCCATCCCATTTTCATTTTATTTACTTAGTCATTCAGTGAGTTATTTCCAAAACATCACTTCCTGTAGCAAAAACAAAACTTCATGTACCACTCTTATAGAAGGTGTAAACTCTACCAAATTTGCTCCCAAAGCTTGGATTTTGTCTCTTAGGCTTGAATCATGACCCTTAGGATCTAAATCCATGATCTAGGAAGAATAAACACCACTTAGGACATGCATTTTTACAAAGTAGATTAGGCCTATTTATTTGAATTCATGCTCTCAACATTTCAATTTCAAATTATTGTTCTTCCCTAGGATTAATTTCTTTTCAAAGAAACCCTTCCATTTCTGAAATTAGTTTAGGCTTTGATTTCAAGACATTCACTCCATTACATCAGATCAACAAAAGAAGGACACATTGTATGCTTCACATATAGTGTCGATACCTCTTAAGTTTGTACGAACCCCATGTTGATAATTAAAGTTGGTAGACTTGGGTGTTGAAGATTGCAACAAGAACAGTGAAGGAGGCATCCTAAAACATCATCCTTGATCCTAGTTCGAAAATAATCACCTAAACTAGGTGGGGCCCACACAAGCTATTTTTAGGTGTATGTCTATTTTTAGACATGGTGAGCATATTCTATACGTTGCAGGATGCTATTTGTAGATGGTTGGTCAAATGTGAAAAATAGATGAAATTCTATTTTTAGAATATTGGGCGAAGTCTATTTATAGATCGCTGATCTAAAAATAGATGCATGTCGATTATTATTAACTCTTAATAATAATCAGACTCTAAACAACAACTTATTCTCTTGGAGCACTTTATTTCAGTGAATAGATTTGGAAAATCAGTGGGCTAAAGGAATTACGCAATTCCTAAGGGTTTACTGGAGTTCATGCATGGAGGACTCAGTTAGAACTGAAGTGGAAAAGTTATGTCAGAGTTGGAAGAGTAGTTCATGGAGTTGTATTAAGTTTAACTCAGTTAGACTCAGTTGAGCTAGTTGTATCTAATCTAACTGAATGATACACTAGTGAGAGCGGAGTGAATTAATTATTTAATTAATTCAAAAATAATAACTCATTAATCAACTGAACAATACAACAGTTAACTACAGTGCATGTCAGATCCAGTGGAGACCCAGTGGAGAGATAGGTGAAAGGGCAAGATGGACTATCTGTTGTGACTACTAGTGATGCATGAATTGCATCTATATATACATTGGAGTTGCCAATGATAATAACACAGCCAAGGAGAGTGGGATTGCATCGAATTGGTCTTTGTAATCAGCTTGGATTGCACAGTGGAGGCAGGCTAGCAGGAGGGCAGAGATTGGTGCATGGATTTGCAGATTTCCTCACGATAGTGTGTGATGATTGTATTGTATTGAGAGCTTGATGTACTAAGCTTTGTATGAGATTGTTACATTATCTCCATGATACATAATATGATAGTTGGGGTTTTTAGCTTCAGGCTTTCCCGTTAAACAACTGTGTTATGCGTGTTTTTATTGCTTCATGTGTTTTGCAATTATTGATTAAATTTCGGCAAGAATTATAGTGGAAGGATTCTGTATATAGAAAGAAGATAAATATTGTTAGATCAAGAGAGTCCGGATATATACATGCATATTGTATATAATTTCTACATTGGGAGTTGCAACATTCTTGTTGCAATATTGAGACTCATCACTAAGAAGCAAAGCAGTGTCGGTGGTGTCAAAGTATGCATTGTTTTCTTCTTTAGTTGATTCATTTATTTTCTTTATGCAAAAAAATAAAAATTTCATTAGGCATATTTCATTTCAAAACATAAAATTGCATTGCATTAACATTCTTATTCAAAAAAATATTTAAAAATACTTCTCCAACACCAACCCCCCTATTTTATCACATGGTGTAATAAGAACCACATCACCGTCCACTTTTGCAGGTAGAAGAAGAAGAGGTGGCAGAAAAGGTAAAATAAATGGATAGAGATGATGAAAATGAAGAAGATCCTCTTGGATTTCCATTCAAGATATTGATGTTAGTGTGCATATGAAGGGAATCCCTCCATATTTCTTTCCCAACTTCCATGGTATGAGGTCAGAGGATCCAGAAACCTTTCTCTTTGAATTTGAAATACTTTGTAAAAATTATGGCTACTTATCACACACTCAAAAATTGAGATTTTTTCTTGCAACATTGAAGGATAGAGCTCTTAAATGGTTTGTGAGTTTAGGTACTAATTCAATAAGATCATGGAATGATATGAAAAACATATTTCTAGAAAAATATAAAGATCATGATCTTAAGGAAGAAATATTTAGAATGAATAAAAAACAAGATGAGAGCCTTGCATATCTAATAGATAGGTTCATGTATAATGTTAAGAGGGAAAAATTACATCATTTAGGATTTGACACACTAAAAGCCCTCTTACTTAGAACAATTAGGAATGAGTGGATTGATCTCCTTGATCTCATGGGTAAAGGAGATGTATACCAATTATCATTTGAAGAAATTTGTGAAACATGCAAACACATATCAAGAGGAAGGGCAAGTGAAAGTAAATCAAGATCAACATTGGTAAGTCAAGATGAACTTGGAAATTTTCTTGATAACTTTAAAACAAAAAATATTAGCAAACTAAGTGAAGAAGTATAAATGTTAAGAATGAAAAATGAGAAAAAAAAAGATGTTGATATTTGTGTTATCCATGCAGAATCAGATGCTACTAAATATTGTCCATCATTACCAAGGTTGAAGGAATTGTAACAAGAGGACAATGGATCAAGTCAATCACCAAAGAAGATATGTTATGTAGCTCCAAGAAGACCATGGGAGGCTAGTCAACTTGATATGATGCAAGGAACTACTTCACAATTTCAAGCTTAGTCACATCCATCTCAAAGAAATTGGAACACACTCTTTCCTTGGAAACCTTGGCCATCTCAACCCCAAAACCAATCTTTGCAACAAGGTTGGAAAGAAACTAATGGGAGAAATCCATAATATCCTCAATATTTTCCTCAATATACTCCATACCCAACTCCATGCTATCCCTACCATCCACCTCCACCACAACCACAACCTCAACCACATCCATCTCATAGATCTACTCCCACTTAACTATATATACAACCATTTTCAGACCCATATAAAGAAGTAACTCATCCCACTTACAATGTTGAGGTACAACACTTCCAAACATCTCCTCTTGATATAAATGGTACGACATGAATAATTATCCAAATGAGAAAGCAAACCAAGGGAATCAAAGTTATATTGAAATATGGTTCTAGACAATCATTAAGTTGCAGAAACACACTCTTCTTCAACAATACTTGATAAAATCTCAGTCAAAGAAATTAATCTCTCATATTCAGGCACATGTCAAAGCATGTATTTCAAGTGTACACATGATTTTATCTATCATCTTGATTTGCACATGGCTCCATTGGAAGTATTCCTATACTTGAAAGAGATTTTGTTTTTTTCAAGTTGAGTAGGATGGGAAAAAATAAAAAAATGGAAAACGAGAAAAAATAAAAGAATAAAATCTGAGGTGAAAACCTCCTTTGATGCATTTGAGTTTGGCTCACTAATTGAAAACCTCCATGAGGCATTCGGTGGGTTGGAAAAAAGAGAAAAATAAAAGATCCTAGGTGAAAACCTCCTTTGACACATCTAGGTAGACCTACTAGTGGAAAACCTCATTGAGACATCTAGTAGGCCTAAGAAAAAAAATAAAAAAATGAAAAATATGGAAAAATTTCTCCATGTATCTCTCTCTAATGAATGCAGGAGCTCTCCAATATTTGCAAGCAACAAAAACAAGTTGGCACCAAAAGAAAAAGTTGGTAAAAAAATCTAGTCAAAGGAAGTCAAACTTGGACTTCCTCCTCTTTTTCTCAGATGCTCTAAAATGGCCAAGGTCATGCCAATCCATCACCCTCATCCATTTCCAACATCCACCCATAATTTCCAAGCTTTTCTCATTCAATTTCCTTGCTGTCCTAAACTGCTACAGGAAGTCCTGTTTTTTAGCAGAAATTTGTTTTGATTATTTATTGAAAATTGTGCATCCATTTTCCGAGATGTTTTATGGGGAGATGCATATGGATGATGGTAAAATTCTCAAGAAATTTCAACAATTTCTGGTGCACAGTTTGTGAGAAATCGACCTCCATCACTAAAAACCATTTTTAATTTTTCTTGAGATTCGTGCATCCAATGGACAAGATTTTTTATGGGTAGGTGAATAAGGATGATGGTAACATGAAAAAAAATTTAGGTCAATCCACTCTACCGTTTGATAGTTATGGATAAAATAATATGCTACAAGGGGCTGTCCTAAACTACTACAGGAAATCCTGTAACTGCTACAAGAAGTTACAGCGATATACAAGAAGGTAGATAGAAGACAAGAGCAGTCACTAAGGGTCCAATGGTCTAAAAACATCATGAATAAGGTCTTACCACCATTACCCATCATCCTCTCATCACTCCTCTATCTCACTCAAAGATATTTTCCACTCAGACCCTTCACTTTGTCCCATCTGTAAATAGATTTTTTTTTGAAAAAACACATATTTCCTTCACATAATTCTTCCAAGACCACACTGCTCATTAATATTACCACACTATCCCCAGTCACGACATGCATATTGGAAGTAAAATTAATTCAAAGAATACCTTATACAAGAAGGAAACATGTTCCTCTAGTTGTGTAATCACTAGAAAGCACAATAAGTGGTTTTGTCGATCATCCAAGAAGACATGAAAATTTGTGAGGTGAATATGAAGAGGCTATCGCAATCCAAGGAGGCATTTCACCAACAGTAGAAACCTATACATCAAAGAGGCACCTACAAACATACAACAAGGGTACCAGTAAAGGTATAATCAAATTCTGAAGACATGCACCAAAACCAAAAAAGAGTCAACTCCTTCTGATATCATGATGTATATGGCCGAGCTCCAGCATGCAAGCATCAGTTTAATTAGAAACTACAACACTCACATCATGAGTATCTCAGCAGCAACATTTTAGCCAAGGATGTGAAGAAGCAACAACAACAACAAAAGAAACCCTAGAAAACCTCCATATTCAAGGCTATCAACAATATGACCTCCAAAAAATTATCACATGCAGCTTCAGGATCATTAGTAGAAACTTCAAAACCACCAAAGACAGCTTCAACAGTCATATCAAAAACCTTAATATCACTTTAAAAAACACATCAAGGGTAAGGATCGGGTATGTAATCATCTAAACCTTTTTTTGAATCTATTCTAGCTTAAGAAAACATTAAAAGTGTGAGAATGAAAGCTTTTTTATAGCCAAAATAAGTAGCAAAACATCCTCGGCCTTATCTAGCAGTCACCTTCAATTTTCCACCAAGACACACACACATGTGGGAGAGGAACAAGACAAAAGTGAAGAGGACTTGAGAAAGTAGGTAGTAGGCAATTAGTTGTGATGGAAGATAAGGAATTCCAAGGGTTAACTAAGGGCGAACTCAGTTAACAAAAAAATAACTCTGAGTTTATTTTGCATGCAATGAAAAAAAATATATTGAAAAAAGAGAAAAAACGAAAATAAAAATAAAAAATAAAAGGTGGACCCACCACCTCTTGGCATGCAAATATCAGCTGCTGGAGGAGAAATAGAGCTGCTACAAACATGAAATTTGTTATAGGAAGTTGCTACAGGAAAAATAGATTTGCTACAGGAATAACAAATTTGGTACAGGAAAGACAAATTTGCTACAAGAAGCTAACAAAGGGTTGCAAGAGAAAAATTTTACTACTAGGATTTTGGACACCAATTAATTAATTTCTAAAAGGTACAAAGAAACACAATAGAGCTACAAAAAATTTACCATAAGATGTTTGGATGCATAATGGTAAATTCTCTAAGGGTGAAAGGTATCCAAGTTAGTAGATTGGTTTCACATCATTCCTTTCTTTTGCTTTATGTTATTCATTATCATTTCACCCTCTATAAGAAGAAAGTGCTATGTGCTAAGTGTTTTCAATTTCAGAATTTAATGAGCAAAGAGAATTCAGATTGCTAGTCAAGGGTGTTCATACAAATTTAATGAATTGTATGATGTGTCATGGCCAAGAATCTAGAATTCACTCTTGCAATTGAAAAGTGAGGTTACCATTATCCAAATTATTCATTTTTTAGAGCTGCTACTGGAAACTTTGTTTCCTATAGAATCCCCTATTTTCCACCATATTGCTTGTTTTTTTCTCTTGAGAGAAGTTTTACAAAGGCTGGAAGGCAAAGGCATTGGGGGAAAATTTCAGGTGTGTTGTGGGAGGTATCAAGGACACATTAACTCCTATAAATTAAAAAATAAGTGGTACAAGTAAGATCCTATATTTTCACATAAAATTCACAGAATTCATAGTCTGAAAATATGGGGGGAGGATTTAACAGGAGAAAACCCATCAACATAGAGAGAATCCATCAACATCCTCAAGTGCTTACCATTTCCTAAAATTGCAGCAAGATGAGATTCTTTGAAAAACTAAGGGGGTATGATGATGAGTTTTAAATTTAGGTTGAAGTCAATTTACAAGATCTAAGTGGACAAGAATATTAACCAAAGCAAGGTGTTACCCTAAAAATTAAGACCCATTACAGTTGAATAATTACATGAGAGAAAGAAGCAACTCGAATCTACATTAGGACTTCCTTGAGAAATTGAGATAGAGAAAAAATTCAAATAGAAAAGTAGCAAGAGGAGTAGCAGGAGAAGAAACACATGGAACAAGAAACAGAGAACGAAATAGGCCAACATACATGATGAAACATAGGGTGAGGATGAATAGATGGCTCAGAGGATGAGCAATAGTTTCAGTAGGGGGGTATGATGGGCCTCTAAATTAGACATAAATTAAGTCCCATCTAACATTTCTTAGGCCCATCTACACTTAAAAATGTTTTTTAAGCTTTAATATGTTCTTAGAAAGGTTTAGATAAAATTGCATATTTGTGCCTAATATTTTTATTTATAAAGATTATTGTGAGAATATTGGGAAGATTATGAGGATTTGGATAAGGAGATAATTTAGGGATTTGATCCATACTACAGGAGGATCAAGTTTTGGGAATAAATGAACAAAATATCATGAAATTATTGAGAGATTTTGGAACTCCAATGATTGAGAAAATCTAGAAATGTGTTCCCAGTCATTTAATGCAGATTCCCAGTGTTAGGAAGCAGATCCACTATTTGAGGGATTTTGGAGGGGAAAGCTTCCTCCTTTCAAGGATAATGATTCCTCATAACTTTATATGAGTACCAATTCGAATTGGCCTCTATGATCATGTATTGTTTAGTCTTATTGTGGAGAAAACTTATTGTTTTGCAGCTCCACTTTCTTTTCTTGGAGGGATGTACTTGGACTAATTCAATAATGAATTTTGGTGTCATTTTTAGCTTCTAAGGCTTGGTTTCTTCCATAGGGTGCTGAGTCCTCCTTGGGCTTGTCCATATGAGGAGCCTCAGAGCCCTCTTGCACAATTTCTTTATGTTCTTTTCACTTCTTATTCACATGCATCTCTTATTTTTGTTTTGCATATTTATGTATTTAGTATTGTTTCTTTTCTTGTTGTAGGATTGAGTTAAATTATTGAAGTGAGTTATTTTTCAGGTTTTTCATAGATTCAAAATAATTATTCATCCTTAGAATAAATTTGGAAGGTCATATTAATCATTAATCTACTTGGATTTGGTTACTAGTTCACGAATATAAGATTTCTGGAAATGCCTTGTAGAGAAATAATAGTAAATTTTTGTTATTTTTTAGAATGGTTTAATGAGATTAATTTGAATTGGTTCCAATTGGTTAGGTCATAATAATATTAAATTTAATAAAAAAATTTACCCCATTTCATTTTCACTTGATTAAGTTAGACATTTGATAGATTAACTAGCTCACTAGTTCTTGAATTTCCAGATTTTAGAGTAGCAATTTTCTGTTATTTTTTAGCATGTGTGAACAAGGGTATTTTGGAGTTATTCCAGTTGTAATGGAGACCTAGGAAATCATACTTAATAAGAAAATTTGTCCCATCCCATTTTAATTTTATTTACTTAGTCATTCGGTGAGTTATTTCCAAAACATAACTTCTTGTAGCACTCTTCTAGAACATGTAAACTCGACCAAATTTTCTCCCAAAGCTTGGTTTTTGTCTCTTAGGATTGAATCATGACCCCTAGTATCTAAATCCATGCTTTAGGAATAATAAACACCACTTAGGACATGCATTTTTACAAAGTAGATTAGACCTGTTTATTTGAATTCACACTCTCAGGATTTCAATTACAAATTGTTGTTCTTGCCTAGTATTAATTTATTTTCAAAGCAACACTTCCATTTATGCAATTAGTTTAGGATTTGATTTCATGACATTCACTCCATTACATCAGATCAAAAAAATAAGGACATATTGTATGATGCACATATAGTGCCGATACCTCTTAATTTTGTACAAACCCCAGGTTGATAATTAAAGTTGGTAGCCTTGGGAGTTGCAACATTCTTGTTGCAAGACAGATGCTCATCACTACCTACAATTTGAAATTTAATTCAACCAAAAAATTGTGAGTATTCATGCATATAAGCCTTTCATACCAACATAAATGTTAACCTTTCATACACCATTTTTTCATATTTGTGTGGTCTTCATCAACATTCTCGACTTAATCAATTGATGCCTCTTGGGAATTCAAATGATCCCTTCCTCAATCTCTTGACAAACATCAATTAATGTATGTCAAATTTGTAATAGACCAAGTCTAAAATGTAATCCCATTGCAATAAGAGAAATGAGGTGCACTCTAAAACCTACTGTTACCGAGGCCTCAATTACCAAAACCGCTGATGGTTCAATTGGTGGACATCGATTCTTTTCCAACTCTCTTTCTTCTATAACATTGCTCATTTGGACATTCCTCATCACCAAGCCTATACACTTTTGCAGATGGGTTATCTATTATCGATCAACACCCATTTTGTTACTATATTACATACTTATGGTCACCATTGAAGATTATATATTTTCACTCTACAAGTTGAGCATTTGTAGCAAAAATTGTAAAGTACAAGGCAAGTTTTTGGTAATTGAAACTGACCATAACATTAGAATTGTGCATGCTGCCTTTACACACTTGATTGATTTTCAAATAGTCTATCTATGACAAACCTTCCTTCCTAGTAAGGACCATCTATACAACTGGCTTTCAGGTTGTCATGAGTAAAAACATAATGATGGTCTTCCCTTAAAACTCCTTGGTGAACATTAAAAGATTCTTGTTCATTTTGGTTGTTCCTTACTATTTAAAATAATTTTAAAAAACTAATAGCATCCCTTCACAATGTGTATATTTTAAATTCCATAAACTTGCAAATCATCTTTAATTCACTATTATCTTGAACTGTATTAAATGTTGAATTTCCTATTTTCCTATACACTTCTTAGAGAGAAAAATTTAGTCATGAAAAACATACAAATACTCAAACAGTTACATGTAAATGAAGCACAAAACATCCAACAACAATATATATTATTTTACCACATTAACCAAAAAACCAAATGGAAATATAATAAAGATATTGTCTAACAATGACATCGTGGAATGAAAAATGCAAATTTCATGAACCTACATCAATACTAAAAAAGTATTTATTTCTATCACTACTTTTATACACACTGCCCAAAATCTTCTAAAATAGTGGTACACAAATCACACTTGGAAGAAGAAGCCATAACACATCATAGAAGAGGTATCATCTTTATTTATCTCCTGACGTGGTAATTTTTCAACAAGATTATCCACTAGCTTAGGAATCCTCTACAACTCCCTTATAAGAAGCCTTGTAGTAAATGTGACCTCTTTCAATACTAATCACAATACTTGTTGGCTCCATTGTTTATGCCATTCATTCCATGGTGTTTTATTCATCCATTTTCTAACTAGATGTATGCAAAATTGTTAGAAGACAAATATAATGAGAAACACAAGAATATTTATATTCTCAAATTACATGTTCTAAACAAGAAAATGTAACACTCATCTATTCACAAAAATAAACATGCTTTTGCCTTGTGAGCATAATATCAATGTCTCTGTCTAATATGATAATAATAGGTCACCACCAGAGGTAGCATGGCACAAAAAATGTAGCAACAATAAATTCTAATTGAATAGAGAAGGTTATAACCCTTTTACAGATCTTCCTAAGTCCTAACTAAGACTATAGCAAAAGGGGCATACAAATTTTTATAATTTGTTTAGGACTCTATTGCAGGTGGAAGCTCGAGGACATAATTATAAGAAAGTTAATTGGTTGGAAACTCCAAGGTCTTCATTTTTGGAAATTTTCAATAGCTTGGCTAATTTTTCCATTATTTTCTTTTATATAACCATGTTATCATAGCATAAGAAAAATTTACCTTAACCACTTCAAGCCATTGAAAATCGATTCTACTTTTCTATCCATATCAACATTGAAATAAAAAGCAATTATTCAATTTTTTGCAAATACACCTAAGACACCACCATTTTTTTTATCCTTTCATATGTTTCTTGAGACTGTTTAATGATCAATCCTTATACCTAACTAAATAGCAGTATATTGTGTAGCTATCGACAATTATTTTAACATAAAATATTCTTGAGAGTATTCTATATATGCTACTTGCTAACTTATTTTTAGATAACTTTCAATAACATGATTATAACTTCTTTAAGTCATAATCCATTATGTTTCCAAAGTATTTTCCAACATTTTCAAAGGAAATTTCAATTTCTCCATCATTCTGGGAGCTTTGGAACTATCTATAGATCCAGGTTAATTAAGTACATTATTTGAAGGACTAACAAGTGCACCTTGTACCTCAATTATCAATCAAAACCACATGGATTATGTGTGTGCCTTTTACACCTAGTACCTCAAAATATTGTAATTAAAGGCTAATTAAGGCCAAATAATGAAAGTAAAGGTGACATCTTACATTCAAATGTGAGTTCCATTGTTAGGTCCAATAGAACTTCCCTAAAGGGTAGAGTATTGCAACCCGAGCTCTGATACCAATTGTAACTATCCTACATTAACTTTGGGTTTAATAAATTTACTTTGTAAATTGAAATATATGTATGAAATGTTAATTTGGAAGCTCAGTGACAAATTCCAACCATGGGACTAGATTCCTCTTTTTGATAGGACCAATTTTGGTATTGGAGTGCTCAATTTGGACAAGGGAAAGTGTATTTTTGAAGAAAATCCCACATGTGCACAAAAGGACAGGTTGGTCCCAATAGGAAAATGGACACCCTTGGAAGCCTATAAATACAAGTGAAGTCAAGCTCATTTTGACATAACTAAGCTTCTTATTCTTCTCTTCTTCATTTATTGGCTTGCATAGGCTTGAGGGTGGGTCATGGAGATTGGTTCGTACAGGTACGAAATTGCAGGGTATGAAGCTTGCATGCATGTTTAGGGTTTTGGTTTCCAACCAAACGCTTGACACAAGCGAAATTTGGTTACAACCGTAGGCATGCAAGATCATCTAAGCAACTGAAATATCTCAACCGCACACATACCTATTCCTCCATACGGTTGGGATCTAGGGTTACAATTTGACATTTGACTGCATGTAGGAAAATTTGTCTCTGATCAATATTGATGTTGGGAACATATTTATGAATTTTGTTGGGTTATTTTTGTTTGATGATTTTGTATTGGCTCATTGTACTCTCTGCTAAATATTTTATCACAATCTAATAGAATAATAATTTCAAATGGTTTCCCCCATAGTGGGTTTTTCCCTGGTCATTGACCGAAAATCTACTGTCTCTTGTAAATTTGTTAATTGTCTCCTTTGTCATTGCATTTAATATTCTATCTCCAATTGTTTTTGATGATTGAAAATATTAATTATTGTTGAAAGACTAATTGAATAATTGAATTGGAATAAAGTAATTTAATTGACATAGAGTAGTGTGAAATTGAACACGCTAAGGTGAAGGACAAGCCCAAAAGGAGACATGAATTGAAGCAATAATATTTGGAAAGTTGAAGGATCTTATCTAATCAAGTTAAGATGTATTCCTATTTATTCAAGGAAAATGAGAAGTTGGGTGACTAATATAACTTTGCTTCTTGGATGATCAATTTGGAGATCATAGTTGATAACAATAATGTTTTGGAATATATTCAAGGAAAGATACTTGAGCCTCTAGAGAATGTTTCTATTTTTTCCAAGAAAAAGTGCAAGAAAGGTGAGTTAAAATAAAATAAAATTATAGCTGATAGTTTACAGGATAATTTACTTGCTTTTGTTGGGAATTTGAAGAAGTCTAAGGACATGAATGATAAGCTAGCTGGAATGTATGAAGTCAACAATTTGAATGAAATCCTCTCCTTGTAAGATCAGATCAAAGACATGAAGATGAATAAAGGAGAATTGGCGCAATCCTACATTACGAGGATATCATGCCTTAAATATGAATTTCAGAGAGTTGGGGAAATTTTGATTGACAGGGAATTGGTGATTGTAACCCTTAAGGGTCTCCCTACTATTTGGGAAACCTTCATTACAGCTATAAGAAATGAAAATAGTTTCTCGTCGTTTGATGAGATCTTTGGAAATATCACTGAAGAAGAATCAAGGATGATATCAAGAGGAAGAATACAAAAACATGAAGAAGGAGAGGCTGCTGCATTCGTCACTCATAAGAAGAAGAAGAAAAGAAAAGGAGGTTCATCAAATTCAAGGAAGCCTCCTCCTCAAAATTTGAAAAGAAGGAATGAAAGAGAATCATTGCACATTTAATGCTATAATTATCACAAGAAATGTCACCATGCTCAAGATTTCCCTGAGAAGAACAATGGTCCACACTACAACACTAGAAGAAACAATAACAGGTTCAATGATTGAAGAAGAAGAGATGATCGGAGGAATGGTGGTAATGGAAAATATGAAAGAAGAATAGGAGATGCTCCAAGTGATCATGAAGAAGATCATAGTCCTAAAAAAAAGTCAAGATATTCTAGGTATGAAAGTATTGTTGCTAATCAATTTGAATGTATCCTTATTTTTTCACTCACTAGCTCCTCTCCTTCAGATTCATGGGATAGTTGGTTGATTGGTAGTGGGGTCACTCATAATTTATCTGGGTATAAGGAAGTTCTCTCTAATTTAGTAGAGAGGGAGTCAAATTCGAAAATTATTCCTGGAGACAACTCCACTCATCCTGTTAAAGGTTTTGGGTCTATCAAATTTCATTTGGATTATGAGGAATTTGTTTTTCTCTATGATGTGATGTATGTGCCGGGGTTGAAGAATAATTTGGTATCAATGTATGCTTTGGAAGACAAAGGGATGAAGGTTGCCTTAATTAGGGGAAAGGTTATTACTTTTCCCATTGGATCCTTTATGAGATATGCATTCACATTGGGATTGATATTTGAAGGACTCTATAGAGTCACCGATATATCTCTTATAGAATTGGTCCATGATACTAATCATCTAAGTGAGCTATGGCACAAAATATTGACCCATATTCATCATGATGATCTCCATAAATTGAAGAAATTGGTCTCTAGAATTCCTGATGTTCAAGCCCATCATGATGGAGTAAGTATAGGTTGTGCCAATGGAAAGAAGATAAGGGGACCATTCCCCTCTAGCAAGAATAAGTCGAATGAAATCCTCAAAATCATTCATTCTGACATATGTGGACTGATTCCCATACATTCGCTTGATGACCATCTCTACTACATCAAATTCATTGATGTATTCTCAAGAAAGATGTGGATTTATTATTTGAAGCACAAGGATGAAGCCTTCTAAATGTTTAATGGGTTCAAAGATTTGGTTGAAAATCAAACATGGAAGAAAATTAAGATCTTTAGGTTTGACAATGATGGAGGGTGCTTTTCAAATGAGTTCATTGATTTTGAAAGAAGGGAGGTATTGAGAAAGAGATGATTGTTCCCTATAATCCCAAACGAAATGGATTGGCTAAAAGAAAGTACAAGTGTATTGTAGAAGCCACTCGTGCCATTCTACATGATCAGAAGTTGCCAAAGTTCCTTTGGGGAGAAGCAATGAATGTTGTCGTATATGTTCAAAACAGGGTGCATCATAAAGAATTGGACAACAAGACCCCTAAGGATTTATTCATAGGTGTTAAGGCCAGTGTTGGCCATATTTGTATCTTTGGCTTCCCATATATTTCCATGCATCGAAGGAAAAAATAAACAAGCTAGAAGCCATGGGAAGAAAAGGTACGTTTGCTCGATATTGTGAAGATTATAAATCATTTAGAATCTATATTCCTAGTCAAAATAAGGTTGAAATTAGCAGGGATGTAACATTTGCAAAGATGCTACCCTTGGGAAAGAAAGGGAACTTCCTCCACCTCCTCCTCCTGAGAAGAAGAATGATCATATGGATACTTTAGATGGTCCTTCCATGCCTAAATTTGAGAGGGACATTGTTGATGGTCCCATGGAGCCCATGGACCCCTTAGATCCTCCTCCATGTGATCCTCCTACCATGAAAAAGCCACTTTGTATTCATGACACATTACAGGATGATGAGAGACGCATTCCCATTAGAATATCATTTAGAGAAAGTAAGAAGCCATGCATTTACCAGGGATATGTTGTAGCTATGAGAACTATGATTCAAGACGAATCTCTCGCCTTTGAATAAGTCATGAAAGAATAAGTTTGGAAGTTTGATATGACCTAATAATATGAATCAATTATGAATAATGACATATGGGATGTTGTGCTGATATCGAAGGGGAAATCTATGGTGACTTCAAAATGGCTATTCAAGATCAAACATGGAGTTGATGGAAGCATTGAGAAATATAAGGCAAGGTTTGTGGCCCGAGAATTATCCCCATAAGAGGGAGCATATTATGACAATATATTTTCACCTGTGGCTCGATATACAACCATTCGTTCGATAGTTTCTATTTCTAAAAGTCAAATATGGATGCTTCATCAGATGGATGTGAAGACAACATTCCTTCATGACATGTTACAGGAAGAAGCCTACGTTGAGAAACCACAGGGATTTGAAGTAGATGAATGAAATACACATGTTTGCAGGTTGAAAAAGGAATTGTATTGTTTGAAGCAATCCCCCATAGCATGGTATGCTTGCATAGATAGTTACTTGGTGAAGTTGGGATTTCCAAGAAGCAATGTCTATCCCAACCTCTACTTCAAGGTATGCCATTGATTTTGGTTTTATATGCTGATGATCTATTCTTGACAGATTGTGATCCCTTGATTATTGAGTGTAAGTGGAAGTTAGCCTCTAAATTTGAGATGAAGGACCTTGGAATCATGCACTATTTTCTAGGCCTTGAGGTGTGGCAAAGGCTCAGTGAGATATTCCTTTCACAAGGAAAATATGTCGTTAAGTTTTTGGAGAAATTTGAAATGACAGAATGCAAGTACCTGCCCACACCGATGGAAATGAATCTCAAGAAGATATGTGGAGAAGTTGCAGGACCCAATTTTGCAAATCCATCCTAGTATAGACATTTGATTAGGTCTCTGGTGTTCTTAGTGAACACACTTCCAGACATATGATATGCAGTGAACACGTTGAGTCAATTCATGACTGAGCCTTTCCATGCACGTTGTGTTGCTGCCAACACATTTTGAGATATTTTCATGGGACGATTACCCTTGGTTTGAGATATTTTGCTGGAGATGTTCAAATTCATGGATATACCGATGTTGACTGGGAAGGAAACATTGTCAACATGAAGAGTACATATAGATTATGTTTTAGCCTTATATCTGCCATGATATCTTGGATGAGAAAGAAGCATAAGTTTGTAGTATTGAGTACCACCGACGTAGAGTACATTTCCGCTAACATGGATAACTACAAAGTAGTTTGGTTGAGGAAGCTATTTGGAGAGATATTTGAGAAGGTGTTAGACACTATAGTGATATATTGTGACAACAAGAGTGGGATCCGATTGGAAGAGAATCCATCATTTCATGATAATTCTAAGCACATAGAGATCTGATATCATTACATTCGAGACATGGTGTAGAGAGGAGTAGTTAGACTCCATCATATATCGATAGATGAGGATATTGCAGATATTCTCACCAAGGATTTGCTGAAAGGGAATTTATTAGCCCTTAGAGAATAAATTGGACTAATGGATGTGACCCCTCCTGATAAGGGGCGTCACTGACCGAGAACACTGAGTCAACTCTTCCCCCTTGTTTGAGCTCCTAGGGTGAGCAATGGAGATGGATGGCCCCCGGGGTTGAGGGATCTCTAGAAAATAGGGTATCACCCCTATATATTACTCATGGGGTGGAAGATGTTTCTACTCTATCTTGGTCTATGCAGAGTATACCTGATTTGGCATCATACCCACAATGCAGGTTTGTTGGGATTATCGCTCCCCATATGGCCAACGTGTTGAGAGAGAGCTTGGGGGTGTCTGATCCTTACCTTTGGTAAGTCATGTACCTCATCCAAGCTGATTATGATGCATGTGTTATATCACATGAATATTGAGGGTAATTTTTGGGAAGATCAGGGAGAAATAGGATGGATGAGATATTGTATTGATCAACATAGGGTGGAATATGTTTTCTCCCCTATGCTATGAATCTTATTGCTCGACATAGGGTGGAAGATGTTTTCTCCCCTATGATATGAAATGAGGTGAGAGTGTCCCATAGGATATTCCTAATTTTCCTAGGAGGGTGTTAGCTTATGCTCCCCAATGATTCTTCTTCTTTAGATTCACGAATGTTTTAGTCGATAGAGTTGAGTAGAGATGGAACATGATATGACAATATGATACATATGAATATCACATGATGCAGTTGGAATTTATCACTAGATGAGAGGGAGTGTTAATTTTGCAGCTCAGTGACAAATTCCAACCATCGAACTAGATTCCTCTTTTTGAGAGGACCAATTTTGACTATTGAAGCACTCAAATTGGATAAGGGAAAGTGTATTTTTGAAGAAAAGCCCACATGTGCACAAAAGGAGAGGTTAACCCAAACATGAAAATGGACAATTGTGATGGTTTTGGATGCCACCAAAATGTAAGGGATATCCCTGATGTGAATCCCCAATTAGACCTCACACCATTTGGTGTTGGAGTCCCATCTTGTTGTATGGTCTGACCACCATTCGAAAGGTTTCAAAGATGTGCCTTGGTTACAACAGACACACAAGAAATCACAACACCTCTTTGGGGAAGCAAGCATGTAAGATTTGTGAGATACCAAATGTAAGGTGCATAGAGAAATTCCACAACTCGTAAAGGAAAACGATCCTCCGGTCAGGGAATTAATAGTACTATTCTAAAGAGGGACCTGAGAACAAAGAGAAAGGCTTGTTGATTACCTGCATATTAGTCCACATAATAAACAACAATCATGAAAACATAACAAAACCTATTCAATAATGTCAATATCTAAGTAACAAAATATTTCATTAGCCTTAGTATGTAATTAAACCAAAATATACCATAAACATAACAAGAATAGTCCTACTACATCCACGATACATGTATGAAAAGTGTCAGCTCATAGAGATTCTAATTATGAATGAAAGATCCCAAGTACATTGTTACATAGATGAAACACTAGATCCAATAGTGGAACATGAAGCCACAACTTGCTTCTCCAAATAATGATCTATCTCCTATGCACTACAAGAGAAGCCAAGGCAAGACTCCAAGAATCCAAGCCATTATATTGAGTTATGAGGAGATATTTAAAATAAATGACAATGAACTTTGATCTTCCTCATTACCCTTCAACTCTTATGAATTTTCATATCCTATACATGGCTGTTTACATTTGATATGTGGATATTCACATTCCACATGTGTCTTTTGGACTTCATTGCATACAACTTGTTACAAAAGATAAATTACACATTAGACAGTGGATATATGAGACAAAACTCATAATAGGAAAAAGTATTATCAAATTGACAAATAATTTTATTCATCATGGAGCTCATTGGTGGTGTATGTGTTCATGCTCTGAACTTCATAGATATGAATTTGAACCGAACTGGAAAGTTCGTTGCATACCACATCTTCACTTCTAGTGCCTATGTCAATATGGTCTTAGAGCTTGATTGTACATTATTCCATAGCCATGACAATTTCATGTGAGATTTGACTGGCGTGATGTCATGTTGTAGAATAATGTCTTAGGTGATCTCCAAGCCTTCCTGTTCTAATGCTTGCTTGATTTGTTCTATGCACTGCCTAATCTCTTGGAAGATGATTTCCCTACCTTTGATTTCTACAAGTGATCCTACTGAAGGCATCCCATGTTTTTATGCTAGAGACTCAAAACCACTGTGAAAATGACCATAAATGACAATGGTGTTAGTTGCATATTCTCAAATACAGCCGTAGTTCTGATGGTGGTGTATTAACTACACTAAGCCAATTTCAGCGACAACCCTGTCCTTTCTAACCAATTGTGGTGGAACATTTGGATACTTGGTAGCCCATTTCTGGAGTTGGTCAGCTACTCTTCTCGCCACTTTCATGAGATTCAATATTTCTTGTGCTTTCTCTTGAATGCCAACAAGGGGAGCCACTAACTGCCGTAGAAGTATCATCTCATCATATAACTATGCCATGGTGTCCTCCATTGGCCCCAGTTCCTCCTGCATGGTTGAATGCCATTTTACTATACTAAATCTATGTGAAGATAATCATTGATTTTCCACAGCAAGGTGTTCCTCTTGTTGCTTCACTGAAACTAACTCTCTTCTTAATATAAAATTCTCATTCAATATATATTCATAGTTGTCCTGCACTGTTGTATAAAAATAAATATTTCCGCCATGATTTCCCTTGGATTCCTTCTAGTATTGGCAGTTATCACCTTCTATATAGATATTTAGAATGGGTTCTGAGTATCATTAATGAAGTATCTTCTCCTTTGTTGCATGATCCTCTTAAGATGATCAAATGTGACATTGCACACATCCATGACTCTATCTTAAGGTGGAGATGTGATTCCCATTTCACCAAATGGGAAGTGACCACCCATCAGAGTTGAATGGTATCCTCCTCCTCTAGCTCTTCCTCTATCTCTTAACTCAATTGTTCTTCCTTCGGTCTCTCTGATACTTCTTCCTCTTGGGACTGCCTTTGTTGTTTCTCTTCTTGTCTCCTTTCCTCTTCTTCTTCCTGTTGCTTCCTGAGAAACTCATCTTGCTTCCCCTTCTCCTCTTCTTCTAATTCTCTCATGTCCTGTTCATCTTGAATAAATCCAATGTTCAAAGGATTGACTTTCCATTTGTTGCTGCTTTCTCCTGTTTAATCATACTTGATCCTTTTCCTAGGAACTACACTCTTTGCTTAAGGGGTTATCTGTTCTGCCTCCTATAACTTCAAATACTGAATTTGTGGATCTTGGGGTGAACCAGTATCCATTCCTGGATGTATATTCCTAACTACATTGCACCAATTCTTCACCTTCTCATCTTCTATGGTAGACATTGATAAATATCCCAAGTTGAAACCGATCCTTTCACAATGCTACTTGCACACTTTCCTGAGATCATATCCATGCAAATCCTTAATTGCGAAGTGTAAGTGATCCAACTCTTATATTTTTGTAGTTTCCACCTTATGGATCTTTATCTCATGCAACTCGATCCTCAACAAGTTGGTGGGCCTAGGGGATTTCTTCATTTTGTGAAGGATTCCTGACAACCCTTTGTGCAACTGATAGGACACATATCGCGACATGAGGGGAGGGGAAATATGACATCTAAAACACCTAATATATGTGCCCTCAGGCGCTGCAAACCAATCCATGATATCCTATAGTGACTCCTTCACCTGATCGATCATGCAAGGAGGATCGATCTCATATATCCTATGGAATATGAATGCAAAGAAGTGTCGTGAAAACCTGTCATATGGGCCTCTGAAGCTTTATTCTAACAACACCCTACAATGTAAATATAATGGAAACTTGTTCTCTGGGGTCCAGTTCCAGTACAATCCTAGGAAAGCATATCGTGCAAAGATTCCATCTAATAGAAATGTAGACATATAGAACTGTGGCACGTGGCTTTCCCTCAAAGATGCCTTTGCGTGCCCCACATTATGCTGCAACTCAAATGACAAAATATCTTCCCAATTGAAGATCTTAACATGGGTAACCACCATGTTGAGCATATATATCCATATTTCTTCAAACACCTCAACGTTCTTTCGCCCATGCAACCAAAAACATATAACAATGAGATATTGATATACATATATGAGAGTCCTCATCAGATAAAATACATATGGGTGGTGAAGAAACTTAGTAGGCTCTCAACACCAATATTTGATGATGTCACTTGTGTCGAGATTGACCCATCTGGTGTAGAAGTCATTATTTGCATATTCTATAAGATTTTGCATCTCGTAGTAAGTTTTCATGTCATATCCATAATAGGTGGTGATCTAACCACCACTTTCACTATGAAGCACGAGATGAGAATCATCCTTCTGTGTAATAGTCCACTCAATCACTTCTGCACAAGGGATGATTGGGAATCTACATGTGATCCTGTGCATCCTGGATTGCCTGACATTGATGTATACTTCCAGATATTCCAAGTTTTCTACGAACTATTTCTGCATGAATGTGTCCTTTATGTCATTCCATGTGACCTCAATAGACTTATCTATCAAGCACTATGTATCTGCATAGATAGGAATGGTAGGCTTTTTAACTTCAACTGATTCCTCATTGCTTGCCTCTAAAGCTTATTTGGAGTCCACTTTACATGTAGCGGGAGGCATGGTTCCAACATATGATGAAAGAGTAACAATATTTGTATCTCGAACACCTGTTTTTGGAAGAACATTCATGGAGAAAATGATTAGCTTTACGAAATCTCCTAACTATTACAAGTAATATCTCATCAAATCATATTCAAAGAACCATTAAATGTAAATGATAATGTAAGCCTATCAATGACGACACATAACTACTTATATGGGCAAGAAATATGCATTCAAACAAGGAGGGTGCACTTCCAAAGCATGAAGGAAGTTCAAAGGTCATTCGAGGCTTTGAAGTGCGCTCATGCGATCAAGCAAGGGAGGGAAAACATCAAGGGCGCAGTTTGCACTGATGAAGCACGAAGGAGAAACATTCGAGCCTTCAAGGTGTCCACATGAGCTCAAGGAGACTAAGAGGGCACACTGGAATTAGGGGAATTTTAAGGTCTAAAATGGGCATCCTAAGGAAATTATAAAATAATAGTGGAAAAAGTAAAATAATATTAGATTACGTCATGAAATTTTAGAGGGAAAAAAGAAAAGACTACTTTTTAAAGTTATCTCCCAATGGGTTTACTCAAATTTCAAGCGAGAACACTCGTTGGATGCAAAATTTGATTCCTCATCTAAGGAGTACATGTTGAATAATTTCAATGGACCCTGCTACACGAAAAATCAGAAATACATGAAAAACGTGATTGCAATCACATTTTTTCATGTATTTCTCATTTTTGTGTAGCAGGTTCCATCAAAAGTATGCAACATGGGTACTCCTTGGATGAGGAATTAAATTTTGCATCCAATGAGTACTCCTGCGCGAAATTTGAGTAAAACCTTAAGGATATAAGTTGAGAATACAAGTTGAAAAAGTAGTTTTATTATTTTATTATGTTTTAATATTTTTACTTTTTTACCCAAAAAATGGTGAATCATCCCCCATGGTTGACATCATCATCTTGAATCCTATTAGTTCTTATACATATTATTTTTGTTGTACATTTTTCTTAGAAGGCCCATTTTAGACCTCAAAAGTTCTCTAATGAGCACTCCGAAGAGACAAAGGAACAAAAATTTGGGCCTTCGGGCCTTCAAGGCGCGCTCATGCACTCATAGAAAAGGAGGGCACACTGTTTCATGTTGAAGGGACGAAAGGAAAGCATTAGAGCCTTAAGGGTACACTCAGGCACTGAAGGAGGGTGCAGTTCTTCATGACGAAGGAGCGCGCTCAAGAGGAAAAATTGTCTTTCCTGGACACAATTTTTTGAGTTAGTTGGGGCTTCAACCTCTAAAAGTGTGCTCTGTCACATAATGGCTCAAGGATAAGTCTAGAAACAATATTACAAGATATAAATGTGGAGAGGAAATATATGCAAGTTTTTATGGTTGTTGTCATAATGATGACTAGAATTTGAAGAGTTAAAGAGTATGCAGAGTTATCACATGAGACAAAAAATTAACACTTGTAGAGGCATAAATGAAAATAAATTGCAATAAATAAACTAAAAGGAAAAGAAACGCCAGCAAGGGAAGCAATATCGACAATAAAATCAATGAAAGGTAACCAATATAATTGACATGTAAACTTTACTTGGAATGTATATCGATGAATATTTTCTTGATCTAAAGACGTGAATCCCACTCAAATGAGAATGAATTATTAACTGGGGTAATTTAAAAGAGATTACATGCAAATATTTCTCATGCATGCTCACCACTTGTCGACAAGTGAATGAGTTAGTTAAGAGAAGAAAAGTGGGCTCCTATTTTCTAGGAGTGCACCCACATGCAACAGGGAAGCTCATGCATGCATTTTAGAAGGGGGCATGTGTTCATGCCGAAGGAATGCACTCAAGGAGGGCACACTTGCTAAGCATTAAGGAGTGCACCCAAGAAGGGCACACTTCTCTAGCCCAAAGGAGTGCACTAAACATAAGAGTAAGACTTTGTCAACTTGGAGTGGGGTTTTCCTTAAAGGTGTTTTTTTTTTTTTTTTTTTGCTTTTGTGATATTTTCGTGTGTGTGCATGGTGACAAAGGCTAGTTTCTAAGTCAATAAAAGTTATGAGTTAACCTAACCATGGGATGGATAACACAAGTCCTTTTAAATATTAGGTGATGAAACTTAGGAAACATTGTCTTAGGAGGATGTGAAACTTAGAGAAAACACACAAATAACAAGTCAAACAACGTAACGACACTAAGGGGCTTGAAACGAAAGTTCATGTAGCCTCCAAAATTGACTTAGGCAAAAAATTTGGAGGGTTATTCTCATAATGAAAAAAACACCCTTGGAAGCACATAAATACAAGTGACCTCAAGCTCATTTGGACATCACCAAGCATCTTCTTCTTCTCTTCTTCATTGATTGGTTTACACAGGTTTCAGGTTGGGTCGCAAAGATTGGTTCGTACAGGTCTGAAATTCCAGGGTCTGAAGCTCACACGTGTGTTTAGGGTTTTGGTTTCCAACCACAATATTGACACATGAAAAATTCAGTTACAACTGTAGTCACGCAGGCTCATCTGTACGTTTTAAATCTCTCAACAACATGCATAGTCTTCCTCCATTTAGTTGGGATCTAGGGTTACAATTTGACATTTGACTGCAACTGACTTCAGGTAGGAAAAGTTGTCTCTGATCAATATTGATCCTGGGAACATATTTCTGAATGTTGTTGGGTTAATTTTGGTGGAAGATTTTGTATTTACTCATTGTACTCTCTCCTGAACATTTTATGAAAATCTAATAGAAGAATAATTTCAAAGGGTTTTCCCCATAGTGGGTTTTTCCCTAGTCATTTACCGAAAATCTGGTGTGTCTTGTTGATGTGTTAATTGTCTCCTTTGTCATTGCATTTATTGTTCTATCTTCAATTACTATTGATGATTAGAAATATTACTTATTGTTGAAATGTTACTAATTGAATAATTGAATTGGGCTAAAGTAATTGAATCAACATAGAGCAGTGTGAAATTGAACATGCATATTCAACCTCACCCTTAATAGAGACCAAAAAACTATGCATGCTTGTACATAGATATTTCTTAGAGGATTGATAATACTCCAATTTTCATTTAGTATATAACCAATATAGATCCATATTAACCACAGATCTACCAAGGGCCAAGAGGGATAAAATATCATTATTTTCAAACATCTTTTTAGAATGCAAAGCATGAAAATATATTTACACTTTAAGAGATTTAATCTGTTTTAATGCTTGATAAATATGTCAGGCTAGGAGGTAGCTCCACAAAACAACTCATAAGAATTGATTGAGGCTGCCTATGAATATATACATGGAGGGGAGACTATTGGGATTCATTTCCCAATTTCTCTTATACTTCCTTATTTCCTATTTTACATTAATGTACAATTTTTCCCAATCCCTTAGGATTATGTGTCAACATTTCCCCCCTTAATCTGAAGGGATGTTGGTGAGTCCAAGCATCGTTCTAAAATTTTCAAACTTTTCTCTTCCAAGTGCTTTGGTGAATATGTCTGCAATTTGCTCATTTGTGGAACAATGTCATAGATGGATTATTTTGGCCTCGGAATGATGTCGAATCATATAGTATTTTTTATTGATGTGATTCGTTCGATAATGGAACTTTGGGTTCTTGGCCAAATTTATTGCAGAAGTGTTGTCGATCATGAGTGGAGTTGAATTCATTTGTTTCATCTGTAGATCTTTTAGGATTTTTCTGAGCCACACAATTTTCTTTGTCACTTCAGCTGCTGCCACATATTCTTCCTCAGTTGTGGAATATGTTGGAACTAACTATTTGTGTGATCTCCAGGAGACAACTCCTGATCCAAGACTCATAATATAACCTAAAGCAGATACCCCAGTTTCTTTGTCTCCATCAAAGTCTAAATCAGATTATCCAATCAAGCTGAAGTCGCCCACATGTGTATATTTGAGGCCAAAGCCTTGAGTCCCTTTCAAGTACTCTAGAACTTTTTTTGCAGTAGACCAATGTCCTTCACAAGGTTTTTGCATAAAACTGGAGAGGGTTCCAACAACAAATGAGATGTCTGGTCTGGTATTAGTCAGGTAGATGAAACTTCCTACAAGCTGTCTATTCTTTGTTGCATCCTAAAATTATTTCCCTTCAATGGATGTGAGCTTCAAGTTTTGTTCCCTTGGGGTGGTCAAAGTATTGCATCCACCCATGCTAAACCCGTTTAATAGATCTCCAATGCACTTCTTCTGAGAAAGGAATACAAATTTAGGATGTTGAGTCGCTTCAATACAAAGATAATAGTGAACATAGCCCAAATCAGTCATTTCAAAACCTTTATTCAATTCCTTCTTATGGATACAATATAACTCTCATTATTCCCTGTCATCAAAAGATAATCTACATACACCAAAAGATATACAATTGTTTTTCCAAATTTTTTGACAGACAGAGTTGCATCATCAAGATCATAATGTTTGAAGTTAAGTTTCAGAAGATGCTCAGTTAAATTTTCATACCAGGCTTGTGGTGCTTGCTTGAGGCCATACAAGGATTTTATAAGATTGCATACTTTGTGTTCTTGGCCCTTCACAAAAAACCCTTTTGGCTGGGACATAAACCTTATCTTTTAGATCTCCATTAAGAAAATCAGTTTTTACATCCATCTGATGGAATTTCCAACCATTCTAATTTGCTAAGGCAAGGAGTGTCTGGATGGTATCCAATTTTTTTGTGGGGGAAAAAGTTTCCTCATAATCGACCCCTTCTTTCTGTGCAAACCTTTTACCACAAGCCTGACTTTGTGCTTGTCAAGTGAGCCATCCGCTTTGAACTTGTTCTTGTAGACCCAATTGTAGCCAATTGGTTTGGTTCCCAATGGAGGATCAACCAGCTTCCAAGTGCCACTCTTTATCAAGGCATCATACTCCTTTTGCATCGCTTCATTCCATTCATCAAAGAGAAGCAGCTTCTTTAAAGGAGTTGGTTCAATATCTGTAGACAAATTCAATTCAAAATTATATGAAACATCCATATCAACAAGTGAATCAAAATCATCTACATCACCTCCATTTTTCCTGATGGAACTTCTTGTTCATGTCTTTCCAACCTCATTGGGATGAACATTTTCCAATGTCTTTGTCAGCCATTTTGGGGGACCTTTCTGAGATGGCCCAGGCTGCTCATTTGACTGAGTTTGGATTGAATCAATATTTGGTCTCCCAATTCTTTCAATCACATCATTCAAGGTGTCATCCGTGTAGGTTGGTTCTTCATGTGGGGGAGAGAGTGCTTCGGAAGACGATTCCACATATTGATTGAGTATAGGAATCCCCCCTTCAATATGTGGAATCTAATTATGAAATTCTTGAAATGGATTTGCATGTGTGAATCTATCCAAGCAATCAAGTTGTCGCTCAATAACATTGTTAGTCTTGGAAAATTAAAGGAATATGAAATCACTAAATACTACAAACTTCTTATTGACTTCATCATAGAGAGGATATCCTTTGGAGGTACTGGAATACCCTAAGAAGATACATTTTCGACTTCTGCACCAAGTTTATTTCTTTGTTCCGTAGGTATCAAAGCATAAAAGGTGGAACCAAAGACCCTGAAATGCTTTACCGAAGGAATGTGGCCATGCCAAATTTTATAAGGAGTTTTATTTATTATTGCATTATAATGACACCTATTCTTTATATACACAATACATAGAACTACATAAGCCCAAAACATCAATTTGACATTCTTGAAAAACAACATGGAGCGAACCATATTTAAATTGGTCTTGTTCATTCTTTCAACCACATCGTTCTGTTGGGGATTATAGGGCACGATTGACGAAGATAGTTTTCAAATTTATTTTATGTGTATTCTTTTCCATTATTAGTGCACAAAGAGCCAATATGAGTTTGTGCATCATTTTCAATCCATGCATGAAAATTCTTGAATGTTTGAAAAACATTAGATTTGTTCTTCAATAAGTAAACCCAACACATTCTGGTGTAATCATCAATAAATGTCATCATATATTTATTTCCATTTGAAGAAGGAACATGCATGGGGCCACATAAATATGAATGAATAACCTCAAGTTTTCTATGTTCTCTGGAATGTGAATCATGAAAGGACTGTTTTCTATGCTTTCCTATAATACAAGCATCACATTACTTAAGTTTCCTAGGAATTGTAGGCAATCCAATAACACCATTTTTATTCAACAATCGAACATTGTCATAGTTTAAGTTTCCAAATCTAGCATGCCATAAAGACTTGATGGGAATGTACCTTCATCATAGTGAGAAGTAAATGAAAAGTTTTGTGCATGAGTAGAGGTATCTTGCAGCTTTAGGAGTCTTCCTTCTTTTATTCCTCTCATGACAAGTGAGTGATATGATGATTTTCTGACCTCAACCTTTCCATAAAGCATGTGAATGGAGTGTCCTTACTGGTGGATGTGGACCAAGGATAAAAATTTTATCCTCAACTCAGGGAGGTATATAACCTCATGTAGAATATGGTCTGGAAGACCACACAACTTAAGCCTGATTGCGCCAAGCCATTATGGCTTGAGTTTAGATTTGTATGCAAAGTATACTACTCCATAAACCTTCTTAGTAAATTATTAAAAAAAACATTTTCTAAAAGTCATGTGACATTTTGCTCCTGAATCTAGCAACCAAGTATTAAGTGAAGCATTAAACAAGTATTCACTTACTCTAATGTTACAATGTGCTACAAAATAATGAGCGGATTCAGGTGCTTTACCTTTGTCTCTGTCATGAGTTTTGAATTTTTCTTGATTTATTTCCTACTCAATTCTGTCCTAAGGCTGCTTACATGTAGATGCATCATGCCAATATCTATTGCAGCGTATGCAATGAAGATCATGTTTTCACTTTGAGCTTGTATGCCCCCCCTTGCTTTGAAATTTCTTCTTCCCCGTCCTCTTCGGCCACCTCTCCCTCTGGAAGAATCTTGAGCATGATTTTTATTTCTATGTGCGAAACATACAAATTCTTAAGAAGACTGAGGGGATGTCTTATTTCCGAAAGCCTTCTCTCTTTCTGCAAACTTTTTCTCAAGGGAGTCAAAGGTGATCTCCTTGAGGTTTCCACTTGCTTGCAATGACTCAAGGTAGTGTGAGTAAGTGGGATACAATGCCTTGAAATAAGCTATGAGAGGTATGTCAATTTCTACACAAGTATTTTTAATGTCATGCATGATAGATATTACTTCTGATGCTAAAGCAAGAGGGTCATCATTATTCAATTTAAGGCCGAATAGCTTAATCATTAATTGAAAAATTCAAGTTCCGAATGTGAGTCATAGAGTTATTTTAATTTCGTCAAGGATTCATAGGAATTTAAAAGTGGTGTAATATGGTGATTCACCTCTTCATTTACAGAATATACAATCAAGGCATAGGCCTTGCTCTTCTTGTTGTCGCAAATGGTGATCTCCTTACATGAGGTGGGCTTTGTAGGTGGATTGTCTCTGTCTCCTTCACAAATTCCTTTCCACAACTCATTAAAAATGAGAGTGTGATTGATTTTCCGAGACCACTCTGGATATTTCTCCTTTATAGAGAGAACTACTCCCACAGTAGATATGAGTGAGTGCATTGTGAATATGTACTCTACAAAAAATGCAGTTTGCTGCAAAAAAAAAATGCAATTATGGTGTTGATTTTTTTTGTAATTTTTTTTTTTGCAGATGTAATACTCGGGGAAGGTAATACTTAGGGGAGGTTGGATATGGGTGAAGTGGGGTATGGGGGAGGTGGGATATGGGGGAAGTGGGAGAGGGGGAGGTGTTATTGCATGAGGGAGGGCGATACCACAATGTTTATGAGTGGAGCAGAGCTCTGATATATGAGAGAAGCGTATTTCTGTGTATGAGGGGAGTGTATGAGATGGCGATACCATAGAGCATATGAGTGAAGCGAAGCTTCGTATGAGAGGGAGATACCAAAATTGAAAGACTTGACAAGGAGCTTTAACTAGCTACCAACTTGGCTACTCGACCATAACACATAACTCTATGTGGAGACCATACATAAAGGGACCATGTATGCTTGCCATTATCATGTTCAAATTCGAAACGTAGAGCATTGACAAGATTATACCACACAATATATGAGCGGACTCTGAAAACAACCTTCAAAAAAACAAATCAAATTCTATGGAGCGGAGCGTATCAGAACCAAATTACCCTCGAAAAAAAATGAATCAACTTCTCTGGAGAGGAGCGTATCAGACCCAAATTACCCTAATAAAAAAAAAATGAATCAATTTCTTTGGAGCGGAGTCTGTGCAAAATCATATATAATAGTATTATGGAAAAACAGAGTGAATCAAGGCTGAAGAGCATAGGAAGAGCGCAAAGGGATAGTCTGCAAAAAAAAGAGTAGGGGAAGAGGTGACAGTCTGAAGAGACAGTTTTGCAGAATCGAGGAGGGAGTTTTAAGGGCAAAAACACTAATTTGGGAGTTGGCTCTGATACCATGTCAGGCCATGAGGTAAATCCACAAAATAACTCATACGAATTGATTGAGGCTGCCTATGAATATATACATGGAGGGGAGAATGTTGGGATTCATTTCCCAATGTCTCTTAGACTTCCTTATTTCCTATTTTAAATTAATGTATAATTTCTCCCAATCCCTTAGGATTAGGTGTCAACAAAATATGTGATTAAGATAGATCTACAGTGGCTTTTTCTCTCTCTCTCTATATAGACCATGTGTAATTCTTCGTTGTTTAAATTGTATTTTTGAATAGTTTATTACTACTAATAATTTCTATTAAAAATTGAATGAGTTACACATTTTCCTCTTATTAATAAGTAAATAAATTATTTTACCTTTAATTACTTTTTCATTTCGAGTATTGAAATATTTTACTAAGATAAACATTAACACATACACATAATATTTATATTACACATTTTTGTGCGTGTCTGTATATCTTACATATTGAAATATGTTAGTTAATGCGAATATTCAAACAATTTATTTAAGTTCTATATTGAAATATTTATAAGATAAATATAAGTTTTTTTTCCTTTACTTTATCTCTATAAAGTTATATAAAACTATATTATTTAACGTAGACATTGAAATATTTTATTTATTACTTGAAGAGTGAAAGTGAAATATCAACGAACCAAGTGAGCACAATGAGAATGCGATTATTGATGTTTTATAATGCTTTTAATTGAATCTAACCAAATACACTAGTGTTTCTAAATCTCTCTTGGGACTCCATGGAAGGAGTTCTAGCAACCCTTGCAGTGTCCAATCAATCTTTACTCCATTTTTATGGATTTTCTATAGATATCTTCTACAAATCGTTCAATGGTGAATCCTTTTGATTTGGTGAATAAATATTTTTCTTTTACAGGAATGGTTGTCGGTCAAGATGTCTATTCTTTAGTTTCATACAACTCTATACTGAAGTTTGGTTTTTGTCTTTTGGTGGTACAAGACATGTATTCCCTTAATTTTCTTGTGGATGAGGAAGCTTTCTGTTGTGAAAAATATTTTCCAGAGAATGGTTTGGTTTGTAGCTTTAATGGGTACTGGCCATGACTAGCCGATTTATACAAATTGATCTATGAGACATGGAAGCCCCTTTTGATGGATGAGCTAAATATTTACCTATGGCATGGGGTTTCTTCGTTGTGGTTTTTTACAAGATTTAAGATAATAAGGATTTCTATGAAGCTAAGACGTGGTTTTGGTGGAGTACTAGTCTTTTCAAGCTGCTCTTGACTCCCACCTTTGACTTTCTATTGACATCAATTTCTACAACCCTAGTTTGGGTAAGGCTTCCTAACCTTCCCTTATAATTCTAGAATCACACATCACTTTCCTCCTTTGGGAATGCTTTGGGAAAATTCTATCATAGTTGTCCTGAAATAGAAATTTTTTTGAAGACTAATTATTGCCGCATATATGTGGAGATGGAATTCATTAAGGGATTTCCTACGAAGATTAATTTGATGGCTCCAAACTATGTTTGGGTTCAAAATCTTGACTATGAGAATATCTCATTTCAATGTAGAATATGCTATGAAATGGGGCATGTAATTAGAAATTGGCCCAAGCGTTATCATAATAGAAAAGATCAGAAAAATCCCCAAAAGCCCAAATGGTGGGATGGTGCACAAGGTGATCACTATATGGTAACCAAATAAGAAGATATTCAGCATAAGAAAGGGCTCGAAGACATGAATGAAGCAGTTTCAGTCAAAGAAACTGTAGCAGTGGAAACAAAATCTTAGTAGGAAAAATAGCTTGCCAATGTGGATCCTCTAATCACCAATAAGGATTCCCTGGATGGAATGTTAGTGGAAAAACAATAAACCTTCCTGGAAAATAGATTCCCTCTAGAATCCACAATGAATATTTTTGAAAAGGAAACTTATTTGGAAAATAATGTGGATGAGAAATATTCCAAGAATAAGATCATGCAATTGTCAAAGAATGTTCAACCGAAATTTGCAAAAAATGTGGGTTGGATTCAAGCCTGGAAGAAAGGAAAAAAATTTCTCCAAGAACGTCAAGAAGCCAATATAGATCAAAATAAAAGTATAGTGAAAAATGGAATGTAAATGTGTTTGTCTTTTGGTTTTTTTTTGGAAAATATGTAGTTGGAAAGGGAATGAAGTTTTTGTGTCATGGAGAATTTGTTTGAGGGTTTGGATTGAGCCTATATGCTCTATCTCAAATCCGCAAGGAATACTGGAATATGTAAAGGTTATGGCCTTGCAATCTAGATTTTTTAGTAATACAAACCTCTACCCGTTTCATTTAAAAAAAAATAATTAAAACTAACCAAATATGTATAATCATTTATGTAATTTTTATTATAGATGTCTATGTTTTTTTTATTTAAAGTATTTTTTTAAGAGACATATGTCAACTCCAAGTTCAGCATGGATGGAATTACACATTCCCCTCATACTGGATTGTATAATGAGCCTCTTGGCTTAAAAATTTGGTCAAGTGTTCAACAACATTTCCAAAGTGATTATCTTATCATACAATACGTCAGGTTTAAATAATTGATCAAGCTAATATTATATTGTTTTTAGGTTGTATTGAAGCAATCCATCTCAATTTTATAAGTGTTTGGCGACTCCTTGGTAGCAATCAATTAGATGAATGGGAAGTTTAGAATGGAGAGTTTATTATTATGTGATGATTATGATCAGATGTAGAAAACAAAAGAAGATTTATTTGATTATCTTTGTGACATATCATATATATATTTTTCTTTTTCCAACATATCTCTAGGGAGAAAATGTTGACATAGATTCATTGTCAAAAGAGTCCCTTCCAATCATGAGGGGTCTTAGTCATATTTGATCTAAAGGATGTTTGGTTGTAGTATGAAAACACATTATATATTTATGATTGTTGAATTTGAAAGGTTATGATGTTATCTTTTTAATATTTTCAAGAGAACCAAAATATTATGCTTATGATTGTTGAATTTGAAAGGTTATGATGTTATCTTTTTAATATTTTCAAGAGAACCAAAATATTATGCTTATAGTTTATATGCTAGACTAATGTTCATATATATATCAGATTCATATATCATGATATATGAATTTCACTTTTCTTGGTTCTGGGTGTGCTCAATAGACGACCTTGACAACACGATAGATATTTGTGGTTGATGATGTTGTCTTGATAAATTCTAATATCAAAATTCACCCAATTGTGATTTCTATTTGTGGAACCATCATGTAAATGATCATAATCGATCATAATAATTCCTTACACATTTTGAATATATTTCTTTAATACAAGAATATTGACTTAGTAACCATTCTCAACATTTGAAAAATATTAAGTTGTGAGCATGCCCCTCACATTCCTCGATATTATTCACTTTTATTTTGTATAAAAAAGAATTATTTTCTTTAAATAAAAACTAAATGAAAGTATTCACAGCTCTAGACTCTTCTTCGAGTCTCTGGAAAACAAGCTCTTCAATCCCATGGGTAAACAAAGAATACCGGAAATTGGTTGCGAAATAAGAATGACCAATGCACCTTTCAGAAGTAGGTCCAAATGTGCTTCCAATCCTTTCATTTTGCATTTACAGGATAATAAAATTCAGATTTCTCATAGAGATAACAAACCACACTGGATTTCCAACAAAAAATATTGCCAACTATATAACAGGAGTACTTCTCAATCCAGTACTGAAGAGCTTTATTCCTTGGATCGTCTTGCATACACAAGTAACTCACACTTACAATTTGTTGTTGCACAATGTATAGAATATATTCCACATAATCAATGTTTGTAACATAATATGTAGTTGGGGTCTGAGTAAATTAGCATGCACTTTAGAGATTTATCTCTATTTGGACTAATTTGATAAGGCGGCCTTTACACAGTATAAAGCGCACATCGATTTTTAGGAAAATATTATATGCTAGATTTGTGAAGGTTATAATGGGGCATCATACTTGTATGCGTACTATTTTTATAACAATTGAACTAGGATTTACAATTGATCTCCAAGTAGTAACAAAATTTTTATTTATAGCCTGGAAAGTTCCCTACGCAACTATTATAAATTAGAGGATAGTAATGACAAAGCATAGTGATGTCACGTGGACATCACACCATAAAAATCATCCTTTCTATATGATGATGGACAAAACCAAGAATTGTTGATTACTGAAACCAAGACTATGCTTAAATACTCATGTGTGAACATTAAGGTTTAAGGGTTTAGAACAGTTAAAACAAGAGAACTGGTGACACCAAATCTTTGTATCTTTCAAAAAATAAGTAATCATTTTGTAGTGATATTTGATGGAATTGCTATCTCAACATTTTACTGGACCAATTCCTAGCTTAGATATGTTTAAAAAGGATGGCATATTGTAGCATGTTTATGTAGGGTGGAGCTCTGAAATCGCCGGAAGCTATCGATTGTGAAAATTTCAACTATCATTACGATATAATGTAAAGGAGTCAAATAAATATTTATGAGTCGTTATATTGGAAATGTAACGTTAACAAGAAAGACTAGGATCAATAGATCAATGTCGAAGACTCAATTTTCAAAGATAAACAAGAAGGGAATTTTTGTAGGATTTATGTAACCATGTTGTGTATGTAATACAAAAACCCATTCTATACAAAAATAAAATCATATTGTTCATAAGAGAGTCAAACCATAATTAAAACATTGTTGATCAATTGAACCATTAGGAAACATTATTTTATTACCAGTCATAACTTAATACCCATGTAAATGTTATGATCTATTGGAATATAAAGAAGATAAACTCACCTTTTTAAATGCTAAAGACTAGGCAACCAAATGAGATCGAGTGATTTTCACCCACCCGTAGGTAGTCTGAAGTGGATACCACCACTTAGGTGGTTTATGATAAGGATTTGGAATTCAATGTAAACCGGGCTAAACCAAGATAATTTCATTGCTATTTTTTTTTCTTGAGAAAAAAGAACTTATGGCTATGGCAGAAACATATTAGACAAAGTTGGATAAGAACATAAATAGTATGATCTGGTTATGTCTTTTAGATTCAATGTTGCTAATGTCAGGGGTAGAAGCTACAACCGAGGACTTTGATCCAAATTTATGAATGGAATGAAATGATATAAATATTTATAACCAAAACACAAAGATACAATGAAACTTGAATTCTATTAATAAATGGAAAACATTGAAACAATATACATGCAAAATGAAAAAAAAACTAGCTCGAATTGTGGTAGCTTATCTTTGAGAAGAGATGTGATGGCTACATGCCTTCGTCGAATTGTCTTACAATGAGGCTCAAATGACTTTTTATCATAAATAAGCTAAGAGAAACCTAAACATACAAACAAATAACCCCAGGAGATGAAGCACCAAATGCTTGTGGGTCCCAATGGGGTAAGTTGGAATGTCAACTTCTCAGGATCGTAACTTTGGCATATGATCTATGTTTGGTTTGCATGATAGCCTGTTGGAAAGGTCCATCCTAGAAGTACATTTTACTACTACATTTGTAGTCTATGAATTTTATTGGCTCGTTTTCTAAAAAAACACCATTTAGGGCCTCAAAATGGCTCAAGAATTTCAGGAGTTAAAAATTGTAGAAAAAATTTGCCAAAATAAAAAATTGCGTTGTAAGCTAGTGGAATAGGTGGATGGCCACCGATATCCTCCTAGATCAGAGTTATGGGATAATTTAAATATGTTATATAAGTCAATTTCCATGGTAAACCAAATTTTCCTTTGAAAGAAGTTGTACCTACCAAGAATGAATTACAGAGACTCCATGACAAAGCATCTAAATGCATAACGCTATGGTAAGTCAATTTTTGGCCATTGATATTAAAAATTTTGTTGAAGATAAGTGAATTAGTTTATTTTTTTCTTTGCTAAATTAATGGGACCAAACTTGGTTGTAGAAATTGGGAGTAGTGCAACCACATTAAAGTTTGATGATGTGGTTGCATATTTGTTATCTGAAGAAATGACATGGAAAAACCATAGTTAGAGTACAAAATCCTTATTTTTAAGAGGTTTTACCCTATATAGAAATAAAAATAATCCTTCAAAAGGAGATTGAAATTTAAAGGTATATTAATATCTCCAAGAAAATATTTATCAAAATGTCGGAAATGTGGTAAATTTGGGAATTATGAGAATGATTGTAGATCTAAAATTGTTGATAAAAGCAAGAGATTTAATGATGTTCCTTCCACATGAGGGAAGACTTCCTTAAAGGAAGAGGAGGATATGTACTTGGATTCTACAAGAAAAAATTCAGATATAATGTATGGTTGATAGACTTAAGCGCTTCTTCTCATATGAATCCTCATACATAGTGGTTTTGTGGATATTAAAAGTATAATGGAGGTGATATTTTTAGGAGATGACTCGACAACCAGAATCACAATACATGGAAGAGTTAAGTTGTTGATAAAGGATGAAAAGATTATAACACTTATTGTGCTTTTACACAGCCCAAATCTAGTTAGACACTTGATATCTATTAGTAAGATGAATGATGTAGGTGTACATACTATATTTGAATTTTTTTGAGAAGTAATGATGTTGATATGGGGAGTTCAAAATAGAACTCTCTGCAAGTTGTTGGGAAGCACTATCGTTGATGGGTGTAATAATTATGTTCTTCTTGAGGATGGAAATGAATAAGATAAAACCCCTACTTCTCTAGAGGAAAAACTATAATTCTATGGCATCAAAGACTGTGCAATATTGGAGAGAAATGTCTCCAAACATTACATAGTAAATGTATGGTTGAAGGTATGTTTGATTACACATTAGATTTTTTGTTTTTTTAAACATTTCATAAATGATAAACATAATTGGGTGAAATCCGCACTCCACAATGATGGCTTTTGTGAAGTTAGGTGTGGTTAGCATTAGAGTTGTACATATAATCTCTTTATGTTTTTCAAAATATTTTTGGTTGCTTCTTTAGTCCAATAAAATTCTTCCTTATTTAATAAATTTGTTATAGGTGTTACTATTTGTGATACAGGTGGATATTGGTGGCCACCTGCCTATTCCACTTAGACCCCCAACATTGTTTCTTTTTGTTTCCTTAATTGTAGCACAATTTACTATTTTTGGTAGTTTTTCGGGTCCTAAACTTTCAAAGTTGTTTATCAGCCCTAAATGATGTTTTTTTGAAAAATAGGAAAACCCTTATCTCGTGGCATAAATATTTCTAACAAGGTATTGTATGCGTCAAATTAAGATTGTATGCCAAAGTTACGAACCCAAGAAGTTTATGTACCAACTAACTCCAACGGGGCCCATAAACCTTTGGCGCTTCATCTCCTAGGGTTAGGTTTTTGGATGTTTATGGTTTTCCCTTATTTCTAAATAATAAAAATGATTTCGAGCCTCATTGTAGCACAATTCAAAAGGCATGTATCCTCCACATCTCTTCTTAGAGATAAGCTACCATAGCCCGAGCTAGTTTATTTCCATTCTGAATGTAAACAATTTTCAACACTTTGTTATTAATGAATTGAAGTTATGTTTCCATTGTAGCTCTGTGTTTATGTTTATATATGTATTTCATTTCGTTCCTCCATAAATATGGATTAATGGTATTAAAGAGGTATGCTATTTTTTTGTTTTTTCTGTGAATGTCCCCAATGAGGTTTGGGTATAAGGAGTTGAGACTTGAACTGATTAAGCATTTGCAAGAACATCTCTACCAACACCGACGACCTCCCATGGTGGACGAAAAGAAAGACGATGGAGCAGGAGATCCTATCATATTGTCACTTGAAGAATCCCTCGAGTGGTGATGGAATGAGACGATGGTCAACTTTTCCCGTATCCTTCGGTGGATGCCCACTGTCGATGCATCTTCATCCAAAAACTCTTCAGAGGCGCTGCCCCCTTCAAGGTACAAGTTAACTTAAATATTCCTATATTTGAAGGTAAAATAGATGAAAATGTTGTAGATAAATGGTTGAATATAATGGAAGGTTATTTTTCAGTCCATATTTTCTCCGATAGGGAAAATATTACTTTTTTCACAGCTTAAGGCCACCCCCCATGTCAAGGAATAGTGGGAAAATTACTATGAGAAAAGGGTCGAGGAACCCTCTATGTTTATAGCCACACCCTCTTGGAACTCTTTATGAGATGCTATCAAGGAATATTATTACCCCATGGGAAGTTATGATGAAAAGTACATATAATGGACCACACTACAGTAGCAAAGGGACCAAGATGTGCATGAGTTCGCAAATATTTTTCATACTCTATGCACAAAGTTGGGTATCAAAGAATCTAAGTGACATCTGGTGCTCAAGTACCGCATTTTTATGCATAAAAAAATTCAATAATAAATGGAGTTCATGGAAATATCCTCGCTTAGTTCAATATACCAATATACTACCAAGATTGAACAAAAGTTTAAACAAAAGAAGTGTGAATTTAGATCTATGAGTCAGAAGCAAGGCAAGAGCACCCCCAAACTGCAGAACAAAAAACAAAGACAAGGTGGAGTGGCCCAGGACAACTTATCGAAGACGCAAGAAAATAATGACACCATGAAGACAAAGAAGGACGCAAGAAAGTGGTGTGAGTTCAACAAGAGCCCCACTCACAAAAAAAATTAGTGTCACTCCAAGAAGTCATTGGTGGACGAGCTGAAAGCTTTAGAGCCAGATGCATTTTCCAACTCTGAGCTAAAACCTGAAAAGGGAAACAACAAGGGGAAGAAAATTATTGATGAAGAAACCAATACCACCGTTGCCACCACCAAGGTCCATAAGACTAAGCTCGAAGATGCAAAGGAGGGGGGCGTCTCTTCCTGATCTAGGAGGATCTCAAAGGACAAGTGGCTTTAAAATTTCTCAAAAATCGAAGTGCCCAAATGAAAACCAGGACCATGTCGAAGTGTTCTTTGTTCTGCATCCAACGGTGCAAAGAACTCTTAAATCCAAGGTCGTATGAAGAAGTTAGATCAAGTAAAAGTTGCGGTCAAAGTTAGGCAGTGGGCAAGGTTTAAGTGTCCTGCAACTTCACTGTCAACCGGGAGGGAACCCAACACTCGATAAGCAGGTGAATTTTTGGGGCGCTTAATTTTCCTAATAACCTCCGGTTTCAGGAATTTTAAAAAATGGGGGATAGTTATATAAAAAAAAGGGTGGCGGGCCACCACCTGGCCACCCCAGAACCATAATATATATATATATATATATATATATATATATATATATATATATATATATATATATATATATATATATATATATATATGTTGTTGCAGTGCGGGTTGTCATCCCTACAATCCCTAGATACACCACCATGGAACCGTTAAAAAAACGACGGTGCGGGTGGGTCGAGCCGCATGGAGTGGACTTGCTCACTGCCCACACCACATATACATATGATAATCACACTACACGAAGGCACAGAGAAGGGGATTGGCAGGGGTTGAACGCACCTGACCCACGTGGTCGACCCCTGAGTGAGAAATCCCAAATAAAAACAATAACCAAATAAAACGTGAACCACGTATTGAGGTACGGTTGGGTTGGGTCATGTGGAGTGGACCCGTCCACCACCCTTTCCATATATGCATAATGTTCAACCAAAATAGGAGGGACAAGATTTGATCCCCCGACCCCTCCTCCACCATTGAAGGAGCTAACCACTACGCCAGCAAAGGTTCTTTGTGCACTTCGCCCTCCACCTTATATAAAAATCCTCATTTCTGCAGTGCGCCCAGGCAGAGCAGCGGAGCAGGAGCAGAACCACGAGCGAGCCAGAGGGGCGGAACCATGCCCAGGAAATATTGAGGGGCACAAAAATATTCCCTAGGGTGTAGAGCTTACCAATGTCAATTTGGGACAAATTTTATGTCGATTTTACACCTATCAGCGACAGGAACTCACTGGTGATGTCCATTTCTGCATCAAAGCTCTCCATTTTTCTGCCATTTTCATATTAGAGGTATAATGGTGATTTATGTAATTTTACTTGTACTTCTTCTTTTTTCCACCTAATGAATGAAGGCCTCCCCACCGTTGAGCAGGGCCTGGAGATGTAGTCTAAATTGGATGAAATCTGTAATCAACTTTTGGTGTCTTTATCTCATGCATCTTATGTTCTCTTTTCTCTTCGTTTTATGTGCTTAATTTTTCCATGATTTTCAAATGCTCTATTACATGTAATTATTTATGCATCTATAAGCAAAATATCTTGTATCAAGTGGTATCAGAGCAGGTCTTTGTTGATGCGAATTGCATGAGTACATGTTAACCAAAAACAAGCTTCAAAGAGGTGAAGGAAATATTAAGTCCTTTGATCTTGAATTAGGATGTGCACCACGAAGAAGGGACATGGCATATGAAGAAGCTCGTTGGGAAGAAGAGCGGAATTACTGTATGGAATTCTACAACATGGAAAAGAAAGTAGACAAATTGTTTGCAGAGTATGAAAAGACCGTCAAGCCCGAGAATAAAGATCCAGGTTATCATGGATAAGTAAATCATGGAGATGGTGGAGAAGCGACCCCTCCCTCTCCATCTTCTAGTGATAGTTCCTCTTCTTCTTCTTATCATTCTCATAGACATCATAGACATACATCTAAGAAACCTTTCCTTAAACTTGATATATAGTAGAATGTAATATGGAAAAGCTCAATAATTGGATTATACAGATTGAGGTCTACTACCGAATTCAACAGATCAAGAAAGACGAAGCAAATATCTAGTTGGCATCCCTTCTGTAGAAATTTTATAATACTGTTATGTATTATCAGACTCTCCTGATCTAAAAATATGTTACTGTTAAATACATAATCTCTTCTACAAATCTTTGCGGAATTTAAAAACAACACAATTTCCAATCACATGAAGCAAAGAAGAATAGATCAAAACCACAACACGAGATATTCCCGGGGAAAGCTTAAAGCTAAAAAACCCTCTATCATATATTGTATATTCCAAAAGGAATCATGAAACAATTACATACAAAACTCTAATCACAAGAGCCCTCAGTACATCAACTAATTGTCTCATACTGTCATACAAAAATTGGCAAGTTCCTTAGCCAATTTATTGTCTCTAGATAGCCTGCCTTGCTCACGCAGTTCCTGATGAATGAAATCCTTAATCACAAATAATTTCAACCTTCCTCAACTTCGCTGAGTATCATGGGCATCCCGTGGTGTTTTAACTACACTTGTGTAGCCTACTAATATCACAACTGCTAGTCACACTTCCCTTTCACCTAGATCTCAACTGGGTCTCCACTGGATCTGACATGCATGTAGTTAACATTAGTAAATCTTTAGTTTCATGTGAGATCACTCCATTTGAATTAATTTAATATTTAATTCACTGATCTCTCACTAGTGTATCTTTAGTTACAACTAGTTATAACTAGCACAACTGAGTTTAACTCGCTTAACTGAGTTAAACTACTTTACAACTCACATAACTACACATCCAACTATGTTACAACTAGAATCACTCTGTTACAACTCAAGTCCACTTGCATGTCCTTCCAACCAACCTTTGAACTCGAAATTCCTTCAACTAACTAGTTTTCCACTTCAATTAACTGATTTCAAGTGCTCCATGAGAATAGATTAATATTCATTGTCCAATTATTATTAAGAGATAATAATAACCGACATGCATTCTATTTTTAGACATGCGATATATAAATAGACTTCACACATGCATCTAAAGACAAAACCTCATCTATAAATAGAATTTGCTCACTATTCTAAAAATAGACTCCCGTTATAAATAGAATTTGCTTAACATTCTAAAAATAGACATACACCTAAAAATAGCCTATGTGGGTCCCACCTAGTGTAGGTGCTTAATTTTCATTAGGATCAAGGATGTTGTTTTCGGATGAAAATTTCACTATTTATTGTTGTAACCTTCAACACCTTCGACTGGGTGGAACCAATCTCGTTTGGTGGGAGAGAAAATTGCAAGGCAACAACAATCTTGGTAACCTTCTCTTCTCATGGTAAAATTTTATTTCTGCATTAAAAAATTAGTTTTAGTCATTGGGCTATAAGAAAAAGGCATTAATGGAATGACAACACCTAAAGCAAGGAAAAGGACAAAATGTGAAAAACTTCATTGAAGAATTTAGAAAGCAAGCATTGAACTTAGACATTTCATTAAATTCACCAGAGATTGTAACTAAGTATATCGATTCTTTACATGGTTACATAAGGCATTCATTATTATTGTTTGAGCCTTCTACTATTGATGAGGCCAGTGTGAAGGCCATGCATCTTGAAATCAAGGGGACATGTAATATCCCCAAATGGGAACAAGCAACAATACTAAAAAATATTGCACAGAAATAACGTAGTTCAGCAAAGTAAAAGAAGGAGGCCAATATGGAGGCTCAATATGTATATTTACAACAAAAAATCAAAATTATATTGAAGCCCATGAGTTATAGAATAGAAAATAGAAGACTTTACATGAATAAATCCTTAAAAGTGAGGTGCTGCAACCATATATTTGACTGAACAAGCTTGACAACGTTATTATTATTGGATGAAATAACAATAGATTACACTTAAAATCTAGTGCAGGTATGTGTACAAAACGTTAGATCGATATCAGATCTGTACACTAGATAGGCTCCTCTATAAATGCCCCTTGGGGTTTTCAGCAAAAAGTGGAGTACATGGAATAGATCTGAGATCTTATGCAACAGATCTGCAGAATGATTCAAATTTTTTGAAGCAAATACAATAGTATTCAGATCAGATCTGAAAATGACATGGAATAGATCTGAAATCCATGGATCACCACAGTGAAGGGCAGAACCCCAACACTAGAGATATCTCCTCCAAAAGTGTGCCAAAACACCCTGCAACTATAAACTTGCAAATAACGCAGTATTGGAATGAAAACTGCACTGTAGGCTCTAGAACATATGTGGCCTCAAGCCAAGATCTAAAATCAGTGCTCCAATCATCCAATACTCTCTTGCCAAGGGGATATAAGACTTTCCCATTGAAAAGAGGCACTAGAATGGCATAGATCTGAGTAGATCTAGCCTCAACTTGCTGCAGATTACAAAGACAACCAAACCATCAATAGGGTCTGTGTTTTAGTTGGAAGAAGAGCTTGGCCAAATGCCTGATAGTGGACAAGAAATGCAAGACTCCTCTAAAAGCTACTCAAAGAAGGAGGTGGGATTCCTAATCAGGAACACCCAGTGCTAAACAACACTATTCTCTGCTAAACAACCAAGAGAATAAGAAATTTCTAAACAAAAAAATTCTTCAGAAATAATATATTCATCAACAACCTTCTCATGCTTTCCTCCTCTTCCTTTTATAAGTTTGAGAGCTTGCAAAACCCTAAACCATCTCAATGAAATAGCTCTTTTCACATAAGCCACCTCCAACTAAAACTGCGCTGTGCCTCAATGAGGATTACTTCTTCTGGAAATCGTTGTTGATTTGGTCATGATTGACCCAGTCAAAACATTTAGCCCCTTTCACACCTAATGGTGCTCATTTAGTTAGCCCATATTTAGCTTTGTTCACATGTGGCATTGATTTATTTGTTGTTTTAGGAGTTTTTATTGTCCTCCTTTACACATTTATTCATACAACAAAAAAATGAAACAAAACTGAATATTCCCATTAACTTGGGCTAATTGGGAATATTACATTCCTCCCCTAAAAAATATTGCTTGTCCTCAAGCAATTGAGAAGGTGAGTGCTGCAACTCATCTTCTCCTCCATTGGTGACACCAACATGAGTTAAGCTTCCTCCATAAGCCAAGTGTTCACCAAACCATCCATCATGTTAGTGTCGGTATCTTCATCCCTCCGTCAGTGATCAACATTCTCTTGTTGCATTGCATATTAGGTGTCTCACTCAGTCAGTTGCATTCCATTAGGAGCATGGATCATCTGACGGTAGTGGCTTGTTGCTCATGTCCCTCATGTCCTTTACCTGCTGGCCTATTTCTGTTCATTAAAATCATTTGCAGTCACTTTTGGTCTCATAGTTTACAAAGAGTCATTTTTAGAATTTTAGTGTCAATAGGTCTAGGGTTTCATTAATGAGGTCTTCAGAATGCCCAATAATGGTCAGCAGGCACATGAGGAGTCTGAAATAAGGTTTCAGTGCTAAAAATCTCATCATCGTATGCTTAATAATGTATTTTTCTTCAAAATTCTATTTTGAAGAAAAATAGAGTATTTCATCTTTTTGTATAAATTTAATGTAATTTTAAGTTTTCTAAGTTGTAATAAGGCAACCCTGGTCACCTTTTTCAAAGCTCCAGCCATCCATTCCCTGCAAGACAAATAGAAAGCTCATCATTCAGTCAAAAAGCCAAAATGAAGCAAAATAGAGTTTTTTAAAAAAAATGTCAAAGTCTGAAACATTACAAAGTGGGTTTTCAAATGGAAAATTAAAATCCTTGGCATATAAAACATTTTCATCTTTCCAAAGTTCATTTGCATGCCAAGAGGACAGAAGTGAGCAAAGGAGAAATCATGAGGAGCAAAGCAAATAGTTTGAAGGCAAAATGTTTGCAAGTTCAGTCGCGTGACGCATTGGCCGGGTGTCGCGACGCATTGGGCAGGCACGACGCATTGGGTCGGCCCCCAATGTGGTGAGATTGTTCATGCGCGACGCACTGGGTTTGTTGCGCGACGCATAGGGCTGCAAGCAGTTTCATTGCCATTCCTTTCAAAATTTCAAATCGGCTCAGTCCTTCTTTGTTCAAGTAAGTCAAAGCAACCTCTCCATTGACAATGAACATGTGTTTGGTGATATTTATGAGGATTTAAATACAAGAAACTCAAACCCTATTATCTCGTGTGATCCTTAGGGTTTAGAAATTTGGTTTGGTGCCTATACTTCCACTTCCCCACCTTGTATTCCCTCATCACTGTTATTCTTGTTCCATTTCCCTATTCCCTCATATCCCTAAATCATTCATTTCCTATCCCATTCCCATTATCCCACATCCCAATTATAAACTTCCCAAAACCCCAATATTATCCCAAGAAAACAAGTGACTGCCCCAAAAATCTTCAATTGACATATTTCACTTGGTAATATTCCATCATTTCCACTACCCTCTCCCTCCATAGTTCCTCACTTATTATCACATATTTGGAAACAAAACCAAAGGCATCAAATTCCTCATATTCATCCAAGACAACTCATGGAGACAGATACTTCTTATGACCGAGATAGTGACTCCACAACTGAATTGCATGAACCTAGGAGACCCCACAAGAGTGGCAGACATGTGAGGGAGGAGCCCACTTCATTGGCTGAGTTGCAGGCTTGTCCTCTTGCTATGGTATGTTTTCAATAGCAGTCTTGTTATCAATTTTGTGAAATGGTTACTAGGGTCCACCACCATCAAGAGCTGGCCCGATTGTTTGTGTTGCATTTACATGATGGCCAAGTCACCCTTGCAGGTGTGACATTCACTCTAACACCTGAAACTATCTCTCAAGCAACCAGAATACCAAATGTTGGAGAAAAATGGAACAAAAGGCAACAGGTTGACAGGGTACACTATGAGCCATATATCAAGCCTAGTTTTTTGAGACAACTCAGTAGAGTTTTTCCCTTCCGGTTCCTAAAAGATTCATATGTTCCTCTGATGAAACTTATTATCGAATATTTCAGTTGTGAGGGCCGATTTTCACGTCTCTATGCATATCATATCAGGTTGCTGATGCATTTTACTAGGGTAATAATGATGAACCTCCCTTATTTCATGTGCCGGAATATAGAGAATATGACCACTCTCGTGCAAAGGAAAAATCCTGAGCAGCAGTACAACAGTATCTATCACTTTGCACTCATCAAAATTGTGGTTATGCATCAGCTTGGCTTGCAGGGTATTTCATGGGAGGATTTCATTTCTAATGATTTCTTCACAGCTCCTCAGGTACCTTCGGAGGTTTTTCATGAGGCAGGTGAACCTTCATATCAGCATGAAGGTCATGAGACACAGACCACTAGTATGCCGGTGTTTGTCACTTATCAGAGAGGCACTAGAAGGTTATTTGCAGCAACCAAGCGAGTATTATCTCCACCCGGGGTGGAAGGGGTCTTGTTTCCATCATCAGCAGCACATGTATAGGTACAGGACAATGGTAAGAGGCCCATGCAGGATGAGGGGCCTTCAAGAGGCTAGGATATAGACTTCATACTCATTGATGATGATTTGGGCTCACCAAGCTCAAAGCTGAGAGAGATTGTTCAGGAGCAGAAGGCGGAAATAAATACTTTGTTCGTCAAGTTGCAAAGAGCCCAATGGATCATCAATTACCTTGAGCAGAGAAATAAACAGTTGGAAGATCATCAAATTATCATGGAGTTGCAAAATATACGTGACAACCGGCAAGCTGCCCAAAGGAGCCAAACTGAGATGACATCCATTGAGCGAGAGATTGAGGCTGATCGCGAAACTTGGCTTGAAAGGGTCAATATTCATTTGGAAAAGATGTTGGGGAAGGCCAAAAAGGAAAAGAACATGTTTAGGCACATGAAGAATCATTATTGGGCAAGAAATCATGTTTGAAAGGCACGAATCAAGATCCTGAAGGCTAAGGTTAAGAGAGCATTAAAGCGTCGGAAAAGGCAAGATAGACTTCAAATTTTGGCCGAGGCTTCCTTGGCCCAGCATAGTGCATGATGGAGTTCATTCTTGTTAATTTAAAGTTTAGGACATGTTTTAAATTTTGTTTTTTGGCCTAAGCACGGATTTTGACTCACGCGTGTTTAACACTTGTATGACGCTTATGATTGGGAGCTCCTCTTGGGTAAAAATTTATATTTTTGGATTTTTCATGAAAATTTATGCATGCCTACCCATGGCCAAGATATTTTGACAGGTTTTGGGCTTCCAGAAGGGTCAAAAACACCCTAAAAATGACCTTTCTGCCCCTTTTTGGACACACAGGAAGCAGTGTTGGGAAAACTCATTTTTGGAGGGGAAAATGGAAACCAAATTCAGAAATTCCACTTGTGTTGGAAATTAGACAGAAAGAGCTTTCCAACAAGCTATCCTATGCCCAATTTGGACACTGGGAAGGCCTTCAAAATCAGCTCCAAAATGGCACGACGCATAGAGAAATCAGGCGCGGCGCATTGGGGATTTTTGCTCATTTTTGACTCAGTAACTCAGTTTTTCGCCTAGTTTTGGCTATTTTGACTTTCTTACTTCCAAATGTAAAAATCTTGATGTAATTTGATGGGTTTTGATGTAATTTTGTCAAAATTTTACTCATGGAAGTAGATGCATCCATCAAAAGGTGAATTGCAACTGAATGAATCAGTTTCCTATCTTATAGAGGCAAGCTGTTCCACTGCCTATTTTCCAGTTCTTAGTTTAGATCTTGTTGAAACAACTCCTAGAATTGTGAGCTCGACCCCTAGAGGCTTGGGATGAGGTAGTGTTGTCTATATCTTGTAGTTTTTCAGTCATTGGCTTGGTTGGACATTTGGGATTGCTTTGAGCATCATTGTACATTCATCTCTGCAGTTTGGCAAAGGAATAGACCAAGTTTTTGCAGCACTCCTTGGGATTCATGTGGCTCTTTGTTTTGATGATGTGTTTCTCTCTGTTATTTTAAGTTTACTGGTGCTTTATGTGTATCATCTTCCCTCTTATTTCTTCTTAAGTTAAACAAACAAGGATAAAGGTGGAATTCATTAGATGTGTAGTGCTCTACCTTGAGTTTTGTTTAATTTTCTATGTTTTCAATTGTTTGAAGAGGATTCTTGAAAGTTTCTTGCCCTCTTCAACTCCTCACCGGTCTGAGCTATCCATTTCATTCAAAATTGAAGCATCAAAACAGTTGCCTACCTTGCCCCATTCAGACCTCTGTAAAAACTAGGCCTCATTCCCCAGACCCAAAATCTTCCCTTCCCTTTGATAAAAAAAACAACCTCAAAATAAAATCCAACTCTCTTACATATATACCTAGCCTAAAATAAGCCTTTATTCAAGTCATCTCAAGCCTCACTGATCATTTTTTGCTGAGATTGACTAGGAGAGAGCCCTCTCCCGATCTGGTAGGGATAGCTACCAGGTTAATCGTGGTTTGATGTTACCCTAGACTCTGCCTTCCTCAGCCTGAGGTAGATTTAGGCTTTAACATAGTGGCGACCATACTAGGGGATCAAAAAATGGTTTTCTTGTTGGTGTTATTCATTTTATAAACTACAGACGGAGCCTGAAGTTATGCCAAGTAGCCTTCGAAACGCTCTTGCTTTTCATTAGCGAAAGTAGATAAACGCTGCTTCAGTCAATCTCCGATCTAGTCTTATAAACGTAACATCTAACTTGTAAATTTCCCCAGTACATCAGATAATTCTGGACTTTTGGGTGATGAGTCTAGAATTCGATAGGCCGAACAAGTTGATTTTGTCCATTTGATTTTTGGGAATAATTCAACACACTGGCTTCCAGACGACACACCAGAGCAAATCCAGATCCTGATCCACCTCCTGTGTATGAAAATCCCAATCTTATTTTGAGAATCCTTCGTCGAGAAAGTCCTGTGATTCCTGTGTTTAAATCTCATTCATGTCCCGCTGTTTTTGAGTATCTTGAAGATCTTGAGTTTGATGAACAATTTGAGTTGTCATTGTTTGAGACTAAGTTCGAAAGTGCTACTGATTCTACTGTCCTAAATCCAGAGTTTATCAAAGATCTTGAAATTGAAAAGGCTAATATATCCATTGATAGTTACATCCTGAATCTTCAGACTTCTATTGTGGCAAAAAACATTCCCGAATTCATAGAGTCTGCATCTGCAACTCTTGGGTCATCCGCAATTACATCTAGTTCACGAATTCCTACCGAGCCTCCTTTCATTCCCACCATTCCTGTGCAACCTTCTATCTCTGATCAACAATCTGTAGTAGTATCACCTCCCTCCACACCACATACACCTCATACATCAAACGATACGACTCCTCCTATATCCCCAAATCCAGTTGTAAATCCACCTAGAGCAATGGCTGCTCGATTTGCACCCCTCGCATTGCCTCAAAACTTGGATGACATTCCTGCTGATTATCAAAGAAAAATTCCATTGTTTGATGGCACTCCTCAAAGTGTTACTGCTCAACAACATGTGGATAGGATGGCAGATTTCTTTGACCTTCATGAGATTGATGCAGAAAATGTGACAATGAGACTGTTTGTACAAACCTTTGGAGGTGAAGTAAGAAAGTGGTTCAGAGCTTTGCCGGCTAGAAGTATTGCTACATTGCCTAATATTCAGAGAAAATTCTTGGATTGATGGGAAGTGAAGAAAGACCCTCTTCAGATCCTTTCCGAATATGACAATATCAAGCGAAATGTTGGTGAGTCAGTTCCAGATTATTGTATTAGATTCAATTCTGTTTACAATGCAATTCCTGCTGATATAAAACCACCCAGGGGATCGACTTTACTTAAGTTTCCAGATGGCTTCAATCCTGACATGGCCTATGAATTAAGGGAAAGAGATCCAGGCACTTTAGAAGACATGCAGAAAATTGCAGTCAGCGTTAAAGCCAATTTGCTTGCTAGGAGAGCTAGAACGAAAGATGAAAAGAAAGTAGCAATAAAGGAAGAGGTTTCTACTTCAGATCAAGTACTTCGTAAGATGGAAAAGATGTTTGAAAGATTAAAAATTGACAAGTCTGAACCGCAAATCAGAAATCCTAACTTCCATGGCCAGCAACAACCACAATTTAGAATCAAGTAAAGAGAACAACGAGCACAAGAACCAATAGTACAGCAGCAGGTGAAGACACCCTTACAGCAGAATTTTGTACATGGTTCGGAATCAGATGATGAGGAGGATGTAGTTGGAGAAAAGAATCATTTATTTACACCTGATGATATGCCAATTTTTATCACTGAAGATGAGGAGTATTCTGAAAAATCAGCTGTGCAAAAGGACGAGAATTTCATCTTAGCAAATGAGACAGCTCTTGAAGAAGAATCTGATGAATATCAGAGGGGATACATGAATGCTTTGACCACCCAACAACGACAATATTCACTCAGAAGTAGAGAGGTACCCATTAATCCAATTCAAAAAATAAAGGAAGCTATAGCACCAAAGAATGATTCACTCGTTGTGCAGAAAAAGGGAAAAGAGACAGCTGATCCCACTACTAGCAAATCACCATCAGTAAATGAAAAATCCAATCAGCCAAATATATCAAGGGAGAAAATTGAAAAGAAGGATGTTCCAGTTAAAGAGGTAGAGAAAACTTCAGTTTTTAACTTAGAAAATGAAATTGCTAAGTTAAAAGTGTCCATTCCTTTCACTGAATTGATGAAGAATATCAACTATAAGGGTCAGGTGTCTAAGATTTTGAGTTTAGATCCATTGTCTGATATGGTAAATGTGGAAGATGATCAACCTGAATTGATTTTTGGTCCAGCATTGGATGGTGAGTCTCCAGATAGTGATGTACCTCCTTTTTACATCAGCCTTAGATTGCATGACTATGTGTTACATAATGCTATGTTTGATTCCGGAGCCTCTCATAATCTCATGCCTAGGGAAATCATGGAGAAGTTGGGATTGGATATCACTAGAAAGTATCATGACCTTTATTCTTTCGATTCTAGTAGAGTAAGATGCATTGGGCTTATCAAAGATTTGGTGGTCAGTTTGGATTAGATTCCAACTAAAAATGTTTTGATGGATGTGGTTGTGGCGGATATTCCTCCTATATTTGGCATGCTTCTTTCCAGAACTTGGGGAGTGAAACTCAAAGGGACATTGCAGCTTGATTTCTCCTATGCTACTATTCCCGTGTTTGGTCAGATGAGAAAATTATACCGGGAACAAAAGATGAAGTATATGATCACTAGCAAGGAGAAACCGGTAAATCATCCAATCAATTATGTACATACTGATTTAGAATCATTTGTTTTGTATTCAGATAACTTTAATGATATAAATAACCAATTAGTTGAAGTAGAAGACATTCCAGAAATCACTGAAAATTTCAGAGAGGTCCTAAGGAAAGAAAGACAAGAACTTGAAAGTACCGCTGAGCAATCAGCCTTCCGACAGCAGCAAAATGTTGATGGACAACAAAGCGAAGCAAAAAAGCAAACATAATTTCAGCATTTGGAAGAGGATGAAGATGGTTTGTGGACCATGGATTTTGACGGTGCGGTATGAAAGGACGGTGATGGAATTGGCATTTGGATACGAAACCATTTTTCTTCCCCAAACAAAGTGCCAAGATGTGTAAGGGTCTGTTCTTATAAATTGGCTTTTGATTGTTCAAATAAAAAATCTGAATACGAAGCTGTAATTGCTGGTCTGAAAATTCTTAGAAAGTTAAAGAGGATTGCAGTGTATGGCGACTCTGAGTTGTTTATCAAACAAGTGAAAGGTGAATATCAAGCTAAGCATCCTCGAATGCGGGCATACCGCAATGCGGTACTAGATATCTTGAGATTGTTTTCAGATTATACTTTGACTTGTGTCCCTCGTATTCAGAATGGTATTACAGATGCACTTGCAATAGCAGCAAGTAATTTGAAAATTTCGATGAATTCAAGCAACAAATTTGAAATCTATGTGAAGCATCGTTCGACTGTTCCTGATAACCAAAGGTATTAGCAAGTGTTTCAAGATGACAAAGAAATTGATGAGTTTCTGCAAAATGAAGGTAAATTCAAAGACACTTCTATTGATGGGGAGCATGATGATGGCGAGGCTGATATACAAATTAATCAGATGGAAGTTTTGCAGCTAAAGGATAATGTCATTCCAAAAGGTCTAATACCTTTAGAGGAGCTTTTCGACCAAGATGATGTAGCTCGGAAACCAAGCTTGCTGCCCACCGAGAAAGGAGTTGAGGATGTGAACATTGGATCAGTAGAAAATCCTAAAATGGTGAAATTTTCCAAACCATTTCCCCCACAGGTAAAAGAAAAGTATGTTAGTTTATTATCTTCCATTGCTGATGTATTTTCTTGGGACTATTCAGATTTGAAGACATATGACACAAACATAATTCAGCATACCATACCGATCAAGCCAAATCAAAAGCCCTTTCGGAAAAAAATTGAGAAGAATAAATCCAAAGTTGTTGCCCTCAATAGAGAAGGAAGTGAATCGGTTGTACAAGGCTGGTATCATTGTCCCCATAAGATTTTCAGATTGGATTTCTAATTTGGTGCCCGTGCGCAAGAAAACATGTGAGATTCACTTATGCATTGATTTTAGGAATCTGGATAAAGTATCTTTGAAAGACAACTATCCATTTCCCAAAATGGATCATATACTTCAGCGAGTAGTTGGAGCATCCCGTATGTCGCTACTCGATGGTTATTTCGGTTATAACCAAATTCTGGTCCATGAGGATGATAGAGATAAAACAACGTTCATCACTCCATGGGGAACTTTCCATTATGCTAAAATGCCTTTCGGTTTGAAGAATGCTGGTGCAACCTTTCAGTGAGCAATGAATATGGAATTTGCAAATGAAAAGGATGTTTTTCTAGTTGTGTATCTTGATGATTGGACAGTTTTTTCTAATTCAGATGAAGAGCACCTTTATCATTTAAAGATTGTTTTTCAGCGGTGTAGAAAATATGGCATATCTCTCAATCCAAAGAAGAGTTTGTTTGCCATGGATGAGGGCAAGCTTCTTGGTCATATTATATCAAAAGATGGCATCTGCATTGACCCAGCTCGAGTAGAAGCCATTCAGAAAATTGATCTTCCCCGAAACAAAAAGGAGATCCAATCATTCAACGGTAAGATGAATTTCTTACGTCACTTTGTGCCCAATCTTGCAGAACATTTAAGGGAAATCACAAACATGCTCAAGAAAGATAGTGTAGTGAAGTGGACTAAGGATGCAGTAAAGTCTTTCAATTTGGTGAAATTGGCCCTTTATTCAGCTCCGGTTTTGATCAGCCTGGACTATACTCAGGATTTTATTTTTTTTCATTTGCCTCGGATCATACTATTGCATCAGTCTTGATGTAGAAAAGAGATCAGCTTGAGAAACCAATAGCTTTTTTCAGCCAAACCATAAGAGATGCAACCTTAAAGTATAATATTATTGAAAAGCAAGAACTTGCTTTAGTAAAAGCATTGAAATATTTTCGAGTATATATTCTGCATTCTCACATTCTTGCTTATGTTCCTAATGCTGTTGTTAAAGAAGTCTTAGTGCAAACAGATCCAGAAGGGAGACGAGGCAAATGGATTGCAACCTTGTTGGAATATGACGTGGAGATCAAACCTACGAAGCTTATCAAAGGACAGGGGCTGGCTAAGCTAATGGCTGATTCAAATTTGCATGCCTTGGATATTAATCTCATTGCTGCTACGTCCGAGGAAAATGAAGAAAGTTCGCTGATTCAGGTATCAGAAATCTTTGTTTTTTCTCCTTGGTATTCGGACATTGTATATGTGCTCCAAAATCTATCACCACCTCTAGGAATGGCTAAAAACAAAAGTAGGACGCTGAAATTGAAGGCTGCCAAGTTTTGTATCATGAATAATGCACTTTATTGGAAAGATCCCGGTGGTGTTTTGCTCAATTGTTTGGTTGAAGAAGAAGCAAAGCAGGTTGTGGAAGACTTTCATAAGGGAGATTGCAGAGGTCACATTTTCTGGAAAACAACGGCCAACAAAATTTTGAGAGCAGGATATTATTGGCCGAATCTCTTTGCTGATGTGTACAAAACTGTTAAAAGCTGCCATGAATGTCAGATTTTTGAAGGGAGGAAAAAATTGCAGCCTTTGCCGCTCAAGCCCATTGGAGTGAGTGCTCCATTTTAGTAGTGGGGTTTGGATTTTATTGGCGAGATCTATCCTGCTTATTCAGTGCAGCATAAGTGGATCCTTACAGCGAAAGACTATTTTACTAAATGGATTGAGGTGATTCCCACCAGGTAGGCCACAGATTTGGTAATTATTTCATTTCTTGAAAACAACATTTTGTCTCGTTTTGGTTGTCCAAACAAGCTGATCACTGATAATGTAGCAGCCTTTAAATCTAAAAGGATGATTGAATTTTGTGATAAGTATCAAATTACTTTGGGGCACTCAACCGCATATCATCCACAAGGCAACGGATTGGCCGAATCCTCAAATAAATCCTTGGTTAATACTATCAAAAAGCTGCTGGAAATAAACAAGAAAAGTTGGCATAAGAAATTGGTTAATGCACTTTGGGCAGACAGAGTGAGTCAAAAGAAATCTATAGGCATGTCTCCTTTTGAGCTCATGTATGGTGTTGACACGGTATTCCCGACCTCTCTCGCAGTTCCAGTGGTTAAAATTCTGCAGGAAGCTGGCAACAATGATGATCATATGCAACGGAGAATAAATCAAATGATCCATTTACAGCAGACCAGAGACGAGGTTTTTCAAAACACTTTCAAGCTGCAAGAGAGAATCAAGAATATATATGATCGAAAGGCAAAGGCGGAAAAGTTTCAATTAGAAGAAGTGGTGCTGAAATGGGATGCAAGAAACGAAGATAAAGGTAAGCATGGAAAATTCGAGAATCTTTGGAAAGGACCTTTCAAAATTGTAGCATATCGAGGCCAAAATGCTTTCCTTTTGAAAGAAATAAATGGAGAAGATTGTCCAGGAGGGCCGGTCAATGGTCGGCTACTCAAACGGTACTATTTTTGAAATGTTTTCTGCTGCCATACATATCACTGTACATACCGGTTTGTTTAAGTTTCATTGCAAGTATGTGCTGTCATCATTCTTTCAGTATGGGGCCCGAGGTGAAGGCTATAAAACTAAAGGTTGATTTCAGTTTTGGTTTGGTTTGTTTGAGTCAAGTCTTTCAGTCATTTTGGTTTTGAAATTGAGTCAGTTTCAAGTCGGTTTTCAGTTCTGAAAATGAGTCAAGAGTCTTGTTTTGGTTTGTCGAAGTTATTGAATCCATGGCCCAATGGACGAAGGCACTGCCTACTTTCCCAGAGATCTGTAGTTCTTGGCACCTCCAAGGAGCTACCATCCCCATTGGAGCCAATGTTAGTGTCGGTATCTTCATCCCTCCGTCAGTGATCAACATTCTCTTGTTGCATTGCATATTAGGTGTCTCACTCAGTCAGCTGCATTCCATTAGGAGCATGGATCATCTGACGGTAGTGGCTTGTTGCTCATGTCCCTCATGTCCTTTACCTGCTGGCCTATTTCTATTCATTAAAATCATTTGCAGTCACTTTTGGTATCATAGTTTACAAAGAGTCATTTTTAGAATTTTAGTGTCATTAGGTCTAGGGTTTCATTAATGAGGTCTTCAGAATGCCCAATAATGGTCAGCAGGCACATGAGGAGTCTGAAATAAGGTTTCAGTGCTAAAAATCTCATCATCATATGCTTAATAATGTATTTTTCTTCAAAACTCTGTTTTGAAGAAAAATAGAGTATTTCATCTTTTTGTATAAATGTAATGTAATTTTAAGTTTTCTTAGTTGTAATAAGGCAACCCTGGTCACCTTTGTCAAAGCTCCAGCCATCCATTCCCTGCAAGACAAACAGAAAGCTCATCATTCAGTCAAAAAGCCAAAATGAAGCAAAACAGAGTTTTTTTTTTTTAAATGTCAAAGTCTGAAACATTACAAAGTGGGTTTTCAAATGGAAAATTAAAATCCTTGGCATATAAAAAATTTTCATCTTTCCAAAGTTCATTTGCATGCCAAGAGGATAGAAGTGAGCAAAGGATAAATCGTGAGGAGCAAAGCAAACAGTTTGAAGGCAAAATTTTTGCAAGTTCAGTCGCGCGACGCATTGGCCGGGTGTCGCGACGCATTGGGCAGGCGCGACACATTGGGTCGGCCCCCACTGTGGTGAGATTGTTCATGCATGACGCACTGGGTTTGTTGCGCGACGCATAGGGCCGCAAGCAGTTTCATTGCCATTCCTTTCAAAATTTCAAATCGGCTCAGTCCTTCTTTGTTCAAGTAAGTCAAAGCAACCTCTCCATTGCCAATGAACATGTGTTTGGTGATATTTATGAGGATTTAAATACAAGAAACTCAAACCCTATTATCTCGTGCGATCCTTAGGGTTTAGAAAGTTGGTTTGGTGCCTATACTTCCACTTCCCCACCTTGTATTCCCTCATCACTGTTATTCTTGTTCCATTTCCCTATTCCCTCATATACCTAAATCATTTATTTCCTATCCCATTCCCATTATCCCACATCCCAATTATAAACTTCCCAAAACCCCAATATTATCCCAAGAAAACAAGTGACTGCCCAAAAACTCTTCAATTGACATATTTCACTTGGTAATATTCCATCATTTCCACTACCCTCTCCCTCCATAGTTCCTCACTTATTATCACATATTTGGCAACAAAACCAAAGGCATCAAATTCCTCATATTCATCTAATACAACTCATGGGGACAGATACTTCTTATGACCGAGACAATGACTCCACAACTGAATTGAATGAACCTAGGAGACCCCACAAGAGTGGCAGACATGTGAGGGAGGAGCCCAATTCATTGGCTGAGTTGCAGGCTTGTCCTCTTGCTATGGCATGTTTTCAACAACAGTCTTGTTATCAATTTTGTGAAATGGTTGCTAGGGTCCACCACCGTCAAGAGCTGGCCCGATTGTTTGTGTTGCATTTACATGATGGCCAAGTCACCCTTGCAGGTGTGACATTCACTCTAACACCTGAAACTATCTCTCAAGCAACCAGAATACCAAATGTTGGAGAACAATGGAACAAAAGGCAGCAGGTTGACAGGGTACACTATGAGCCATATATCAAGCCTAGTTTCGTGAGACAACTCAGCAGAGTTTTTCCCTTCCGGTTCCTAAAAGATTCATATGCTCCTCTGATGAAACTTATTATCAAATATTTCAGTTGTGAAGGCCGATTTTCACATCTCTATGCCTATCATATCAGGTTGTTGATGCATTTTACCAGGGTAAGAATGATGAACCTCCCTTATTTCATGTGCTGGAATATAGAGAAGATGACCACTCTCATGCAAAGGAAAACTCCTGAGCATCAGTACAACAATATCTATCACTTTGCACTCATCAAAATTGTGGTTATGCATCAGCTTGGCTTGCAGGGTATTTCATGGGAGGATTTCATTTCTAATGATTTCTTCACAGCTCCTCAGGTACCTTCGGAGGTTGTTCATGAGGTAGGTGAACCTTCATATCAGCATGAAGGTCATGAGACACAGACCACTAGTATGCCGGTGTTTGTCACTTATCAGAGAGGCACTAGAAGGTTATTTGCAGCAACCAAGCGATTATTATCTCCACCCGGGGTGGAAGGGGTCTTGTTTCCATCATCAGCAGCACAGGTATAGGTACAGGACAATGGTAAGAGGCCCATGCAGGATGAGGGGCCTTCAAGAGGCTAGGATATCTATCACTTTGCACTCATCAAAATTGTGGTTATGCATCAGCTTGGCTTGCAGGGTATTTCATGGGAGGATTTCATTTCTAATGATTTCTTCACAGCTCCTCAGGTACCTTCGGAGGTTTTTCATGAGGTAGGTGAACCTTCATATCAGCATGAAGGTCATGAGACACAAACCACTAGTATGCCGGTGTTTGTCACTTATCATAGAGGCACTAAAAGGTTATTTGCAGCAACTAGGCGAGTATTATCTCCACCCGGGGTGGAAGGGGTCTCGTTTCCATCATCAGCAGCACAGGTATAGGTACAGGACAAGGGCAAGAGGCCCATGTAGGATGAGGGGCCTTCAGGAGGCCAGGATACAGACTTCATACTCATTGATGATGATTTGGGCTCACCAAGCTCAAAGCTGAGAGAGATTGTTCAGGAGCAGAAGGCGGGAATAAATACTTTGTCCGTCAAGTTGCAAAGAGCCCAATGGATCATAAATTACCTTGAGTAGAGAAAAAAACAGTTGGAAGATCAACAAATTATCATGGAGTTGCAAAATATACGTGACAACCGGCAAGCTGCCCAAAGGAGCCAAACCGAGATGACATCCATTGAGCGAGAGATTGAGGCTGATCGCGAAACTTGGCTTGAAAGGGTCAATATTCATTTGGAAAAGCTGTTGGAGAAGGCCAAAAAGGAAAATAACATGTTGAGGCACATGAAGAATCATTATTGGGCAAGAAATCATGTTTGCAAGGCACGAATAAGGATCTTGAAGGCTAAGTTGAAGAGGGCATTAAAGCGTCGGAAAAGGAAAGATAGACTTCAAATTTTGGCTGAGGCTTCCTTGGCCTAGCATAGTGCATGATGGAGGTCATTCAGCCCAAATTTCAAGAAATTTGGGACACTTTTTGCAAATTTTGTTTTTTTTGGCCTAAACACAGATTTTTCAGCTCTACGCGTCGCGCCACTTGGCGCGCGCTTATGATTGGGAGCTCCTCTTGGGTAAAAATTTATATTTCTATATTTTTCATGAAAATTTATGCATTCCTACCCATGGCCAAGATATTTTGACAGGTTTTGGGCTTCCAGAAGGGTCAAAAACACCCTAAAAATGACCTTTCTGCCCATTTTTGGACACACAGGAAGCAGTGTTGGGAAAACTCATTTTTGGAGGGGAAAATGGAAACTAAATTCAGAAATTCCACTTGTGTTGGAAATTAGACAAGCAAAGCTTTCCAACGAGCTATCCTGTGCCCAATTTGGACACCGGGAACGCCTTCAAAATCAGCTCCAAACTGGCGCGACACATAGAGAAATCAGGCGCGGCGCATTGGGGATTTTTGCTCATTTTTGACTCAGTAACTCAGTTTTTCGCCTAGTTTTGGCCAGTTTGAATTTCTTACTTCCAAATGTAAAAATCTTGATGTAATTTGATGGGTTTTGATGTAATTTTGTCAAAATTTTACTCATGGAAGTAGATGCATCCATCAAAAGGTGAATTGCAACTGAATGAATCAGTTTCCTATCTTATAGAGGCAAGCTGTTCCACTGCCTATTTTCCAGTTCTTAGTTTAGATCTTGTTGAAACAACTCCTAGAATTGTGAACTCGACCCCTAGAGTCTTGGGATGAGGTAGTGTTGTCTATATCTTGTAGTTTTTCAGTCATTGGCTTGGTTGGACATTTGGGATTGCTTTGAGCATCACTGTACATTCATCTCTGCAGTTTGGAAAAGGAATAGACCAGGGTTTTGCAGCACTCCTTGTGATTCATGTGGCTCTTTGTTTTGATGATGTGTTTCTCTCTGTTATTGTAGGTTTATTGGTGCTTTATGTGTATCATCTTTCCTCTTATTTCTTCTTAAGTTAAACAAACAAGGATAAAGGTGGAATTCATTAGATGTGTAGTGCTATACCTTGAGTTTTGTTTAATTTTCTATGTTTTCAACTGTTTGAAGAGGATTATTGAAAGTTTCTTTCCCTCTTCAACTCCTCACCGGTCTGAGCTATCCATTTCATTCAAAATTGAAGCATCAAAATAGTTGCCTACCTTGCCCCATTCAGACCTCTGCAAAAACTAGGCCTCATTCCCCAGACCCAAAATCTTCCCTTCCCTTTGATCCAACAAACACCCTCAAAATCAAATCCAACTCTCTTACATATATACCTAGCCTAAAATCAGCCTTTATTCAAGTCATCTCAAGCCTCACTGATCATTTTTTGTTGAGATTGACCAGGAGAGAGCCCTCTCCCGATCTGGTAGGGCTAGCTACCAAGTTAAGCATGGTTTGATGTTACCCTAGACTCTGCCTTCCTCAGCCTGAGGTAGATTTAGGCTTTAACACATCCATGGATTGCTCCTCCAAAGTTCTCATGAGATGCAAATAGCTCATCCCATAAGGAGACAATAAATCACATGAAACAAACATGGTTTTCCCAATGCTCTCCCTGAAATATGAAACATAAAGTACATGGAAAGTAGCCATCCCATAGGGCACATGCATACCTTCCCTCCTTCCTCCATACATCCCCATAAAAATTACAAATACATCATCAATATAGGAAATCAAAACAATGTACATACATCCAGAAATTTGTGCATCTGGAGGTGGGTCATAGTCCCACATGTGGAACCAACGCAGTGCATCTCCTGCCTGCATCAAATCTAGATAGGGTAAGTGGTTTTCCCACCACTTAATTGCTGCCCATACCATCTCACCATGGCTGAAAGTGTGAGATATATTTGGTGCCTTGGGAAAGCACCCATCATGTTGCAAAATCTCCATTTTTCCTCCAAGGGAGTGGCCAAATTCAGAAATTTTTGTGGCCCAATATTGGCCATGAGGCTTACAAGATATAATACTCCTCCTTGGAGTCATGGCCTACATAAACATGGTGAAAGAATGCATAAAATCAGAGTATAATACATATGCAACAAGAGCATGTTCTTCACCAACAATACTCCTCATATCAATGGAGTGTTGCATAGATCTATCCTCTTCCTCAAAGAGAGAAAGAGAGGGCTGATTTAACTCTCTCATAGAGTTATGTTGCTACTCCATCTCCACAAGGTTTATGCATCTTTGACAATGCTGATATATTTCTTTCTCAAAGCCCTCCCAATAGTAGCTCCTCAAGATTTTGTTTGTTGAGCTTCATGGAATATGTTTGACTGAAATAGAACCCTTCATAAGCCTTTTGTAGTAGCTTCTCCTTGAGCTTGGAGGCTCTAGACAAGAAGATCCTACCATGATTATAGATGAATCCATCTAGGATTGAATAGCTTTCATCATGTAGCAAGTCATCAAGAACCATGCAAGTGTGAATATCCTTGGAATATTCCACCAGCAGTTGGGATTTCCAATATGGATCTAATTTGCCCAACAATGACAACGCTGATAATGTGTCTTCTGAAATGTTTGCCATGTTTCTACTCTCCTCCTTGACATTTCCCATGTCAAAGGTGTATGTTGGAAGGTCATGCCTCCCATATTTCTCCTCCTTAACATCTCCCATGCCAAAGGTATAAGGTGGAAGGTTGCCATTCCTTCCTTGCTGCCCTCCTTGCACATGCACATGCTCAAAAGAAAATGGAAGTTCTTGGAAGTTAGTCTCCCATGGAAGGCTATCATCTATCCAAAACCTCTTTGGTTTTTCCAAAGTATGCATGTGTGACCACCATCTCTCATTATGTATAGAAGAGTGCTCTCCAAACAAGTTTGTCTCCTGATTCAAGGATTGCCTTCCTTGCTCCATGATGGTGTCATTCTTCATCCTTACAACATCCTTTCTCAACGCTGTATGAGATGAGAGAATGGATAATGGTGATAAGGGAAAAATAATTTCCCTCTCCTTGTGACTTCCCCATACTCTCATCACTATAGTATGGTCTTCTAGTGCTCCCTTCCTCCTTGGATCTATGAAATGAGTATCAATGCATGAAACATATTTCACCAAATCTGAATCAGGTGGTCTCCCAGGTGGTTTACCACAAGATAATGATGTCTCATGGATCATTCCCATATGAATAATAGATGGGAACATCTTATGACTGCTTCCACTGTGAAAATCCATCTTTGATTTTTGTGTGGAAGTCTCATGATAATGGGGCATCACTCTTATAGATGTAAGAGTGCTTCTGATTGCAAAAATTTCCCGATATTCTCCTCCATGTAATAGAGTATCACCTCCCATCATATCAGCATTGTGATCCTTCATCTACTCTCCTTTACCCATCTTCTGCAAGATCCCACCGTATAAGGTGCTTCTTTTAGATGTAGTTAACTCATGAACACCCAACATCTCCTTGGTGTCAAGAGCCTTGATCACAGAGGACTGATCTATCATAGTGTGTGTTCCCAAAACTGGATACAATGTTGGAACACATTTCCTCCATTTTTTTGTCTCATTGTCTATTATCATAGACACATGTTGCTCATTATCTTCATGTGTAAGATCCTTGGGGCCTTCTTACAAAGATACAAGAGCCATCCTAGTGGAAGCAATGGCTTCATCTCCATCTTCCAATAAAAATAGATCTCCTCCTGTTGTCACAGCACTGGAGGATCTTTCTAGCTCTTCTTCTTTCTTCTCATCATCAATGGAGCATGCCTCATCAATAAGATATCCTTTCTCTTGATCTCTCCTTGAAAAAGGAACACTCATGTCTTCCCCTTGAGAAGAATTTTCTTGCTGAAGTGGGGCCTTTGCCCTTGGAAAATCATGTAGTAGATCTTTAACCCCCTCAACAATATTCTGGAATGGAGTTATCTTTATGGATCCTCCCATCTCATGCAAAGGTTCTAAATTCTTGGGCTTATTTTGTTCACCCAAAGAAATCTTAGTTGGCTTAAAATCAAATCTTTTCACTAACCTCCTAGTGAACTTTCCATAAGTAGAGATGTTTACATTTGTCAATGAAGAAGATTCAAATAACCACCAGGCATAAGCCTTACCTTGGAGGTGCAGCACTGCTACTCTTATAGCTTCTTCTTCTGAAACTTGATGCAGCTGGAAATATGTGTCTAGTTCCTTTACCCAAGACTTGGCTGAGCTCTCGGGTGATCCATCAAATGTAGGTAGAAAAGTCCTACCCAAAGTGTGCTGCATGCACCCTCTCCTTTTCTTGTATATGCTGGATCTTCTGTCTTCTTTAAGTTGAAAAAACTCTAGGAAGCTTAGATGCTCTTTGAATCTTTTAGACTGAGATTCATATTCTTGGAGATAGTCACCAAGAGTCTCTTCTTTTGGTGTCTCTCCTTCTGCTTCTCCTCTTGCTAGGAATGTAGGCATGCTACAACCTTGTAGATTTTATTGTGTGGCTGAATGCTCACACACATAATATGAAGAATTGGGGCTTTATTCATGTGCAAATCTATGCAAATGATCTGCAAGTCCTTCCTTCCCCATTCCCCTGATTTCTCTTTTCAGCTCATGCATAGTTTGGAACAGAGTTTTTGAGAACTCTTTCCCTTTCATTCTTCCAGACAAAGGGGTTTTACCCTTGTCTTCTGTGTAATAAAAATTCTTCTGTCTTTCCCTTCCTTGAAAGGACATATTGGCTTCTTAGAAAGCAAAGCACAGGCTGTGCCAAGATGATTGCTCTGATACCACTGTAATATCCCCAAATGGGAACAAGCAGCAATACTAAACAATATTGCACATAAATAACACAGTTTAGCAAAGTAAAAGAAGGAGGAAAATATGGAGGCTCAATATGTACATTTACAACAGCAAATCAGATTTATATTGAAGCCCATGAGTTATAGAATAGAAAATAGAAGAATTTACATGAAGAAATCCTCAAAAGTGAGGTGCTGCAACCATATATTTGACTGAACAAGCTTGATAACATTATTATTATTGGCTGAAATAGCAGTAGATTACACTTTAGATCTAGAGCAGATCTATGTACAAAAATTTAGATCTATATTAGATCTGTACACTAGATAGGCTCCTCTACAAATGCCCCTTGGGGTTTTCATCAAAAAGTGGAGTACATGGAGTAGATCTGAGATCTTATGCAGCAGATCTGCAGAATGATTCAGAAATTATGAAGCAAATACAATAGTATTCAGATCAGATCTGAAAATGACATGGAATAGATCTGAAATCCATGGATCACAACAGTGAAGGGCAGAACCCCAACATTAGATATCTCTCCTTCAAAAGTGTGCCAAAACACCCTGCAACTATACACTTGCAAATAACGTAGTACTGGAATGAAAACTATGCTATAGGCTCTAGAACATATGTGGCCTCAAGCCAAGATCTGCAATCATTTCTCCAATCATCCAATACTCTCTTGCCAAGGGGATAGAAGACTTTCCCACTAAAAAGAGGCACTAGAATGACCTAGATCTGAGTAGATCTAGCCTACACTTGCTGCAACTTACAAAGACAACCAAACCCTCAATAATATCTGCATTGTAGTTGGAAGAAGAGCTCGGCCAAATGCCTGATAGTGGACAAGAAATGCAAGACTCCTCCAAGAGCTACTCAAGGAAGGAGGTGGGATTCCCGATCAGGAACACCCAGTGCTAAAAAACACTATTCTATGCTAAAAAACCAAGAGAATAAGAAATGTCTAAACAGAAAAATTCTTTAGAAATAATATGTTCATCAAAAACCTTCTCATGCTATCCTCCTCTTCCTTTTATAAGTTTGAGAGCTTGCAAAACCATAAACCATCTCAATGAAATAACTCTTTTCACATGAGCCACCTCCAACTAAAACTGCGTTGTGCCTCAATGAGGATTACTCCTTCTAGACAACATCGTTGATTTGGTCATGGTTGACCCAGTCAAAACATTTAGCCCCTTTCACACCTAAGGGTGCTCATTTAGTTAGCCTAGATTTAGCCTTGTTCACACGTGGCATTGATTTATTTGCTGTTTTAGGAGTTTTTATTGTCTTCCTTTACACATTTATTCATACAAAAGAAAAATGAAACAAAAATGAGTATTCCCTTTAGCTTGGGCTAATTGGGAATATTACAGGACACATGAACAAAATGACCACCCAAAAAGAGCCGAAACAGCCAAGAGAAGAGGAGAAAAGCCCTCTTGTACACATTGTGAGAAAGAGGGACACGATGAAGAGAATTGCTGGAAACTGCACCCTGAGCTGAGACCTAAGAGGGATGATAGAAAGGAGAGGCATAAGAGAGATGCCACCATGCAACAAGATCAAAATTCCGAATTAGAGGAAGATGAGAAGGTCACGGCTACAGGAGTTGCATGAGGTAGACCAATTGACTTGGGATTAGATTCCGGTGACGAAAGAAGGATTGCAACTCTTGGAATCGCAATAGATGGACCCATAAATTTTGGTTCAGATTCAGGCGATGAAACAAAAATTTCAATAGATAATGTACCAAAGATGTAAAGGTTTCCCAACGTGGCATGGCTTTAGGAACTTGAGGATATCAATTCAAGAAGAGAATACTGAGCTAAGGAGACTCCTACAGGAAGCAAAAAAGGAGAAACAAAGGTTGCTACACCAGTTCCAAGCTAAGGACAAGGCCTTGGAAAAGCTACAACATAACCCCCTTGAGGTAAAAAGTGATTCTTCGATTTCATATACTTTTCATGATGATGATTTCTCTGATTTTGAAAAGCATATTACAGGTATCAGATCCAAACTATTAAATAAAATGGGGTATTAGGGAAAGGGCCTTGGCATTAATGACCAGGGAATCATAAACCCCATCAAAGTAGAAGAATTACCCCATCATGCAAGACTTGGGTATGTCAGGAAGGAGGTTGGGGAATGCTCCAAAACATCCAATGACCCACCAATGACAGTGAGGGATCCATCATTAGGGGAATTTTGAGGTCTAAAATGGGCCTCCTAAGAAAAATGTACAACCAAAATAAACTTTATAAGAACCAATAGGATTCAAGATGATGATTTCAACCATGGGGGATGATTCACCATTTTTTAAGTAAAAGGGTAAAAATATTAAAAAATAATACGAGTTGAAAAAGTAGTTTTTTCTTTTCTTCCTCTAAAATTTGATGATGTAATCAAATATTATTTTATTATTTTCAATATTATTTTATAATTTCCTTAGGAGGCCCATTTCAGACCTCAAAATTCCCCTAATGGAACACTTATTAGAGGCACATCGGGAGGAAGCGTTCGAAGACGATCCAGAAAGTCTGGAAGAGGAAGAATCATTGCCACAAGGATGAACACTAGAAATCTGCATGTCAAACACTTCAAGCCCAAAAACACCTATGAATAATCTAGTCATCCAAGATATTCCACAAGAAAATCTGCCACAAGGAGATGATTCACTTACTTTATTAAGTAAAATATGGTTTTTTTAGAGGTATTAGTTTGTTATGGCCACAATTTGTAAATCATGCATTGCGAATAAATGTAAAAGTGATGATGTGTCTTCCATCGCTTCAAAATGAAACGATGATATTTTTGGCCTTTCCTTATGAGTAGATGGAGTATTGGTTTCTATTATTTAATCCTTGACCAAAGAGTGTATGTTATAAACTCTTGGCAAATGTGGGGTTGATTGAGCCATGTATGGTTTGTATGTGATTGCAAAGGATGTACTAGATTTTCATGTAGGTGATTGAGAGTGTGGTTTGGTGAGGACACATGCAATGTGATAGATGTGTCAATGATTTTTGTGGTCCAAAAACTCCTCAGTGGGGAGGATTGATCCAGGAGGATCTTAGAGGACAAGTGACTTTAAAATTTCTCAAAAATAAAAGTGGCCAGATGAAAACAATACCAGGACCATGTCGAAATGTTCTCAGTTCTGAATCCAACGATGCAAACGATACTTCAATTCAAGGTCGTATGAAGAAGTTAAAGCAAGTCAAAGTTGTGGTCAAAAAAAGGCAGTGGGCCAGGTTTACGTGTCCTGCAATTTCACCATCAACCAACAGGGAGCCCTGCACCCGAGAAGTGGGAAAATTTGTTGGGTACTTAATTTTCCTAATAACCTTCGATTTTGAGAATTTTAAAAAATGGGGTATAGTTATATAAAAAAAAAGGGTAACGAGCCACCAAACCCGCCACCCCACAACCATAATATAATATATATATATGTTGTTGGGGGGCGGGCTGTAAACCTTGCCACCCTCGGATATGCCATGATGGAACAACCGTTAAAACAACGGTGGTGCGGTTGGGTCGGGCCGTATGGAGTAGACCCACCCACCGCCCACACTACATATACATATGATAATTACGCTACGTGGAGGCAGTGGAGAAGGGGAATGGCGGGGGTCGAAAAAGCTAGACCCACATGGCCGACCCCCAAGCGGGCAGTCCCAAATAAAAACAAGAACCAAATAAAATGGGAACCAAGTATTGAGATACGGTTGGGTCGAGCCACGTGGAGCGGACCCGCCCACTGCCCTTGCCATATATGCATAACGTTCAACCAAAACAAGAGGGGCGGGATTTGATCCGCCGACCCCTCCTCCACCATTGAAGGTGCTAACCACTACACCAGCGAAGGTGCTTTATGCACTCTGGCCTCCACCTTATATAAAAATCCTCATTTCTACAGTGCACCCAGGTAGAGCAGGAGCGGAACCATGCCCAGGGAATATTGAGGGGCATCAGAAGATTCGCTGGGTGCAAAACTTTCTAGTGTTAGTTTGGGACAAATTTATGTCGATTTTACACCTCTCGGCAACAGGAACTCAACAGTGATGTCTGTTTCTGCATCAAAGCTCTCCATTTTTCGGCCATTTTCCAGATTGGAGGTATAAGGGTGCTTTATGTAATTTTACTTTTACTTCTTATTCTTTTTGCCACTTAATGAATGAAGGCCTCCCCACTATTAAGAAGGGCCCGGAGATGTAGTCAAAATTGGACGAACTCTGTAATCAAATTTTGGTGTCTTGATCTCATGCATCTTATGTTCTCTTTTCTCTTTGTTATATTTGCTTAATTTTTTCATGATTTTCAAATTCTCTATTACATGTAATTATTTATGCATCTAGAAGCAAAAGATCTTGGATCACTTCCACTCACAGATGTGGGTGAATGGTTCTCCATTGTAGTTCGTTATCAACAACAAGATCCAAAAGAAGCTCATTTCAGTAGATGTTATTAAGAAGTTGTGCCTAATAACCACCCCACACCCACAACCATAGACTATCTGGTGGCTCCACCAAGGACAATATCTCCACATTAGCCAATAGTGTTGCCTTCCTTATAACATCAAGCCCTTCATGAATGAGGTACTGTGTGATGTTGCTCCTCTTGAAGTTTATAATGTATTATTAGGCCAACCATACTTGTGGAAGCATCATGTTGTGTCTGATTCTAGGCCTTGCACTGTTATTATCACTTTCGAAAATAAGATATACATGATAGTAGAGGTAGCCCCATCTACCGCAATTTATTTGAGATTTACTAAGCAATGCAACAAGATCATCTCCCAAACTATGAAATTTGTTTTATTTTTTATTCGCTCTCAAAATAAGGGGAAGATTGTGGCCACATACAGGGCCCCAAGGAAATGTTCCTCCATGCAATAGAAGTAGGTGGATAAGGTCGTGGAAGGATACAAGGACATCTTCTCCTCACCCACACAGGTACGTTTGCACTATCAGGTAAAGCATTCGATTGATCTAAACCCCAGAGCACCTCTACCCAATGGGCCGATATACCACTGCTCTATTATAGAAAATAAAGAAATCAAGTGGAAGATCTAGGATTTGCTACAAAAATGGCACATCAGACTAAGTTCCTCACCTTGAGGGAGCTCAATTGTACTTGTACAAAAGAAGGATGGGGCCTGGAGACTATGCGTTGACTATTAGGCACTAGATAAAATCACTATCAGGAATAGGTATCCAATACCACAGATTGATGACCTTCTTGACCAACTCAAGGGGGTCAAGTACTTCAGCAAGATGGATTTTAAGTCTAGCCATCACTAGGTTCCAATAGAACCCACAAATGTGTGGAAGGCTGACTTCAAATCCAAGTAGGGAATTTTTAGGTGGTTGGTCATGCCTTTTAGGTTAACAAATTCCCCTGCAACTTTTAAGAGGCTGATGGATGACATATTATGGTCCTTTATCAACTCATTCATGGTTGTATATCTGGATGAAATCCTCATCTTCAAAAAAAATTGGGAAGATCACTTGCAACACATTTGATAGGTCCTTCAAACCCAATGACAACACAAATTATGTGCCAACTTGGAGAAATGTACCTTTGGCATGCACCAAGTCCAATATTTGGGTTACATCATTGATGAGTAGGGAATGTAGGTGGATCCGACTAAGATCCAAGTGATTCAGGATTAGAAAACCTTGACCAATCTAACAAAGCTTCGTAGCTTTTTGGGCCTTGCCAACTTTTATCAGAGGTTCGTGTTGGGATTCTCTCATAACAATTGGATTTTGAGTAAATCTACCAAGGGTGGAACGAAAGTAAAGTAATTTATTTTGGTCTGAGTCCCAACAAAAAGCATTGATTGAGCTGAGGCATCGCCTTTGCTTTGCACTAGTAATCACATTACCAGACCTGCAAAAACCATTTGAAATCGAGATAAACGCCTCTGACTATGTTATTGTTGCAGTTCTCATCCAACAAGGGAATTTAGTGGCCTATCATAGTGAGACACTTTCCGATACAAATTGGAAATACCCCACCTACGATAAAGAGATATATTGCATTGTGCAGGATTTCCAGAAATGGAAACATTAAATTCTAGGGAATGAGTCAGTCATCCACACAGATCATCGAACTATTCAATTTATATAGATCCAAGGGAAGTTGTAGAATTCTTTCCATTAGAATTGGTCCACATATCTGTAAAAATTCCATTTAAAAATTAATTACAAGAAGGGTAGCTCCAATCATGTTGCAGATTGCCTCAGGCATCCCCTAGTTGCAGAACTTACCACTGTTATCAATAGTTGTTTCCACAAGACCTCTAGATGTACAAAAATATATAAAAATGATTTAGATTTCACCACCACATACTAGATGATAGTGTATGGAAAGTAAGTTCCAAACTTACACCACTAGGATGCATTATTATGCTACATGGGCCACCTTTTTGTTCCTTCAAAGAAGCGTGCCAATCTGATTTAGGACATGCATTAAAATTGGGTTGTAGGACAATTGGGTGTGGTGAAAACTATGGTTGTACTGCAAAAGTATTTTTATTGGCCAAATCTTCGACATGATGTTGAAAAATACATCTGATCCTACATTGCATGTGTGATTTCCAATCCAACCATTAAGAAACAAGGCATGTATACTCCTATGCCTACTCCTAGCTCGCCCTAGGAATCCATCTCCATGGACTATATGTTTAGCCTTCCTTCTACAAAGCATGGAAATGATAGTGTATTTTTTGTTGTGGACAAGTTTTCGAAGATGGCCATTTTGGTTGCTTACAAGAATAATATCACAATAGAAGCCACTGCCAAAATCTTCTTTGAACGAGTGTGGGTACATTTTGGGATCTCGTAGACCATTATATTAGATCGGAATAGCAGGTTAATAAGCACATTTTTTTCAAGCCTTTGGTCATTGTTGGACACCAATATCACCAAGTCGACAACATTCCACCCCCAAATTGATGGCCAGACAGAGTTCGTCAACAGGATGATCATTCACATACTGCACATGTACAACTGCAAGCATCCAAAAACATGGGATGAGAGTCTTCCCTATGTGAAACAAAACTATAATAAAGTTCTCCATAACTGGATGGTCATAGCCCCTTTGAATTGGGCTTGGGATTTCAGTCATTATTCCCCCTTGATGTTGCACGACCTTTTGCAAACTACACAGGAAGAATCTACCCATGTTCAGTCTGAAGCTGATAAAGCCACTAGGTTTATTGAGCACATTAAGCACATATGCTAGTAGGTTCATGAAATCTTGGATAAATCCAATCCTAAGTACAAACAATAACATGATCAACATCGGGTGCCACATAAGTTTCAAGTGGGCAACAAAGTCTAGTTACATCTGCAGAACGAATGCCTTGCCAAAGCCCATCGGAAGCTTCAAACCATCACTAAGGTGGTAGGAGATAACGATTTTAAGCTTAGCCTTCCCCCCATTCCTTGGCTTGCACCTTGAATTTAATCTAGGACCCCTTTGGCCATAATTTCCACTATTGTTGGACACATCAGACATTGCTGAGAAGTTTACACCGACATAGATCAACCCAGACTGTATTGAACATGCCACAATTGATCATATCATGGATAGATAGATAAAGAACACTTGTTAATAGAGGATCCAACTGAATTGATTTGTCAAAGCTGGCCAACTCCTCTACCAGGGAAAGTGGCTCACCAGGGGCCAAGTTTAACAAAAGTTTCCCCATCACATGGAGGCACTCAACACAATGGGGATCATTGCTTCCTTAGTAGGGAGGACTGATCTAGGTGGATATTGGTGGCCAACCACCTATTCCACTTGGACTCCCAACATTTTTTCTTTTTGTTTCCTTAATTGTATCACAATTTACTATTTTTGGCAGTTTTTTGGGTCCTAAACTTGCATAGCCATTATGAGGCCCTAAAGTACGTTTTTTTTTTTTTTTTTAAATGGGAAAATCCTCTACTAATTATAGGGGTTTGAAGGTGAAATTTTTTCCCCTCAAATATATATTTCTAATAAGGTATCTTATGTGTCAAACAAATATCATATGCCAAAGTTACGACCCTGAAAAGTTGATGTACCAATTAACCCTAATGGGGCCCACAAGCGTTTAACACTTCATCTCCTAGGGTTAGATTTTTGGATGTTTAAATTTTTCTGTTGTTTCTAAAATATAAAAAGAACTTATAGCCTCATTTTAACACAATTCATAGGGCATGCAGTCACCACATCTCTTCTTAGATATAAGCTACCATTGCCCAAGCTAGTTAATTTCCATTCTGCATGTAAACAATTTTCAGTACTTTGTTATTAATGAATTGAAGATTTTTTTTCACTGTAGCTCTGTGTTGATGTTTATATATGTATTTAATTTCATTCCTCCATTTATCCAGATCAATTTGACCATAATTATTAACAAAATTGTGGTAATATCCCTTCAATCCCAAGAATACTCTAGTTTCTTTCAAGGTCTTAGGGATTGGCCATTCCCTCATAGTTTTGGTCTTCTTAGGGTCAACTTTGACACCTTCATGAATACAATATGACCCAAATATTCCACTTATTCAATCCCAAATACACACATGGAAGGCTTTGGATACAATTTTTTTTGTTCCAATAGTGTAAAGTGAATATGTCGACATGTTGTACATGCTCTTCCCAATATTTTTGTATAGATTAATATGTCATAAAAAATTAATAACATAAGTTTTATAAGGAATGGTTTGAAAAAAATAATTCATCAAGCTTTGAGATGTTGAAGGTGTATTAGTAAGTCCAAATGGAATAACCGAAATCTCATAATGACCTTCATGTGTTCCAAAGTTTGTTTTGGAATTTTTTTCTTCATTCTAATTTGATGATATCGAGAACAAAGATCCAACTTTAGTAAAGAAAATTTCTCCATGAAATTCATATAATAATTCATCAATGATGAAATAGGGAACTTATCTTTGATTTTAAATTTTTTGAGTTGTTTGTAATATGGATACATATGCTATGACCCATCCTTTTTTATAACCATCACCACTGAAGAAAAGAAATCTCTTTTGCTAGGTTGAATGATGCTAGCCTCTAATATTTCTTGAACCATATGCTCAATATCACTCTTTTGTGCATATGGATATATGTAAGGCCTAATATTAGTTCATACATTATAGGTTGTAAAAAAATAGCTTGTTCATGACCTCTAGTAGATGAAAGACCTTTAGGCATTTTCCCAAATACCTTGGAATGATTGTTGATAACTTTTTGGAGATCCACTAGAATAAAGGATATAGATTTTTGAACATATAATGAACATAATTGTGTAATTACACCATGGTATCCATTTTTTAATAGTTTTTCATGTTATTAGAGCTTATCACCTGAGAGGGTTTTTCTTGGATACCTCTAAGTTCAATTTCCTTTCCTTTTAAGAAAAATTTCATAAAAATATATTGAAAATTAAGGGCCATTGTTCTTGATGATTGCAACCATTGGTTCCCTAATAAAACAACACAACCATCCATTTAGATTTAAATCATGTGAATCTCCAATAAATACCCCCCCACATTCAACTTAATACTATGACACTTCCGTAAAAACAATTTGTGGTGCGTCCATCTGTAATCATTACTTGAAATTTTGGTGCTAGAAATATGAAATAGTTAAGAAGTTTTTCCATTTTTCAATTTATGAAGTTATGGGTACTACCTAAATCAATCAACATTGTTACCTTTTCATTTTTTATATATCCTTCTATCTTAAGGGTTTGTAGAGTAAAAATTCCAACCAATGCATGGCAATATAATGTTGGAGTAGCCTCTTCTAGCTCTAGTTCTTGTGACAATTTCAATTCTCGATCTTCTTTATCTTCATAGTCTATGTAGAAAAATTTCTTCTTGCCAATTTTATGCCCTTATGGTACTTTCTACCACAGTTGAAACATAGTCCCTTTGATTTTTTTTCATCAATTTGTTGAGGTGCAAACCTTGTTGGTTTAGGAGAGGGAGCATGATGTTCTCTATGGTTATTAGTGACCAATTTTCTAGTAGTCATATTTTTACTTTCAAGTTTCCTTACTAGACTGAAAACATGCTCTAGGGATTTAGGTTCAAATAGAAACAACTCATGTTGTATGATTTCCTTTAAAGTTCCCATAAATAATTTTATCAATTTATCCTCTTCTTTACCCTCAAACTCAACTTTTGGAATTGTTGAATGTGTTTGTTAATTATCATTTTGTTGAAGATTCACCTATTGATTGTAGAATTTATTGATCTTAATACACCCATAATGTATTCTCAGTTCCTTCTAGAAATCATACCAAGATATAATGGAATCCTTTTTCCTTTCACAAAACCAATGATACCATATAAATTGATATTTTTTTAAATACCTGAATGTTGTATTTACCTTTTGTAAGTTTTCAACTTGGTGTAGATCAAAGTATTGGTCCATTTGGAATATCCACGTTACAAGAATTTTATCATTAATCTTCCTCAAGTCGATCTTCGAAATGTATTGGTTCAATAGTACTGAGTTGAAGCCCTAATGATGTGGATCTTGGATTGAAAGTTCATGATTACAATTTTGTCACTACAAGAAAAAAGGACTTTGGTGAGGGTCATGCTTGTGACGGACCTTTAAGGTCCATCACCAATGTCACATATGGTGACAGTCCTTAAAAAAGCATCATTGTAAGTGTATATAGTGATGGTCCTTTAAGGTTCATCACCAAATCCATTTTCAATGACACTTTTGGTGAGGGTCGTTAAAGGCCCATCACTAATTATTTCTTTGGTGACACTCCTAGTGACGAACTTTTAATGACCCTCAGTTACTTTTGGTGATAGTAAAAAAATGTTCATCATCATTGATCATTCCAATGAGTTTTTGATGACGCTATGTGCCTGTTAATATATATTTTTTCAAAAGATAATGATTTAAGACCATCATTGTGGAGTATTTTTTATAATATGTCTAAGGCCATAGTGGTTAGAGTTAGTTAATTTTTTAAGAAGTAATTAGTGTGTATCATTTCCCTCAAGTAATGACTAGTCAAATAGAGTTTTCCTATGAGTCAACACATGATTCATATTGATTAAGTTTATTATATAGCAAATTACCTTTAGATAAAGTTCCACTAATGCGTGTAGGAAATATATTATTTAATACATAATCAAGCTCTGACAATTCTATTAATGAGAAAGACCTAACACTCCTCAATAATCTCGACACACCTTAAATTAATGCTTTGGCACACACTAACATTTCTTAGCACCTCGTATGTCTTGGAACATATTTGTACCTAGAACATATTGTCATGACACTAACACCCAAGCACATGGTGGCATGCGCTAGCACAACATGGAAGTCTCCTAGCATGTGTTGGCATGCATGTAGTCCCTAGCATGCCCTGGAACACCTTGGTTGAATGCATTGACATACATTAGCACTTGGCACACAATGCCACTTGGCATGTATTGGGACCTATTATTAGTGTGCCTAGCATGCCCCTTTTGAAAAATGTAAAATCTTGACTTATTAACACTTTTATTGGTTCTTCCTTTTGTTGCCTTGACACATATTGATATACACTAGCACCCTACATATCCTTAGCACCTGGTATGTATTGGCATATCTTGGCACTATTAATTGGCACATATAATTAGCACACCCTGGAACTCCCAAGCACACTTTGGGAATTCTTGACATGCCTTGATATTCCCTAGCATGCCTTACCAATGCTTAGCATACCTTGTCACTCCCTCCTTGGCATGATAGCTAGCAGTCATTAACACTAGTCTCTGGCAAATTTTTCTCATATTCATTAACTTCCATGAATTTTTACCTATACCTAGTGCTCCCTTAATGTTTTTTCCTAGTAATCCTTAACACTCATCAACATGCATTAGCACTCTTAAACATGCCCTTCCACTTCATAACATGCATAACACTCTCTGACACATATTGGTGCTTGACACGTGTTGGCGCTTGGAAAGTCTTAGCATGTATGGAATACATTGAGATGCCTTGGTATGATTTGGCATGGTTTAATATAAAATTTATTTGAGATCAATTGTTAGAAAGTAGATGAGAATAAACAAAGGAATACTTGTCACTTAGAATGCACTAATACTTTGCACTTGGCACCTATTGCTGCCTATTTTTGGTGTGCCTAGCATGCCCCTCTTGGAAAAGGTAAATTGATAAATTATTAACCCTCTTATGTGTTCATTTCCTTGTGGTTTAACTAGTTTCTCCCTTTTGTTGCCTTCACAGTCCCTGGCACGCATTGACACACCCTTGCACATCTTGGCATTCCTTATCACTTCGCACATATTAGCATGTTTGACATGCCTTCGCACTATCTGGAAAATCTTAGCATTCCCTAACATGCCTTGGCACTCATGTACTCACATATATCCTTTACATTTTTTCACGACTTGGGAACCCAATCAAGTCCTTGGCTATTGCAGTTCATGTGACAATATTGACCCGCTTCAACCGCAACAACTTGACCAATTGCACCTGTAGAAATTATACAAAAAATATGTATACCACTGGATTCAATCCGATCATGTAATATTCTAGTGAAAGATACTAAATCCTTCTACAATTAATTTGTAAAAATTAAACACGATCGCACAATCACACCAAGTAAGAGAAATAATCAAATCCACAACACATGAAATTTTCAGGGGAAAGAAATCTGCTCAAAACCCCTCTATCTTTATTGTATAAAACGAAGGAATCATGAAAAAATTACAATGAACTCTTCTCATAAGAGTCTACTGCACTCTACCAACTGTCTCACACTAATCTGGACAAAATCAACCAACACTTAGCCAATTTCCTGCCTCTGCTCAGCCTGCCTTGTTTGCGCAATTCTAAGAACAATTGATCCCTATTAATTAGGAAATTCAACCTTCCAAAACTGCAAAATACATCATGGGCAATCCTATGGTTGTCTAATTGCGTGCCAACAATTTACTAATAATACAACTGATAGATAACATCCCTTTAACCTCTGTCTCAACTGGGTCTTCATCATAAATGAATTGCATGCAACTATTAATAGTAAATCATCGGTCACTTGATAGACCATTGCATGTGAATTAAATCTGATTTAATTCACTTGACCTCTCTTTAGTACAACATTCAGTTACAACTAGTTAGACTGACTTTAACTCACTTAATTGAGTTAATTGATTTCTCATGCATTAAACTAATTCACTAACTACAACTTGGACTCTAAAACAAATTAGTCACTCTACATGCCTCACCAACCACCCTCAACTCAAATTTCATGAGCTAACTAAGTCTATCACACTCAGTTAACTATCAAGTGATTATGAGATAATATTACAATTTATTGTCCAACTTAATTAAGGGAAAATTAAATTAGACACACATTTCTTGTTGACTTTTCAACACTCCCTCTCAACAAGAAATGTGTGACTAAAGTAACATAATGCATCTCTGACAAAAATCTCTAAGATGGTGGTACCGGATGTCAATATGCTTGGACCTGTCATGGAATACTGGATTAACAGAGAGTTTTATGCAACTTTGGTTATCACAATGTATCACCATCGGGTCCATCTGATGACCAAACATACCAACAAGTATATTCCTCATCTAGATGTCCTCACATGCCACCTGACTGGCTGCCATGTACTCTACCTCAGCTGAACTCAGTGCAACTGATCTCTGCTTCATGTTGTACCAAGAAAATGTTGTCAATCTTATGCTAAAGATCCCTCCTGATGTGCTCTTCTTTTCTGATGGACTTCCTGCCCATTCTGCATTGGTGAAGCCTTGATTCTTCACTCCCTCTGTCCATTTGTACCATAATCCATACTCTGTAGTGCCCCTAAGATATCTCAAGACATGCTTCCCCGCCTTCCAAAAGAGTTTGGTTGGCTTAACCATAGCTTGACTAAGATGGTTAACTGCGTAGCATATGTTTGGTCGTGTGTTCACCAAGTATATGAGTGAACCCACAAGCTGCCTGTAAACAATATCATCCACTACCACACCTAAAGTAGCATTCTCCTTTCTCCAGTTTCCTGCAAGAGGAGTCTCCATCAGTTTACATCTCTCCACGTGGAACTTCCTCAGAATATCTTTGGCATACTTTCCTTGAGAAACAAATAGCTCCCCATCTTGCTGCCGTATCTCCAAACCAAGGAAATAGTGAAGGAGTCCCATGTCCTTCATCTCAAACTCTCTTGCAAGAATTTATGAACTGCTCATCACCTGTCAAAATAATATCATCAACATAAAGTACGATAATCAAAAGCTTACTGATGAGCTCCATCATTAGACATATTTGGAGGGGTTAATAGTCAACTTTTTTCCTTCTTAGATCTCTTTTTCTTGCATTTTTATTATTGTTTGGGTTTATGATGCTAGTATAGGTGGTGATTAAGACTAACATACTCTGAGTGCCTAATATAAGGTTGAGTGCGGAAAATTATGATTTATTAAGAACTTTTATAAAGATTTTATCACAAAGACTTGGACGAGACAGAAAGGATAAAATATAAGAGGATTTTCCACCCTCAAAGGTAGCCGAAGGATCCCAAATATTCTCTCCTGAAATTTAAATTCCACAAGTAGTGGAAGGATCCCCAAGGGTTCTCTCCAGCAATTCGAATTCTAGAGGTAGCCGAGAAACTCAAAGAGGAAGAGAACTCAGTCTTGGTTTACTTGAAGTCGAGTGGAATCAATCACCATTTTCTAGGGAGCTGTTGGTAGCTGCCCTGTAGAATAAATAGAGCAGAGCTAGAGCTAGGAAGAGTTAGTCTATCCTAGTATCAATTCCATTTAGAATTATTGTTATGAACTATTAAAGCTTTTGTTTTATTCAGGGATCGAAACTTTCAAAGATGTATGTAGTTATTCTTTTATGAAATGAGAAGAATGATTCCATTTGATTGATTTAAGTTCAGAGGGCTAGGCTTGTGGGTTAGGGCCCAATCCATGTGCCTCAACTTCTCTGCTATTACTATCTTTTCCTTTCTGTCATTTAGCTAGTTTTTCTTCTGCCATTAAAGTTAGATCTGCTTCTGGTAAGTTTCATTGCTATTTAGTTTTTGTGCTGCTATAGTTTCAATTGCTTATGCATAGCGAAATAGAGGAAAAACTCCAAAACTCTAGTCAATTCCCCCCCCTCTCATCTCTGTCAATAGAGTTTGAGTAGGGGCAGACCTTCCCATAGACCAAAAATTGCTTTATGTTTGAGTTTCGGGAATAATTTGTGTTACCAAGTCCAAGCCTTTCCTTCACTGTTTCATCCTGCATTTCTATCTGTTTCTCATGCATAATCCGCAGGTGTGTTTCATTTCTGAGCACTGATCTTATGCCTCGATTCCCCTCCTTATCTTCTCATTTCAACGTTGTACTTACCTTTTCTTTTCCTAACACACTTAGCCCTTCAAAGCCTTATTTCTATATTTTCTTCGTTCACGATGACCTTATTATTTCTATGCAAAATGTGTGAAAAACCATTCAAAACCACTGAAAAATCCAACCTTTGCCTTTTCTCCTCGAGACTCCTGCCATTGTACATCGCACTTCGCAATCGCAACATTTAACGTTTACCTTTAACACTTACCGCTCGTTCCTTTCTATTGTGATATTGGGAAATCACACTTCGCACCGCTTACCTTTTACCTTGAAGACTTACCGCTCTCCTCCACTGATTGCTTGCCTTATTCCTTTGTTCTGTCGGTCACATTTTCCAGAATCGTTTTAACGCAAAAACTCTTGAAAACCATTGAAAACCCGACCTCCGCCTTCCTCGAGACTCCCGCCATCGTACGTCGCACTTCGTAGATTGCAACATTTAAACATTTACTTTAACACTTACTACTTATTCGTTGCGATTGCGATATTGTGAAATCGCAAATCGCAAATTGCAACTTTTCCCTTCCTTCCTTTCACTGCCATGTCATTTGCATCGCAAATTTCAGCCCACAACCTTTACCATATCGCAAATCGCACTTCGCTGAACTTACCATATCACACATTGCAGCCCACAACTTTTCCCTTTTTCCTTTCACCACCACGTCATCCCCATCGCACATCGCCTCCCGTAACGCACATCACACTTCACACGTTTCAGTTTATTCTCGTTAAATCCTTATCGCTGTGAATTTAAACCTGCACAGTTGCAATTACAACATTACACATCACAAATTTTACCTGAATCACGTCTCCGCCATCGCAATTTTTTATTCTTTCCGCTCCAAAGCTATTTCTTGTGCTATAATAAGTTTTTCTAAGGTTTTAAACCCCCTCTTTCTGCCTCTAATCCTTTCTCAATTATTTCCGCTCCAAAGTCATTTTTCACGTTATAATCAAGTTTTCTAAGGGTTTAAGCCCTGCTTTCCATTTCTAAGCCCTGTTTCATGCGCTAAGCCCTCAATTCACTCTTTTAGCCCTTTTTCTTCCTCCAAGCTACAAATTAACTCTTTTTAGTTAGAATTAAGTCATGGATAGTTTAGTTGCATGGATAAGAGCATGGTAGATAGATCATAGGATAAGTAGAATGCATTTAGCTGTTTGGCCAAGTTAAGTGTGGCTTAGAATTAGTTTCCTTTCTGCCATTTATTTTCAGCAAGTTAGCTTAGTTTATTTTTAGTCATTTTCCTTTTTTCCAATTAAATTAGTACATTATTTTCATTTTGTTTTCAACACTTTAGTTTAATTTCCTTTCTGTCATTTCCTTCCAGTAATTTAATTTCCAGTTGTTCTCATAATTTAAGAAATATCACCCTTTCGTAAAGTAGAAGATGATGACATGAACATAATGCATCTGATGTGTATATAGCACTGTCACCTCAAAGTTTGTACGAACCCCGGGTTGATAAAGTAAAGTAGGGTAGCCCTTGGGAGTTGCAACACTCTTGGTGCAATACTAGGGCTCACCACGTTTTGGCGTCGTTTCTAGGAAGGTGTCTAGTAAATATTTTGATTTTGTTTTAGCATTATTTTCTGCTTTCCTTTCTTTTCATGTCACTTCAAAAATATTGAAAAAGAACAAAAAATATCTGATTTTCATGCCTCGTAGGATTAGGAATACTCAAAGACAAAGCTTACCTAAAACCCCCACATCAACTTCTAGCCACCCTTCACTCTTCTTCAATGGCAATGAGATTGAACCCCCTCTAGGAGAGCCTTCTAAATATTTTAAAAATCCTATTGGGGAAGAGGAAGAAGACCTTGTTTCAACTGAGGGACCTCCTTCACCTATCTTAACCATGGCTGGGACCCAGAGAGCCTTTCCCATAATAGGAGCAGATGGGGACACTAAGATGAAAAACATTAGCCCGTCAGCTCTTCCACACTTCCATGGACTCACCTCTGAGGACCCTGAGACATTCATTTTTAAATTTTTTGTTTCCTGTAGGACTTATGACTACATCTATGATGATTAGAAGTTGAAGCTATTCCCATCCACCCTTAAGGATGCAACCTTGCGTTGGTTCATGGGTCTGCCTGGGGATAACATCACTACCTGGGCACATATGGAAGAGACCTTCAGTAGCAAGTACAGAGACTACTGTAGGTCCAAGGAAACTAAGGATGAGATATTTAGGATGACTCTAGGGCCTGATGAATCCCTAGAGGATTATGAAGAAAGGTTTCAATTAAACTATAAGAGAGCCAACTGTACTCTTGATCCAGAAACAGACAGTACTTCTTCGAGGGATTATTGAAGAGATGATAGAAACCTTGAATATGTTATTAGGAGGACATATCTACCAACAACCCTATAAAACAATAAAAACTGTCTTCTAGAACCATTCTAGGGCATTTAGGAAGAAGGGCAGAGCTAGCCAAAGTACATCCAATACCCCTTCTTCTTCCACCTTCATAAAACATGAGATTGGAAACATGCTAGAGGACTTCAAGAGTGGCATGCTACACACCTTTTCTTTTCAAATGGACATAATGAAGGTCAAAAGGAAGCAAGAGGAAGCAGAGAGAGCCTTGGCCATATTTTGTCCTAGATGTACCAGGAAACACCCAAGAAATGAATGTCCACTGAGTGCCATAGAGGTTTTCTTAGTCCGTGAAGAGAATCATGCCACAGACAGGTGTCCCTCCTTACGTGCACTTAAAGTTGTATATCAAGGTGGGGAAACAATGCTAGAGAAACTCTGTTTTTCTAACCAGAGTAGGCCTTTCGGCCCTTAGCCATATCAACAAGGTATGAAAGGTGCACCTCACTCTTACTATTACAACAATGAGAGTGCACCCATGCAACCTTGGTACACCCCCACTCCTTCATCCCGGTATACACCTCCTACTTTTCCTTCCAACCATTCATATCATCCTTAGCCAATAAACCAACCATTTCAGCCGTATGTTTCACAACAACCTCAATGGAACAATCCATCCCAAGGGTGGAGGCCTAAAAAAATTAAACTACCTACTCTAATGCCTCCACCCCAACCTCAACCTCAGCTTACTCATGCTGCTCCACCTAGGCTACCTATACCTTCACAGCCCAATCCGAACCCAAACAACATACAGGCACAACAGGCTCCCAGTGGAGAAACATCCCATCTAGCTTATGATGTGGAGATATAAGAGGTTAATCTCAAGTCGGGAAGAGTACTCCCAGACAACCATCCCCCATCTCCACCTGTAGAGGTTGAGGAGGAAAATGAAGAAGATAACACTCAGATCCAACAACCTCCTTTTCCTAAATGCTTGATCCACCCTAGTCAGCACACCCCAGAGGAGACTGAACTCCTGGGAGAATTGGAAAATTTGTGTGTAAAGTTACCACTTCTCCAATCCATTAAGGATGTCCCTATCTACAATAGGCTCATCAAATAAAAGTTCTTCAAGAAACCTGGAAGGATGAAGAGAGATACCCCCACCATCAATGTAGTAGGACACCTGTCTGACTTGATGTTGGGGAAGGTGATATTTCCAAAATACCTGGACCCTGGTAGTCTAGTTTTTGATGTACATATAGATGGTGTAATAGTCCCCAACACTTTGATTGATTTAGGGGCTGTCATCAATATCATGACCAAGGAAAATATGTTGAAACTTAATCTCTAAGGGAATTTGAGGAAAACCACAACAGTTATGCAACTTGTAGATCAGTCCATAGTAACTCCGAAAGGAATTGTTGAGGATGTTATGGTTGCCATTGTCTCTTGGGAATATCCTATAGATTTCCTGGTCCTGTAGCCAAAAACCAAGTTTAATGGTTATCCTCTCATCTTAGGGAGACCTTGGTTAGCCACTGCCGACACTTATATTAGTTGTCGGGGAAACATGACTATAAAAAATGGGCCCTTGTCTAAACAGCTAGTGTTATATTCTCCATCCAAGCCTTCCATTGATCATGATCTCTCTATATGGTTGAAGGATGAAGAAGATGAGTTATATAACATTGCCCCTATGTGTACCATATATGTTATCCTTAGAGGGAGGCAACTTTATGAAGATGAACTCATTGACCATGCCATTCAAAACCAATCCTCCACTAACACTCCTCTCGAAACCTTAGTCAAAGAGTCTGAAAGCCAACCTTGGAGGGAAGTGAAATCAGTTGAGACAACCTCTGAAACCACCAAGGCTGTCGAGTTTGGTCCATCCAGAGCTCTAAAAATCAACCCAAACCTCTCAAATGAAGAAGAGAAGTAGCTATGCCATCTTTTGAAATAAAATCTTAAAGATTTTTCTTGGGATTACAAGGACATGAAAGGGGTGCATCCTTTAGTATGAAGACATCACATTTACATCAAATAAGGATGCAAGCCTATGAGACAACCCCAAAGAAGAACGAACCTGGCTCTAAAGGACATAGTCAAAGAAGAGCTGCAGAAACTATTGGATGCAGGGTTCATATATCCTATATCTGATAGTGAGTGGGTATCTCCTCTTGTCCTAGTCCCAAATAAGAATGGGAAGTGGCAAATTTGTGTTGATTATCAAGAACTTAACAATGCCACCAAGAAAGACCATTTCCCTTTGCCCTTTATAGACCAATTCCTGTATGGCTTTGCAGGGAAGAAGTTATTTTCCTTCTTAGATGGGTTCAGTGGGTACAATCAGATTCAATTCAACCCTGAAGACAAGGATAAGACTAATTTCACCCGCCCTTGGCGTAACTTTTCTTATAGAGTCCTACCCTTTGGGTTATGCAATGCCCCAGCCACCTTCCAGAGAGCTGTCTTGAGCATATTTTCTAAGTTAGTCCATGACTCTGTCAAAATTTACATGGATGATTTCACACCATATGGGGATGACTTCCAGGAATCTCTCTCAAATTTGGGTAAAGTACTAAGAAGGTGCATTGAGATGCATCTCTCCTTGAGCCCATAAAAGTGTGAATTCATGAAGAAAGTAGGGTTTGTATTAGGACACTCCATATCCCAAGCTGGAATACAGGTAGACCTGAACAAAATCACTGTCATAAAAAGGGTACCTTCTCCTCAAAAGCAAAAACATGTCAGGAGTTTCTTAGGCTTAGTTGGTTACTATAGAAAATTCATTAAAGATTTCAGCAAGATGGCTTCGCCATTATTTGGGTTATTGGCCAAAGCTTTTGAGTTTATTTGGTTCGGTCCTTGTCAAGAGGCTTTTGAGCTCATTAAGAAGCAGTTGACTACTGCCCCCATCCTCTAAGGTCCAAATTGGACTATGCCTTTCCACATCCACACTGCTGCATCCAACAAAGCTGTAGGGGTAGCATTAGGACAATTAGAGGACAAAATCCCTTATTCCATTTATTTCATTAGCAAGAATTTGTCCAAAGCCGATCTGAATTATATTGTTACTAAGAAAGAGATGTTGGCCATTTTCCATGCATTGAACAAATTCAGGCATTACGTCATTGGATATCAGACCTTTGTTCACACTGACCATGCAACCATCAAGTATTTAATGAAAAAACCAGATGTTAATGCTAGAATAATTAGATGGTTGTTACTTTTGCAACAATTTGATTTGACTATTGTTGATAAACCTGGAAAGGAAAATGTTGTTGCAAATTTTTTATCCAGGTTAGTTCTCCCTGTAGGTGAAGAAGGAATGGTGGATGACCAGCTACCAGATGATCACCTCTTTTCCATATCAACACTCTCACCATGGTTTGCTTATATAGCCAACTACTTGGTTTCTGGAAGACTCCCTCCTAATATTTCATTCAGGGAGAGGAGCATAATCATCAGAAAAAGTGCCCCTTTCACATGGATTGGAGGGGATCTCTTCAAGCTAGGCCTTGATCAAATCCTAAGAAGATGTGTGAGGGAGGAAGAAGTTTTTGATATCCTCTCTGAATGTCATGACAACCCATGTGGAGGCCACTTTTCTACAAAGATAACTGCTTACAAAGTTTTGCAGGAAGGTTACTATTGGCCTACCCTTCACCAAGATTCCAGAAGATACACTAGAAGGTGTGACCAGTGCCAAAGGATGGGGAAACCCACACAAAGGGATGAAATGCCTTTACACCCTCAGGTGGCTCTTGAGCCATTTGACAAGTGGGGCATGGACTTTGTTGGACCTATCGATCCACCATCCGGAAAAAAGAAGCATATCGTTGTCTACACAGATTACCTGACAAAGTGGGCTGAAGCAAAAGTAGTAAAGGTAGCAACCAAAGAAAAGGTAGAAGAATTTCTGAGGGATAATGTGTTTTACAAATTTGGATATCCCAGAGAAATAGTCATAGATCAGGGATCACAGTTCACCTCTCACCTCATTGAGAATCTTTTGAGGAAGCATAAGATTAAGCATAGAAATTCTACTGCCTATCACCCTCAGGCAAATGGCCAAGTAGAATTAACTAACAAATCTTTAGAAATCATCCTCGCCAAGGTTGTGAGCAGCAACATAAAAGATTGGGCATATAGATTAGTAGAAGCTACTTGGCCTACAACACCACTTGGAAGAAAACAAGAGGATTCACTCCTTATGAACTAGTCTATGGTAAGAAAGCTCTACTTTCAGTTGAGTTTGAATTCAATAATTTAAGAATGGAAGTTGAATTAAATCTAAATCTAACAAATTCCAAAAAAGAGAGGTTGATGCAACTAAATGGATTGGATGAGTTCAAAATGCAAGCACTTCTTCACACAGAGGTAGTTCAGCTGCAAAGGAAGGTATGGCATGACAAGAACATCAAAGAAAAGACCTTCCAAGAAGGAGATTGGGCTTTTTTGTATGATTCAAGGTTTAAATAATTCAAAGGCAAGCTGATGAAAATATGGTTGGGGCCTTACATAGTGGAGAAATGCTTTGATAATGGCGTAGTTCAAATCAAGACCATATATGAGGAAGGGATCCCCTTGCTTGTCAATGGTCATAGAATTAAAATTTACAAGAAGCCTTTGTCAAGGGTAGAATTCATCAATTCAATAAGAAGAGAGGTGTATGTGATGGGAAAATACATAGTTTCCCACACCTCTTGACAGAAAAAAAGAAAAAATAATAAGCTTGTGGGTTGAAAACCTCAACGAAGGCGGCTCACTTGCTCAAAAATAAGAAGAAGAAGAAGAAGAAAGAATAAATATCCATGGGTGAAAAACTCTCTAAGGCACCTAAGGAAAGTTTGTGGGTTGAAAACCTCCATGGAGGTAGCCCAATTTCTTTCGAATAAACGAAAAAAAAGAGAAAAATAACAAAACAAAAAAAATGCATCTGCATCACTGTGTTTTTCTGTGTTTGCTATTTTGCAGGTTGTTAATGGTTTCTGGAAAACACAGGGAAGCATTCATCTTCTTTTCCCTTCTTCTCTCTTGCTTTCCATCCCATCGTTCACTCCATTCATATTCATGACTTCCTCCATCACCTCCATACACCAAACTCCTCCATTCATGGGCACAATGTAGCAAGAGAAGCATCACACAAACAGACTGCTACAAACATTAGGAAGTTCCTTCAAAAACAAAGTTGATCATGGACTGCCAAGAAGAACAACAAGGGAAACTGCATAAAAAACTACTGGAGAATGATAATGCCACCCATGGCATCTCAAGCACCCCACGCGAATTCCATAGCATAGAGAAACAACATAAAAAGATTAGCAACTCATTCAGGAAGTTGTTCCTTCAACAAGCTGGTCACTCAGAGAACAAGAATAAGGTGAAGAACAAAACATATAAAAAGGCTTGTCTCAAACCTCCAGCTCCTGCAACCGCCTTGGAAACAACACATAAAATTAGGTATAAGCTCTCACCCCTTGCTACACATTCATAATAGCCAGAAATAATTAATTTGCAGACTTAGAGTTTGAGGGGTAGAAAGGTGGTCAGTTAACTCGGCCACCATTGTGAGGTATGTTGGAATAAAACTGGGACTACATGCCACCTGGGGATGCAAAATAAATTTTTTAAATCAATGGTGTAGAGGAGAACGAGGGGAGGAAAACTCACAGTCCATCTTGAATTAACAGGGAAGAGGAACCAATTGTCTACGACAGAATTGGTGCTGAGCGGAGTTATATTGGCACTCGAAATTTAGTTGCATCATCTAATAAAAGGAGATGTCGTCTCATCCAAACCAGTGAATTGACAATTTTTAGAGGGAAAGGATTGACAGAAGCATGCAGCACTTGAAGAAGAAGAAGAAGGACCAGAAAGAAAAAAATAAGGAAGAAACCCGAGGAAGAACCAGTAGAAACAAGAAGAACCAGAAGAAGAGAGAAAGTCAAAGGGCCAAAGAAAAATAGAAGAGATGGCCATATAAGTCATAGAGATAACAGAAAGTGGGCGAGACACAGACTCACAACCCAACATCACATCCCCTCACTACAAAAATATAACTGCCACCATGGCTCCTCTGAGTGCAAAAATAAAAAGGCAGACCTCCAGGTATTCCGAAGCTAACAAGAATAAGAGAAAGCCAAAAAATTCTCCCCTAAGCCCAATCGTCATTGAAGAATCTCCAAGGGGGGAGGAAAGCATCAAAGAAATATCTCTGAAGGAGCAGTTGCAGAAGGCATAGGCAGAGAATGTAGTGCTAAAAGAGAAATTGCAACAAAAAGAGGATCAAGTAGCCACCATGGCGGACTTATGCATTAAAGCCCTTCAGCATAGATTCCCCTCTAATTCATAAGATGTGTACCTCAAATAACAGTGGCTTCTATTTCAAATCAACAATCTAGCCTCCCATGGATCACTCCCTTTCCAAGATTGTAGAAAATTCATGAAGTTATACAAGCAAGCCAACATAACTGATCAGGAAAATATGGCAGAGTTTTATATGCATAACTTAGTGCTGACAATCTGGAGATTTGGGACCCCAATCCTACAATGGGGGATATGCAGTTAATGGCTCTAGCATATTGGATGGTGAATGAGGACAATAGAGCCAAAGAGATATGGAAGGTCATGAGAAGAAGAAACAGAGAACCTTTATATCTCAGACGAAAAGTGTTCAGCCCAAGAGGAGTCATCATTAACTATCGAGAGATTGAAAAGGACCCTGCACTGGTTGAAAGCTACCTTCATACTCAAAACCAGGTGATAGGCCAGTTTGATGATGTTTCTAGGAAGATAGAAGTGGAGTGCATTATGGCCAGCCAAAGGAGATGGAACAACCTCCCACATAGCCTCAAGAATAGGGAGTATCATACTCCAGAAAGACTGAGGGGTGCATTGGAAAGGGCACCATTATACAAGAGGGCCATGAAGGCCAAAAAGATCCGATGGTTGGGACTAAATCTCATCCCACCTTTGCTGTTGGGGCTGACTAATAAATAGGACACATATGCACAAGATAGAGAAGGGAGAATGTTTTAAAGAATGATGGATTTTACCCCCTTGGGGAAACTCCCACACTTCTTCCTCAGGAACTCAGTGGGGCTGTAAAATATTTGAAGGAAATGGAGGAGGAGGATCAGTTTATCAAAGGATGAATAACCATTCAGTAGGGGGTGATGATGAGATCCATCATTAGAAATATTTGGAGGGGTTAATAGTCACCTTTTTTCCTTCTTAGATCCATTTTTCTTTCATTTTTATTATTATTTGGGTTTATGATGCTAGTATAGATGGTGACTAATTCTAACATACTCTGAGTGCCTAATATAAGGTTGAGTGCAGAAAATCATGATTTATTAAGCACTTTATAAAGATTTTATCACAAAGACTTGGAGGACACAACTAGGAGAAAAATATAGGAGGATTTTCCACCCTCAAAGGCAGCCGAAGGATCCAAAATATTCTCTCCAACAATTCGAATTCCATAAGAAGCTGAAGGATCCCCAAGGATTCTCTCCAACAATTCGAATTCTAGAGGTAGCCGAGAAACTCAAAGAGGAAGAGCACTCAGTATTGGTTTAATTTGAGTCGAGTGGAATCAATCACCATTTTCTAGGGAGCTGTTGGTAGCTGCCCTGTAGAATAAATAGAGCAGAGCTAAAGCTAGGAAGAGTTAGTCTATCCTAGTCTCGATTCCATTCAGTTTTATTGTTGTGAACTATTGAAGCTTTTTGTTTTATTCAGGGATCGAAACTTTCAGAAATGTATGTAGTTATTCTTTTATGAAATGATCGGAATTATTCCATTTGATTGATTAATTTCAGAGGGCTAGGCTCATGGGTTAGGGCCCAATCCATGTGCCTCAGCTTCTCTACTGTTACTATATTTTCGTTTCTGTCATTTAGCTAGTTTTGCTTCTTCCATTAAAGTTAGATCTGCTTCTGATAAGTTTCATTGCTATTTAGTTTTTGTGTTTTTGTAGTTTCAATTTCTTATGCATAGTGAAATAGAGGAAAAACTCCAAAACTGTGGTCAAGTCCCCTCCCCCCCCCCTCTCATCTCTATCAATAGAGTTCGAGTAGGGGCAGAACTTCCCACAGGCCAAAAATTGCTTTCTGTTTGAGTTTTGTGAAGAATTTGTGTTACCAAGTCCAAGCCCTTCCCTCACTGTTTCATCCTGCATTTATATCTGTTTCCCATGCATAATCCACATGTGTGTTTCATTTATGATCATTGCTCTTACACCTCCATTCCCCTCTTTCTCTTCTCATCTCAACATTATACTTACCTTTTATTTGTCTAACGCACTTAGCCCTTCAAAGCCTTATTTATTTGTTTTCTTCGTTCATGACTGCCTTATTATTTTTATGCAAAATGTGTGAAAAACCATTCAAAACCACCGAAAAAACCAACCTTTGCCTTTGCTCCTCGAGACTACCGCCACTGTACATTTCACTTCACAATCGCAACATTTAATGCTTACCTTTAATGCTTACCGCTTGTTCCTTTCTATTGCGATATTGCAAAATCGCACTTCGCACCGCTTACCTTTTACCTTGAAGACTTACCACTATCCTTCGTTGATTGCCTACCTTATTCCTTCGTTTTGTCAGTCACCGTCGTTGGACTCGTTTTAATGAAAAAACACTTGAAAACCATCAAAAACCCGACCTCCGCCTTCCTCAAGACTCCCACCATCATACGTCGCACTTCGAAGATTGCAAAATTTAAACTTTTAATTTAACACTTACCACTCGTTCATTGCAATTGCGATATTGCGAAATTGCAAATCTCAAATCTCAACTTTTCCCTTCCTTCGTTTCACTGCCACGTCATCTGCATCGCAAATCGTAGCCCACAACCTTTACCGTATCACAAATCGCACTTCGCTAAACTTACCATATCGCACATCACAACCCACAAAATTTCCCTTTTTCCTTTCACTGCCACGTCATCCCCATCACACATCACCTCCCGCAACCTTTATCGTAGCCCACATTACACTTCGTACGTTTCAGTTTATTCCCTTTAAATCCTTACTGGTATTCGTTTAAACTTGCAAAGTTGTGATTGCGACATCATACATCACAACTTTTACCTCCATCGCGTCTCTGCCATCGCATTTTTCGATTCTTTCCACTTCAAAGCCATTTCTTGTGCTATAATAAGGTTTTATAAGGTTTTAAACCCCCTCTTTCTGCCTCTAAGCCTTTTTCAATTCTTTCTGCTCCAAATTCATTTCTCACATTGTAATCAAGTTTTCTAAGGGTTTAACCCCCGCTTTCCATTTCTAAGCCTTGTTTCATGCGCTAAGCCCTCAATTCGCTCTTTTAGCCCTTTTTCTTCCTCTAAGATACAAATTAACTCTTTTTAGTTAGAATTAAGTCATGGATAGTTTAGTTGCATGGATAAGAGCATGGTAGATAGATCATAGGATAAGTAGAATGAATTTAGCCATTTGGCCAAGTTAAGTGTGGTTTAGAATTTGTTTCCTTTCTGCCATTTATTTTCAGCGAGTTAGCTTAGTTTCTTTTCAGTCATTTCCCTTTTTGCCAATTAAATTAGTTCATTCTTGTCATTTATTTTCAACACTTTATTTTAATTTCCTTTCTGTTATTTCCTTCCAGTAATTTAATTTCCAGTTGTTCTAATAATTTAAGAAATAACACCCTTTTGTAAAGCAGAAGAGGATGACATTAACAAAATGAATTTTCTATGTATATAGCATTGTCACCTCAAAGTTTGTACGAACCCTGGGTTGATAAAGTAAAGTAGGGCAACCCCTAGGAGTTGAAACACTCTTGGTGCAATACTAGGGCTCACCACTTACCATCAACCACAATCTTGTATAGGTTCACATCTGCTTCACTCTTTGTGAAGCCCAACTCGGTGAAATAGCTATCAATCCCGGTGTACCAAGAACGAGGTGCTTGCTTCAGCCCATACAATGCTCTCTTGAATATGCACACACGTGACTCCCTGTGAAAGGTCTCAAAACCTTCTGGATGCTCAATGTGCACTTCTTCCTCAATAAATCCATTGAGAAATTCAGTCTTCACATCCAGGTGATGTATCTGCCAACCCATTTGTGTTGAGAGTGCAAGGATAGATCTAATCGATGAGTACCGTGCAACTGGTGCAAAAGTCTCCTCATAGTCAATCCCCTCAACCTATGAGAATCCACAAGTTACAAATCTAGCCTTGTGCTTCTCCACACTCCCATATGCTGCCTGCTTCACCTTATAGATCCATCTAGATCCAACCACTGACTTCCCGACTGGTCTTGGGACAATGTCCCATGCATTGTTCCTAACGATGGAGTCATACTCTTGAACCATGGCATCAACCCAAGTTGGTTGCTGCACTGCTTCCTCAAAAGAGGATGGTTTTGTCACAATAAAATTTCTCATAAGAGCCATTTATCCAGTATACATGTTTGGTGACTATCTTTGTCTGCACTGTGATGTAGGTGCTCCTACATGTTCTGTCACATCAAGTCTCAATCTGTTAGCCTCTGTGGTGCGCCTCCTACCATGTCTGGTGGATGGCTCTGCATGAGTGGTTTCTACCACTCCATGATCCTCCTCATGTGGTTGCTCCACATCTTGAGGTTCATCATTTGGAACTAAGATTTCCTCATTTACATGCAAATAAAGCTCCCTCTTAAGGGACAATCGCGTGGCTTTCTTCCCATCAAATTTTACATCCCGTTTGACAACTGTCATCTCACTGTTCGGAAAATACACCCGATAGTTGTGGGGAGTATCCGTGTACCCCACAAATATCCCAATCTATGTTGTTGGTTCTAGCTTCTTTTTGGAATCTTTGGTCACATGGTAATAGACAGATGCGCCAAAAATTTTAAAATATGAAACATCATGTTTCTTACTAGAAAAATCCTCCTCTGGTGTACTCATGGAAAGTATCCGATGAGGACTATGGTTCTACAAAAATACTGTTGTGTTGCATGCCTATGCCCACAGATGCAACAATAGGCCCTGATCATGTAACACATCTCGTGCTGCACCCACAACTGTTCTATTCTTTCTTTCTGCAACCCCATTCTGTTGTGGGTTATCAGGTGCAATCAACTCTCTCTGAATTCTTACTTTTGAACAAAAGTTCTTGAATTCATTGGAGATGTACTCACCACCATTTTCGCTCCTTAGAGCCTTCACCTGATTCCCTGTATCTTTCTCAACCAGTGCTTTGAACTCACCAAATTTTGAGAACATATAATCTTTATTCTCCATGAATTAGATCCAACACTTCTAGAAAAATCATCAACAAAAATCACATAATACCTGTGCTTTGATGTAGAAGCTATAGAGAATGGTCCACACACATCTGAGTGAACTCTCTCAAGGATTTCCGCTACTCAGTTCTCCTTCTCATGAAAATTGGCCTTTGTATACTTCCCCATGGTACAACCCTTGCATGTGTCTATTTGAGCAAGATTACCCTTTGGAAGCCCCATAGAAATCTGATGCATGACCTTCAAAGCACTGTGGTGTAGATGGCCCAATCTCCTGTGCCATAACTCACCCTCATCCCGGCTCACCACTCTGTCTGATTTACTCATCAATGCTGCACAACCATCTACATCAAGTTTGTAGAGGTTCTTCACACGAACCCCAATCTTCTTAATCTTTCATGTGGCTTTGTGATGAAGGAATGATTTCCCTTCACTAAAAATCACATCATATCCTCTATGCTCCAACATAGCAACTGAAACTAAATTCTTTTTCAAGCCCGGTACATGCATGACATATTTTAATAAGAAAGGTTTACCTGACTGTCTCTGGAAAGTAACTATACCAATACCAGTAGTGCTATACCTCCCGTCATCACCCATCTCGATGTGCATTTGAATATCCTTCTCCTCCAAGCTACTAAAGAGTTAGTTGTCTCTCGTCATGTGGAAAGATGCACCACTATCCAAGTACCACACTAATTCCATCACACTAGACACCATGCATGTGATGAGTGAGAATTCCAACTCGAACTGTGAAGCCAAATCATCACCCACTGTATATATTGAAGCCTTCTTGTTGTTATTCTTATTCTATGGAGAATTAGTGGCATAATTTCCATGCTCGTGATAGTGAAAACATTTCACTCTAGACATGTCACGCTTCTTGCATACTTTTCCAATCTAAGATTTGGAATAGGATTTGTTTCCCTTCCCCTTCTTTACTTTACCAGCCAAGGCAAAATTTTCCTCATCATCTGTCTTGGATGAGTATCCATCCCTGATATTCCACCTGAATTCTTCTTGTACCAAATCCGACCAAAGTCGCTCCCAATCTGTTAGCTTCTCCCTCCCATTGAAAAAGTCCTAATAACTATGCCAGCTCTTGGGAAGTCCTATAAGTGCTAGGCTCACCAAGTCATCATCCGCTACAGTAATCCCGACACTTCCAAGATCATCTCGACATTGGATGAACTTGGTCAAGTATTTTGGAATAGTGTCGCCTTTCTCCATTTTATTTTCCTGAGCTTGTCCTTCAATGCCAATTTTATGTGGTCACAGCTGTTCTGAAACATAAATGTCAAGGACTTCCACATTTCATATGGAGTCACCTTGCCATGGAGGCTTGAGACAATGTGATATCAAACTCCCTCTAATAAGATCCTCCTCACCTTTGCAACCTTCTTTTGCCAAGCATCAAGAAGAGCGACGTATGTTGCTGCGGGCCTTGGAATATCAATGTCGATAAATTCTTTCAACCCGTTGTCCACCAGAACTGCCTCCATTCTTTATTTCCTTGCAATATAATTAGAATACCCTCGAGTGCACATTCCAATCTTAATCCATTGAAATCCATCTTGATCTGCCTGTTGCACCAAAGAAATTTTTGCAAATTCGAATGTTGTTTGGCACAAACTTAATTTCTTCTCCACTATAGTGATATCTGCTCTGATACCCTGTATAAATTATACAAAAAATATGTATATGAATGGATTCAATCTGATCATGCAATATTCTAGAGCAAGCTACTGAATCCTTCTACAATTAATTTGTGGAAATTAAGCACAATCATACCAAGTAAGAGAAAGAATCAAATCCACAACACATGAAATTTTATGGGGAAAGCAATATGCTCAAAACCCCTCTATCTATATTGTATAAAACCAAGGAATCATGAAAAAATTACAATGCACTCTTCTCACAAGAATCTACTTCACTCTACCAACTGTCTGACACTGATCTGGACAAAATCAACCAACACTTAGCCAATTTACTTGCCTTTGATCAGCATGCCTTGCTTGCAAAATTATAATAACAATTGATCCCGATTAATTAGGAAATTCAACCTTCCAAAATTGTGCAATACATCAGGGGTAATCCTATGGTTGTCTAATTGCGCACCAACAATTTACTAATAATACAACTGATAGATAACATCCCTTTAACCTCTTTCTCAACTGGGTCTTCTTCAGAACTGACATGTATGCTTAATAGTAAATCATCAGTCACTTGACAGATCACTGCATGTGAATTAAATTTGATTTAATTCACTTGAACTCTCACTAGTACAACAATCAGTTACAACTAATTAGACTGACTTTAACTCACTTAATTGAGTTAACTGATTTCTCATGCATTAAACTAATACACTAACTGCAACTTGGAATCTAAAACAAATAGAATAACTCTACATGTCTCACCAACCACCCTCAAATCGAATTTCATGAGCTAATTGAGTCTATCACACTCAGTTAATTATTACAAGTGATTATGAGATAAGATTACAATTTATTTTCCAATTTAATTAAGGGAAAATTAAATTAGACACACATTTCTTGTTGACTTTTCAACATCACCTACTACAAGTATATTTTTCCTTCTTCACCTAAGAACTTCCTATAACTCATCTTATGCCACTCATGTCCAAGCTCAACTTGTCCCACTTAACTAGTTACCAAGACAAGGATCACTTTATCTAGCCATGGAAATAAAACAACTAAGCAACATAGATTACACAAGAAATATTTCACATGTATGTTTAGTTCATATAAATAGTATAACATTAACTGAGAGTTTTCAAGAACCTCAAGATATACAAGGCACACAAGATATAAGCCGAGACAAGCTGAGTTCCCCAAAACTTATACACAAAAAATGTACAATATGCGATTATCTAGAATATTTTAAAACATGAGAATGTAGCCAAAGTGTGCCCACATCTCATATAAAAAAATAGCGAAAGGCAAAAAAATATTGTGCCTAGCACAAAGTGATCTCAATTTGTCTAAAACTAGTTCTATGTCGAGCCCCGTATAAAAACCGTAGGCTTGCCTTATATAAATCCTATTCTGAACTTCTCCAGCTAACACACTTCATCCTTAGCACACTTGAATTCGCTGAAACTCCCTAGCACACACTCTTATTCATTCATTTCCATGCATTTTGACCTAGTTATCCCTTGATATGCCCCGACACTCCCAAACACTCTTAAGCATGCATTGAAATTGTACGACATGTGTTAGCATGAATTTTCATTCTTTTACATGCCCTGACCCTCCCTAGCTATAATGAACTCACAATTAACCTTAATTTTCAACTAGGGAACCCAACCAAGCCCTCGCTTGACTACAAGAGCTTGACCAAGTTACAGTTACTACAACTAGACTATGTTGTTGAATTGTGTCACTTGGGAGGTACTCCACAAGTCTATTGAGATGGGTTTGTGTGAGTTTGGTCATAAAAGGATTTGTGGGCAAAGAAGCCAAGAAAAGGGATTTTGGACCCAAGATGGGATTTAAAATCTAAAAGAAAAATAAAAAGGAAAATCAATATTTCCTAAGGTCTAAGTGGATAAAACCCATAAGTTCTAGAGGGTTCCTAAGAGGTCTAGGAAAAAATATTTAAGGAGGCCTTAGGATGAAGGAAAGAACATCAAGTGAGAAGGAACTCATTGTCACCTTAGCAACGAATCCTCTCACTTTGGATTAATTATTGAATCCTAGGGGTATCCCAAAGCATAAATTTATGGGGTATTTTATGTGATTATATCACTAGCATTGAAAACCACGTTTACATTGGATGGTTAAACATCTTGATAATCCTTGTCCTATTGACCATAACTTTTGTATTCATTACTGCTTTCATCGCATCACCTCCAGCAAATATTTATGGTGTTCATGAGCCTATTTCTAGTTGTGATAAGGGGATTAGGTGCTCCCTTATCACAACCCATAACCCCTAATGTGTTTAATCCATTAGCCAAGGGGGGCCAAGGGTGTAGTTGCAGGGGTATTGGGACCAAATTTGTGGGTTCATAACATTAGTAAAAATGGACAGCCAAGACCAAAAAGGTTGTGGGGGGGTATCTTTTGGTGTATTGAATGAGGTAGGGGGACAAAAGGGTAGCATGGATGGGTATAAGTCGGAGGTGGAATCATGGTTTACTATTATCTATAATCCTAGCATTAGAGAATTAGAAGGGGGCTTAGGACCTAATTTCATAGGGGATAGGGACCTAGAGGGAAGTTAGCGAGAGAAATTGATAGGGGAACCTCCAATAGTGGTGATAAGGGGATTAGGAGTCTGGTTATCACAAACCATAATCCCTTAATCGATAACCACTGAATTCCATATCCCCTTAACCTCCAATCCATAATCTCATAACCCCTACACTCATAACTCATAACCCATAAACCCATTGACTCATTAAATATTAAGACACTAACCCCTAACATATAATCCATGAACCTCATAAGCCATAAATCCTTATCCTCTTAATATGTGACCCTTAACCCCTAAACCTCCAACCTTAAACACGTTAAGTACTTATAACCCCTTAAACACCTAAATCCCCTAAATATTAAGTCCTTAACCACTAAATCCTCTGACTCGAAAGCCCTTGGCCCTTAACCCTTGACCCTTGAAGCCCTTAACCACTAATTATCCAAGGCTGAAAATAACACCCCAAACCAACACATTGACCTCCCAGGAGAATCCTTCACCTCTAATTGAGCATATTGAAAACATTTGATTTTTAGAGAACTAGGTATTGGTTATGAGGGCATGTGTTTGTGCGTAATTCCATTATTAACATGTATGCCAAACGTAGAAAAATTGGATAATTTGCAAAGCCTTGATCTGAATTGCTTACAATATCTACACTTCATGTTGAGATGGATCTTGTAGTTCTCTCTCACATAAGGAATTGGAAATGAATAGATCACTCACAAAGACAAGGCCTCTCTAGCCCTAATGCACAATGAGTGAACCCTCAATATAAATATTTTGTTTTTTAAACCAACTCAATTGTGTCAACGTAGAATACTATACATAAGAGAAAATAAAATGATATTATCCAAATCGGTGCTTGAAATAACCTCAAATTAGCCATGAGTAGTGAGCCAAAGGGTGAATGTGGGGCACTATTAAAGTTACATCATGTTTAAATTCCTTTTAAATTGTGAGGTTGTTCTCCAATAGGGTTGAAGCATCACCATAAGGAAGCATGGCACATTTTTGTGGGGAGCGATTAAAGTTGTAACACAATTCAAGTGACTTACACCTCCAATGTAAATGACATCATTGTATGTTTGTGTCAGTTTGTTAGAGAGGTTTTTTATAGACAATACATTCAATGTACTTGGACTTCATCTTTTTGAGGGCCTCGAATCTAACATGGATTTGTACCATGAACACTTCATGCAAATGAAAGGGGGTCTTTTTTTTAACCACTTACGCATGAGAGTATTAGATGCTACCCTTCAGATCCCCCTTGGTGCGTTCAAAGTGGGTTTACATTCGTGTTGAGTTGAAACTAATCATAATGACCTTCCTCTTCTTAATAACATCTCCTAGAGTTTCCATATATACAAGATATAATTAAATTATCACCTCATATGTAGATGCGCCAATTTATTATGAGATTCAATGGATGTTCTATTGTCTTTTTCAACATTTGGATGGGTCGTTATCTACATTATTTAAATACATGTCTAGAACTTTTTATGAGGGATGTACTTGGATTTAGATCTTTATATAAGGCCTTATGTGGCCTTCCCCTTTAGAACTCTTCCAAGGGGTTCACCTCCTTCCATATTGCCTTGCCTACTTACGGCCAAATTGACAAACCAAGATTTAAACTTCTTCAACTACCAAATTAGTAGGGCATCGTACCTCTTTTTGACCTTGACCTCAACGAGACATCTTTCTTCAAAGATAATTTGAGGATTTCCCACCATATATCACAAGTTGGATGTCATAGGATCTGTTACCCCATTTTCTATATGGGCTTTTAGAGGATATTTTAAAATTTGATTGTCATCTCAACCCCTACAATTCCCATCATATTGATCATTTTCCATCTAAGATATATGGATCTATATGTAATCCATGAATGTATCGTTGGTTTGATGACACCTTGCCTCAACCATCTAGGACACTAGGTGTAGGAAGAATTTCCTTTAACTACCACATATAGTTGTATATGTCTGATCCATGTGTATATGATATTATGTCCAATGTGTACTATTTTTATTGTGTTACTTAAATACTCAATTCTAACTCTTGATTGTTTGGCTATAAGTTTTAATCTGAGTTGTTCCATGGTGTTTCATAATTTTCTTGGAGAAGTGTGTCATCTTGATGGTTTGGATATATTCCTGGTGATTTGAGTAGGTGCTATACATTGATCTTATTGTACCCCTTATTTCCTTTAGTCAAAATTTATCCCATGTATCTCTTAACAACACATGTGAAGGCCTTCTAATCTATGACTAGCTTCTCATGGGGTATTTTTAAGCTCTTAGTGAACTTCCTAAAAAATAAGGGGCTACCTATAGCTAATTAAGTTTATTGATAACATTATTCATAGATTTAAAGATATTTTTCACCTCCTTAAAGGTTAATAAATATTTCCCTTATGTGTAAATCTCATGTCCCTTTTCCCTCTTTATATACACATTCTTACTTATATTAAGAAAATATAATATAATTTTGATTAATATCCTAATTAGCCTAACAATATTACTTTGTCAGACTCAACAACATTAGATATAACCTTCATGTCAAATGACCTCCTTTTACTCACATAAAAATAAAACTTAATGAAAACTTAAACGACCATAGAAATTTATTTGACTACCTATTAAAATCCAATTTGGAGGTTACTCTAAAATCTAAATCAACCTATTAAAATTTATTTCCCCGCCGCTATTCTCCTTTCCAGGTTTGGGACAGAGTTTAGTGATCCTATGCTCATAATTTTTATCAGTAGACCAAGTAGAGCAGAGATTCCTTCCTTCTTGGATGGGTGTTTAACAGGTTTTTTAGGTTGTGCAATCAACTGAAACCACCTATAGGACCGAGAGCCAAATGAAAATGCACAAGGTTAACTATGGGTATATGGCCACTGTGCGAAGAAGGGCTTAAATCTCGGGGGTTTTAAGTGATTACGTTGATTACAGTGCAGTGAATATGAACAGTCCACATCCCCATTCACTTCCTCAGAAAATGACAGTGGTCTCCATGGTAGAAGCTTCTCCTGTTGATGGGGAATGTTCAAAAATGACTTCTCCTAACTGTTCTCCCACTTCCATTTATATTTTGAGTCCTTCACTCTTCCTGCCATCAAATTCTGACAATGGTGGGTTATCGTATTTTTCCCCTTCTCCTGCTTCCAGCGATCAAGGTGAGGAATTGAATTCGACACCCTCTTTTGTCCAATTCTACTTCTGAAGCAACAGGACCACAATTACCAATGTCAATATCAAGGCTCAATATTTTCTAGCAGTAAAATAAGATGAGGTGGATGGAGTTTTCAGTGGTTCCTAGATGGTTGACACGGGCAGTGTAGGCTGAGGAGCCCTAAATGCTTTATAGCAGCAATGGGACAGATAATATGTCTTGAGTTTGAATCTGAGAGCATCATAGCTTCCACCATTAGTGATGGTTGGAATCCTTCTTATTGAAGGCATGCTAAGCCTAACATCTATGAATGTATTCTACATTAACCTCTCAGATTTAGTTCCTGGTATTGGATAGTTTTCATATTTCAGTGCAACTTCCTTTGAGTAATATTTAGCTTTGAGAACCATATCTGGGACCTTGCAATGTCATATCTGCATCAAACGAAGGCCATATCAAAGTTCCATTTGAAAGTACTTTTGGTCATAAGGCTTTTCATTTGGTCCATAGCCTTTGCAATTGGTGTCATTATTAAAGCGAGGGAACTAAAAAAAGGCAAGAATTTGAAGGCAATGGAAAATGACTGCTCTCTAGAGAATAAATTTTTCCTATGACGATGTGCTTCAGGGGTCGAAGGAAGGAAAAATTCTAGGCAAAGGAGGAGCACGGATAATAAACTAGGGTGTTAAACCCTATGGAGAAAAAGTCGTGAAAATGATTACATGTATAGGTAGATGTTCTTCACACGAGCCAGAGTTTTTTGCAGAGATCCAAATATTGGGTAGAATCTGCCATCGCCACACTTCTATATGATTTGGCTTCTAAACATTGGGTAGAATCTTCCATTTCCACATTTTTATACTATTTGGCTTCTTCTCCAATCAAGAAACAAATATACTTGTATATAAATACATGCTTAATGGAAGCTTGTAGGGGGGACTTCTGTATGGGAAAAAAGGTGGTAATCCTCACCTTGATACAAGATATAATATTGCACTAGAGTTTGTAGAGTGACTTTGATACCTTCATCATCATTGTTCTCCACTTATGGTTCACACAGACTGTGTTAGTGTGTTTGGTGCATGCATGTACGAAATCACACCAACTTAAGGGGTGTGGTTTACCCTCTTAAGTTATTGGTCACACGCAGAAAATATATGGAGTCAAGCAAGTTAGTGGAACATGCTAGAACATAAACATACTAGATAGAGAAATAGCATGCATATTCAAACATAAAAATTAAACTAAAACTAAAACAAATAAGACAAAAGCTCTAAATAGAGTCAAACAACTGCAATAATCCAAACGGTGGTGCTTACGTCCCCTCTTATTGAGTGTTGGTAGGTAATGAGGGTGAAACTTTAACCCGCTTTCCAAGGGGCCCTTAGAACTGGGGGTTCTAAGTCTCGATGCAAGGATGTCTTTACCTCCAAGATTTCCTTGGAGAAAAGTCTCCCTCTCTACTATGGTGGACTGAATTTGTTGGATGGCCAACAATTGAGTCCCCTCTATCTTTGCTTTGGATCACACATTGTTGGTATTTCTTGGGGAAATTTTGGCCATCATAACAATGTGCTCTCCAGTTTTTCATCTTTTGGTGGCCTTTTATAGGAGAATTCAAATCCTCCTTCCCTCTCTTGGTACATTATGGATAGTGACCCAAGAGAGGGGGGCGATTCCATTGTGTGCTCCCTTGATTTCCTAAGGAGGCTTTGGTGGTTGTCCTTAGGTGGCTTCAAGTGTGGAATCAATGTCCTAGAGTGTGCTTTTTGTGGTCTCGGAAAGTGACTTCCGCCACTCCTAGGATTGCGCGCTTTTTGGGTCAAAAGGCGCGCAAAGGCGCTCTTATCAAAGGATTTTACATGCAAAAGCATTTATGACTTGTTCAAATATGATTTTTCCTCAGAGCTTAGAGATTTTTAAATACTTTCTAGATTCTCTAATGTCTCTCAGCCTTGTGAATCCTTCTGCCTGACATTAACTAATGTTCTTGTACGATTTTCCAGTGTTAACAGTTTCCCCCTAATGTGTGAGGTCTAGGAAGAACTGTATAGCCAAAATACATTATAGTTTCTTTTATATATACTGTGTGTAGAGAGTGAGACGTAAGTGTAGCTTGGAATTGGAGACACCTTGCATCGGTTCGAATAACGACCATGTACTGTGGGGCCCCTGTAAGCAAATATAATACAATATATACAAATTTTCTATGAGGCAAGCATGTCCCATGCTCATAATGTTGTGGCTAGTTAAAAAAATCTAGTTGACAAATACATGTTCTGTCTATGTCACTAATATGGTAGTGATCTGTTGGTTGATGATGACGACTGTTGGCATCCTCAGGGGCATTTCTTTTTTGAAAATAGTGGAATGCGGTGCCCATATGCGTAAACTTGGTATGGCATATAATTGTGCATTGTATGCATAGGTTTTGGCTGGGACCTTTCTGTGTAATCATAGCTGAACGAGACGCTTATGAAGGCATGGATCTTCAATGAATTTGATCAAAGTGCAATGGTTGTAAGGTACGATACCATCTTGACATGAAAGCTTGTTTTGTAGTCGAATTTCAAGAGGATCGATGACATATGTGGGCAATGATGTCTCCCACAATGAAACTTGAGGATGCCCCTTTTATGGAGAGGGATGATCCAAAGTATCGCTTCCTTTTTGGAAAATAGTTGTTGGAGTCGAAAAAAAGGAAGTCTCAACCGAACGAGGGGGTCGTTGATATGAAGGATCAGGATCCTGGGTGTGATGGGTTTAACATAGGCATGGTGGCAAGGGGTGACTGAAAATTGATGATGGGGATTCAGTGGCCCAAGGTCGGAGTATAATAAGCAGCTTGGCAGGAGTCATAACTATTTCTGATGGGGAAATCCCTCGAGTCGGTAGGACTTCCAGGGTGGGTATAAACTGGTTAGCAATTTCATGGTGGCTTTTGCATGAGGGTTTGATACTTCGACCAAGGGTGTTCAGGGACAAGTGCCATGGGAGAAAAAATGAATGAGTGGGTGGAGGATGTAGTGCACTATTTAGGGTCTTTGTAAACTTACCAAAAGAATAAAATAATAGGGTTTGGTTTGTACAAAACACAAAGACAAGTGCCCCAAAACATGAAAATGTTCACTCACTGATGACGTGAGGAAGGTGTTTTGATGAGGGTGGGGGCCCCATTGGTTTGTCTCATGTGTGAGTTTGATGAAGCGGATGAAAAATTATCGTAGATCGGATTATTTTGATGGAGGTATGGTGGGCCAAATGTGAGGCGCGGTAGTGCGCTTTTGATTTGCTTGTACAACCTGACCATCCGGGAAAAGGGTTTTATCTTGTATGGTAAAAATTGACCTTATACATGGTGGATGGATGGTCATGAGGTGCTTCTCGGACTAAAGTGGTATGGCCATCGCATCACTTTTGCTGTGATATATGGTCTACTGTGGGTGACGAGCACCATGGAGGGAAGGCTCCACCGACCAATGAGGATGTTTAACATGTTTAAGGCAAGGTGATGATAAACATGGTCGGATATATGGAACCTATGGTTGATTTTTGATGGAGAAATGATGTTAGGATATGCAAAGTTCCATGGGACTCTATCATGCTAGGGGTAGAATGATACCTGCTCTGGAACTTTCAGTGGATGGAGTTGTGGATGGTTTGCAAGATTTCCTACAAAAACAACTACCTCAAATGAAAGCATCTTCTTTATAAAATATTATTGAAATTCATGAGCTTTAAAAAAGAATATGAGAGAGGGTATACCTGCCGGCGCTGAAAATTTATTTTTTGGGGAGTGCGAATGTGTGGCATCGCCTCTATTCTTTATGGAGTGATGCTTTTGGTTCGGAGAACGGACCTTTTGATATCTCATTATGGTCCTCCAAATTTTTTGAAAAGGGAAAAATATAGGTGAATATGGCCCTAATTCAATTCATTTGTACTTGTTGAGTTTTTGAGAGGTCAAAGGCTTCTGTAGAGCATTTCTTGTCGTTGTGGTCAGCCTAAGCACTAGGGATTAGCGATATCATGCCCATGTAACCTCCATGATGTCCTACACTTTAATTTTTTCAGTCTCAGGGTGTCGGGGTTTGTACAGATTCTGAGTAATTTTTTTCCCTAGATTGCGCGGGCGATCAGGGTAAGAGCATGCCCTCTGTGCGCATTTTATGGGGTTTTGCACGCTTTAAGCACTCTGTTCCCCTCTTTTGGCGCACCTTATGTGAGCCTGTGAGAAATACAAGTGTGCCTTCAGCGTGCATGATTGAGGGACAGGCACGTAAAAGGCCGAGGCAAATTTTTGGATTTTTTGCCTGCTTTTTGATGTTTTTTCTATTGCTGATGGATTCCTGTTTGGATGACAGGATGTTGTGGAGGGAGTGGGATTGGCTCGAGCTTCGTACTGAATTATCCATTGATGGTCAGGTGCACTGACTGTTGGCGCAATGGGGGCTCCTAAAGTTTGTGGAGAATGAGCTTCTTCGGTCACAGGATCGATTGTTGCGTTACTTGATCCAACATTGAAACAAGAGGCGCAACATGTTTGTGTTGCATGGGACTAACCTTGCTATCCGTCCTGAGACGGATGTATACTTTGTGACGGGGCTATTGCCTCATGGTGAGGTGTTGCGGTATCCACTTCCTTCCGAGAGGGTGGATTTAGAGAGGTTTTGGGCACGTCATTGTGGCGGAGCGCCCCTTATGGAGGGGTGCATCAGCATTGCCTCGGTGACAGACTTGGTTGAGCGGTGCACTCTGGAGCTATTTTGCAACTCACAGGGTCATCGGCTCCACATTGGGCATCGAGCCCACAGGTTGGAGTCTTGCGCTAGCTGAGGCCAGGAATTTTTTTGATTTTTCCCACTTCTGCTATGACGAGATGGTGATGCAGTTTAACAAGGTCCGGAGTGGATCAAAGTTGTTTGCATATGCCAATATTCTATGTAGAATCATGTATGAGAGGGTGGTGTTGCTGAGACCGGTGGTGGGGGTGCCTCCTGGGGGGCCATGGGAGCCTCACATGAGGAGGTGGTCTCCTGTGATGCCGCAAGGGGGTGGGGGTATGGTGGGGCGTTACTGAAATGCCACAACGGAGGCCTGGTTTGAGGTCAACCCCCAGCTGTTTCTGCCATTCCCATATGCAGGGATGGACTTCCGGGGGGATCCTGAGATGGTTCTCCCTCCTGGTTATTCTTGGGGGCCAGCGGGTATGTTTTATGTGTTTTGATGGTGACACTGACATAGTTTTGGTTACTCTTGTAGATGTTGGCAAGGTAGGTCACCCCGTGGCTCGATTGGTTGGCCACGGTCCTCTTCGAAGACCTTGGGGCAGTCGTGGGGGGGTGGGAGGAGATGTTGTATAGCTTCAGAGTGGTGGACGAGGTGGTGGTGTTGTCCCTTCAGGAGAGGGCAGCAGCTTGGCTGCTTCTGAGGCTGCAACTGAGCAAGCTCGTGTCGATGCAGAGGTGGCACTTACTGATTCGGCGGAGGCTTGCATTACTAAGTTGACTACTTTGGTGTCAGTTTTGGAGGATGCCTGGGGTCAAGTGGACTACTTGACCCAAGGGATGCCTTCTTAAGGTTTTTTGAATGATCTCGAGGAGGTTTGGTTGGAGACACTGATGTCCTGGGAGAGGGAAAATCAGCCTATTTTACGTCGGGTGGCAGTCTCAGTTTTGATGACGGCTCCAGTAGTGGTACCGGGAGCGACTATGGGTCCAGGTGCCCCGCCTGGGGGGGCACTGCCCTAGATTTTACTTATACATGGGGAAATCACCCATTATGAGGATGCTTCCCCTATTTTTTGACGACTTTTTGTGTATCTTTGGGCTAGCCGATGGGTCAGCGACACTATATTTTTTACTCAAACATATACACCATGAGAGATATTTTTGCGGATGTACATGTTGTGCCTCATGTTTCTATTTATGGATGATGTTATACTGATGGATATCTATGTTTTTGGTTTTTTATGTATGATGGTTTATTCGAGATGCATTCCAGTTTAGAATATATTTAGCTATGCGATCAATTGTTTGGTTTTGACTCCTTCGTACATGCGTAAATGTAATGTAGTCAAATTGTCTGCTTAATATTTTTGCACACAAATATTTTCTAAATAGATGTGAATATCTTGTCTCAAATTTTTAGTTTAACATCGATACTATTAATTGGGAATCAAGGTAGACATGCATATGGTGTATGCCCTGATGGAGGGTGTCGCACATAAGTTCGATGATGGCGTCATATTCTTCCTGATTATTTGTTGCTGAACCAATACACACACCGTTGGTGTAGATTAGTGATTGGTTAGGGTGATATATGACCCAGGAAGCTATTGCTAAACTTGGAGACCATATTGATGCTCCATCATCAAATCCGAAGTAAGATTTAGGTTGGTAATCCATTGCGGCACTCGAGCTTGTTTTCTAATAAGTCTTTTGGTCAAAAATTTAAAGTGGTTGGGTTTGTGTACGTTAACTCTAGGGTAGGGCCTGCTTGGCCCTTATGGGTAGAACTTCTTGAGGTAAAGGTCGTTGACGGGATTGCTGAGGCATGCTCCATCTAGTTCCGTCAAGATGTATGCCCCATGGCAGAGGCAATTTTTTACGATGTAGGGTCCTTTCCACAAGGTTTCGAACTTCCCTGGCCCTAGGTATTCTTTTGCGACATCATAGCGGAGGACTAGTTATCCCTCGGTGAATGAGCGAGGGTTGATGTGGCAGTCGAATGATTCTTTTACCCATTTCTTATGGGCCTCGTTGTGTTGCAGCAACTGTCATCAGCTTTCGTCGACGAGCTCTAGTTGTACTAGGCGTTTTTCTAGAGGTTGGGTATCATCGAGCAGTTCGATGGCGACATGCAAATTCGGGATCGCGTGTTCTATGGGAATCATGGCCTCAACCCCGTATACCAAGTGGAAGGGAGTGACACTAGTGGACATATTTACAACCATGCGGTATGCCCACAGGACGGAAAAGAGCATATGGCGCCAGTTGGTTTTATGGTTATTCACCATGCGTTGTAACATAGTTTTGAGTACTTTGTTTACAGCTTCTACCTGTCCATTGGACTGGGGGTAGTATGGTGAAGTGAATTCATGTGTGAACCTGAGGTGGTGAGATAGCTCCTCAAAAAATTCATTCTCGAAGTGTTTCCCATGGTCGGAGACTAACTCTCTGGGAACGCCGAACCGGGTGATCACGTGGTTAAACAGAAATCGAGCGGCGGTTTGTGCGGTGTTGTCGTATGTGGGCATGGCCTCTGCCCACTTGGTGAAATAATCGACAGGCACTATGATATATTTACGGTTTCTTGATGATGCAGGGTTGCAAGTCATGAAGTCAATTCCCCATTTACAAAAGGGTCCGATAATAATGACAGGATGTAGAGGAGTTGGGGGTGCTCTTTCTTTATGGGCGAAGCATTGGCATCGCTCGCATATCTTGACTGTCGTAATGCAGTCGAAAAACAGGGAGGGCCAAAAATATCCTTCCCATAGGAATTTTTGGGCTGTGGGCATTCTAGATAGGTGGCTGCCGCAAGCACCTCCATGGTAGTCATTAAGGGTTTATTCCGCTTGGTCGTGAGTGAGGCATCGACATAAAATGGTGTTGATGCCTTGTCGGTAAAAGATATCTCATATGAGGAGATATCGAGGGGCCTGATGGCGTATGCAATGATGGTAGTCTCAAGTGAGATGAGGTCTGAACTTTTGATTTCGTAGGAAGAGGATAATGTCTCCGTACCAAGGGTCGTTGGTGGCTACGAAGAAGAGATGCTCGTCTGGTAGTGAATCATTCACTGGTGATCCCTTGGTATCTCTTGGGAGATCCATAATGAACTCTGCTAAGGTAAGTGCCTTTTAGCTTTTAGGGGAGCGAAACTATAAGTCGTATTCTTGGATAATGACTATCCAATGGGCATACTTATGGTTCATTAGGCGGTGCGTGAGCAGGTATTTGATGGGATTAATTTTTGCGATGACCCTAGTGGTTTTTACGATGATGTAGTGGCGAAGCTTCTGGACTGCATGGATTAATGCTACAGCAGTATTTTCTTCAGGCTCATATCTTAATGTTGGGCCTGATAAGGTTTTTCTGATGTAATAGATTACGTGCTCCTTCCCATCTGGGCCTTCCTGGATCAAAAATCTGGCTAATGTGGACTCAGAAGCTGATAGATACAAGATATAATCTTTGTCATAGCCCGGGGGACTGATGAGTGGTTCTAAAGATAATGTTTCTTTCAGTGCATCAAACGCTTGCTAGGTGTAATCATCCCATTTGAATGGGATGTCCTGGAAAAGGAGGTGTAGGAACCCTTGCGCGCAGGTGGCATAATATGGGATGAAGCATCTCAGAAAATTAGCCTTCTCCTACAGGCTTTGCAGTTGCCTGAAGGTTCGAGGTGGAGGTACCTCTTTGATGGCTTGGACCTTGAGGGGGTCCACACAAATCCCTTACTAGTACATGATAAAACCTAAGAGTCTTCTTGCGCTGACGCAAAAGACACACTTGAGGGGGTTCAAGCGTAGGTTGTATTGACGACATCGTTGGAATACCAATAACAGATCCCCAAGATGGTCTGAGCGCTTCTTAGAGTGGACGGTCAAGTCATCCAAGTAAGCGAGGATAAGGTGTGCCAATTCATGAAATATATAATTCATGGCCCTTTAGAAGGTGGCTCCAGCATTTTTTAGGCCAAATGGCATTACCTTGTATGTGAATTTTCCCCAGGGGGTGGTGAATGCAATTTTGTACTGGTCTATGTGGTGGATTTGAATTTGGTTGTACCCAGAGAATCCATCCACGAAGGATAGAGCCTCGTGTCCCGCACAAGCATCGATGACTTGGTAGATGAATGGGGTGGGATAATTTTCTTTGGGACAATCTTTGTTTAAATCCCAAAAATCGGTGCAAACACGTATAGTGCCCTATTTTTTCATGACGGGAACAGGTTTTCGGAAACCTAAGATGTATAGGAGATGGGGTAGATAAACCCAGCTTTGTGAAGCTTATTGATTTCTTGTTTTATTGCTTCTGCCTTTGATGGGTGCAGTTGACGTTGGTTCTGCGTCAGGCCAAGTGTCAATATGGTTCTCTATGATAGTGGGACTAAGTCCAGGCATTTTCGAGTAGTCACACGCGAAGATATCTCAATACTCTTGTAGCAATTGGGTACAAGAGGCTGTTTCTTCTGGATAGCATGCTGCCCCCAGTGAGATTTCTTCGACCTTTGCAAGATTTTGGGATATGTTCACCTTGATGGTAGGTGAGAGGTTTGACATATTTCCTTCCTCAAACGCATCGGGTGCTGGGATGGGGTTTTTGAACCAATCGAATTTCCCTGATGGGAGGAAATATTTTGATTCGATCATGTAGATCTCTTGTTCTTTTGTCTTGTTGGGACTGAACGTATGCTTGGGGAGAAAACGCGAATGGTGATGCATTGCATCCCATGGATGATATGGCTTCTTCATTTCCTCTAGGATGTCTTCATCTAAATTTAATAGGGACCCTAAGGGGGATTTATCCTGTGTAGGTTTATGTTGAATACGTTCAATTTGCACGAAGCTAGTTGAGAGACACAAGTAGGATTCCATTGTCGATGTGGTGGAACCAGACGCGGTCGACAGAGTGCAGAGAGATTGGGTCTTTATTATCGTAGGTACAACTATTCTCGTAGTTGCAACTGACTCGACACCTATGGTAGATGAGAAAACAACTCAAGTCATAGTTCCAATACATGATGATATGAATCGTATGTGGTGTATTGTGTCATTGGCGTTTGGTGGGGGAAGAATCTCCATGATGGGATTTTTTGTAAGCGCGAGATTGGGTTCCCTGCTAGGATGGTCAATTTCTTATAGGTGGAAATTGTTCCTGTTGCAGAGGTGCCTAAATCTTTCCATTAGCATGCATGCCTCTGGTTCATGGTTTTTGCCAGTGAAAATGGTGCATGGTACCATTGTGCCAAAGGTGTATACTGTGTGGGAACCATCACTACTCATCGTCCTTGATGTGGACGCTTAGAAAGGATATGTTGTAGAAGAGGTGGTCTTCTGCTTCCACTTCTGTGTCATTTTTTATGCATGATCTTCTCTTGGTTAGAGAGAAGTCTCTGAGGGAGTGAAGAGAATGTGCGAAAACTTCTTGCGAGGGGCTTCATTTCTTTACACTGATTGACCCGGTGGTCATTCAGGTCACATGGTCCGCATGTTATCCTAATTTGGCCTGGGTCATGCTTACTTGGTGTGCTTTCCCAAATTTCCCATCATGCTAATGTGGGTGTGGGGTTGCTGGCCTAGGGGTGATTTACTTTCTAAATCACTTGAGGTTATCGTCCCGTTTCTTCTATATTATATGAATCATATCAATGAGGGGATAGACTCGTGGGATATAAGTACAACACTTTCCATAGTTATTGCCCTAACATACAGGGGAAAATAGCCTAGATATGGGGATCCTGTCATGCTCAGTTTGTGGTCTGGGAGGGTACCAGCATCGTAACGCTGCTAAATCAGGGCAAATGGCGACCACATGATTGGGTGTTTTGCATAACGTGCATGTTGGTCTTCTCTATAGAGAGCAGTTGGGGGTAACTAGGGGTTCCTTGATTGGTCGCTTTTCAGCTGACAAGAATAGGATGGATCTGCTTGTCACATATTCTTGGGTTGTCGAGATGTTCATGGATTCTGAGTCTATGCCATCTTCTTGGGAGAGGCAGACTATGGTTGATCGCATACAGGCTAGTGCTGCGCTGAATCTAGGTATGTAGTGACAACGACGCACTGGGTGGTTTTCACCACATATCTGAGATGAATACTAGATGTCCATGTTGTCGCGATATACTATATGAATTGGATACCACCATTGGAACATTTAAAAAGCTAGGTAATCAATGATGAAATGATCAAGTTCATCACAAAGTATGCATATTTCGATTAGGGGAGGGGGCCTGATGGGGAGCCTTTCAGGCGATCGTCATTCCTCCTAAAAGTACAGGATGATATGAGGTTCATCTCCAACAGACTGGATGGGGGGATCCTCTTGATAGGATCACTCGATGGCGTGTAAGGCGTACCTATATCACGGGATATCTTGGAAATGATGGGTATAGTTCCCATAATTGTTGCAAATAGCGCATGCGTGATTGGTACGCAATTCTTTGCCTTTACCTTTGGTGGTAGGTTCCTTTTTACTGGAACATGGTGTCACGATGTCTACCTCAGAGCTGAGGAGTGGTTTTAATTCGTCCAGATCTGGGAAGATATGAGTAGGGTGTCCTATTACTTCGTATATGGCACAAACTGGTGATTCCCGTTGTATGGCGGGAGTTTCCAGCTTCTTTCCTCTCTTTTCGGTTTTCTTAGCCGTAATCATTGGTTTTGCAAGGATGTTTTCAACCATTTCTTTAATGGGTGGGGCTTCCTTAGGACTGAGAGGCTTTAACCCTATGGCAGTGATGTGTGTGGATCTTGTCCCAGTAGGGTGAATGAGATACCAAACTGGTATTTCAAGCAATATGTTTGGTAACACTACTGTTACCAAAACCGACTGGGAAACGAAACTAGCTGGGGGGTAGAGGAAAGGGGTTTGGGAAGCGGCGTAGGCTAGAGAGGTTGTCGTGGACGAGGAATTGGTGTCATTACTTCTTGTGTCCATGTCCTGACTAGTTTCGGTCTTTGGTGTGGACATCATGCACACCGGATCTCCTGTGACATCGGGTGATGACTCAGGTATAATGGAGGGATCTCCTAGGAATGATCTTAGGACGGACGACGACTTGAACTGGCCAGGGCCATATTCTTGGTACTTTGAAAGCATGCCTGGGGATGTATCTACATAGGGTAGAATTACATTGGTGTTTGTTAGGGGTCGTTTCTTGCTATGCGTCAATTGGTCGACAATAATGATGTTGTACTCGTGGGGGAACATCATAATGTGGAAGATGGAGGAGGCTATGGTTAAAATGGCGTACATATAACTCTGACCAAGGAGTATATTATAGTCCAAGTGAGCATCCAAGACTTCAATGTCTATAAGGACCGTCTTTCCAGCTAAGTAGACTAGGACGTTTTGGTAGAGACCGACGGGGGCTGAAGGGTGACCATCATATTCTCTAAGCGTGATGACTGATGGTTTTACTTCGAGAGACCCTAACTTCTTCCAAACATTTTTTGACATGATGCACGTGGATGCACCCTCGTCAATGACATATCAGTGGATGGTGATATATTGGGCTGATACTAGTATCTGAAAGGCGACCATCGAAGGAAGCCTGGGGGTGGCTTTGTCTAAATCAAAAGCCATTAGGCATGTATTAGCAGGGTCGATAGTGCCTGACGCAGAAAGAAAGGCTTTCTGTTGTTTTGGGTATGACAGCAATACTTCCAAAGCTGACATAGTAGCGGGAGATTGGGCTAAATCATCCACGATGCTATAATTATGGGCCACTTTGGAATAGTTCCTTGTTCACGTATTTGGTCCCTTAGCCATATTTGGCAACTGTTCAATAGCCATGTTTGAAATGGTCAAAGGTGCAGTTGGTGCGTTGGTATTAGCCCCTGACGTGTTGGTGTTTGGTGGGGTGTCGTAATTTCGATTCCATGTTTGAAAAAACATATCTTCGCCAGTCATGTAGCTTTCATGGCTGTTTTTTCCATAGTCGTCGGGATTTTGTTACTGAGTGCTAACTATCCCTTGATGGGGGAAAGGTTCCTGCATCACAACTGTCTTCCGGGAAGGTCCTCCTTGTCCTCGGTTACTCTATAGCTTCTTTAGCTCAGGGAAATCGGGACAGTGGTGAGTTTAATGGCCGTACTCACCACAGATTGAAAAATAGTGGTTTGTTCAAAGAGGTGGAATTTTGCTCTGCCGTTGGGCATTGCTTGGCTCCTGGTTTTGACTTCGGTTGAAGTTGCCTCCAGCTTGAGATCATGGAGGGCATTGCTGGTTGTTGCTCCCCTGTCCAGGATTCCCTTTGGGATTTATTTTTCCTTTTTCTTAACCACGTTAGGAGGGTAGTTCCCCTAGTTATATGGTTGGCGTGGTTTATTTTGGGAAGGTTGTACAAAGTTCACCTATGCATTGTTCTACATAGGCGGGTCTTGTGCTGGGGACTGAGCATAGCGTGGTCCCTGGTTTGCACCTAGCTGTCGGGGGCAAGCTCTTCCATGAGTATGTCTATCTGCATACTGGGTCCCCTAAGATAGAGTATAGGGTCCTCCATGGTGATACGACGATGCCCTACTGGTCAAATTTTGCGGAGGCATATGATGACTTTGAGAACTAGGTTATGGTACGTTCTGCATAGAATCATATGTGTAACTGGGGTTTTGATTGCTACTGCCTGGGTAACTTTGGGTCAATGACCCAATTAAACTGTCTACAGAGTTCGACGTGCCTAGAAATTATTTATAAGTTTGCAAGTGTGGGGAATTTGGAAGGATATTGTAAATATACCTTGACTGCGTATAAATAATCTCGAGCTTTTAAGCCTTGCTGATGGCTTCCTCTTTGGATATGGGCCTTTGTTGTGCCACATCCTTCGAAATCTCTACAGTGAGAGTTTTTAGGAACAGGTTTAATAGTACCTGATCGTCAATTTTGGCTTTACATAAACTACGACGCTACCACAATTCGTGGATATGGTCTGAGATATGGACGACGAGAGTTTGCCTAAAGTGTGTTAATAATTCCATTCCAGAATCATGGTGGATGGGTAACTGAAAAATATGTTAGGAACGCATTGGCAAGGGTGCTAAAGGTTCCATGTGTAGCAGAGGGTTGCTCCACATACCATTTCGCTGCTGCTCCTATCATAGTGCATTGAAATAGTCTCAGTCGAATGGTATCGTCAAAGATGTTGTTCGACTAGCACCACAGGTGGAAAGTCATTACATGATTTCCTGGGTCTTCCGCTTGCTTTCCCTCGAACTTTGGAATTTCCGAAGGGAGCTTTGTGGGCATGGGAGGCCATATAGGGTTGTGTTCAATAGGGTCATTAGTCAACTTGGTTAAATCTGGTAGATTGAACAAAGCTAAAAAGGGTGACTGTGAGGTTTTATCCATTGCAACTTATGAAAACACAAAGTTCTAGTTAGAAAGAGGGTTTATTTGTGATGTACTCTGCTATGTATTTTATTGGCTTCTTGAATGGGTAGCACTCCTTTTCCCTCTAGGGGTTGTGGGAGGAGTGATATGTGGTGTGGCGTTTGGAGACCGATCAAAGTTCCCAACAAAGGATGCCCCAATAAAGGACGTACCGATAATGGTGGCAGCGTTCTGTCTTTGACGCCTAAATGGCGAAAGACCTAGAACCCCTCCCGGTAATGGGGAGAGGTCCAAAAGACTTCTAGATCGACGAGGTCCCATTGGGTCCATTCTGGTTTCGACTAGGTCTGGCTTTGGAAATATTTGAGAAGATAGAGATTATTATCAAAGAAAAATTTCGATCGCATACATAAAACAAAGCAAAAATAAAATAAATTTTCCCTTTAAATTAATCCTATGTGATCAGCCAATCAAAAAATGTGGTTTTTGATTATTTGTGTATGATACTCAAATCCTAGAAGACCTAATCATCCTCACACACTCAAAGGTAACTGGGCCTTGAGAATATATCTTTCTAGTGCTAGCACAATGTCCCGTAAGAGCTGGCGATACCCCTAGTCAGTTGAAGAAAATCCACCAAGGTAAGGGTAGAGGATCTAGTGCTTTCTTGCACTGTCACCTATAAGCAAAGGATGCCCTAATTTTGGCCACTAAGTAACATAATCCCACGTGAGCATTCAAGTCTTGGGCTTCTTGGTAATTCATCTAACAGTACCGAGTATTAGCTGGGTCAGGTAGCCCCAATTGCTACCTACCCACACTGTGCCTAAGCCTAACCCCCTCTGAAACGGGTCTCTGCCACACTCAGGTTTTATTTTCCATGGGCTGATAAGTGGATTTAAAATCTCCCTAAACAGTCAAATTCTATGTTTCAAGATGAAGAATGATCAAGGCAGCTTATTGGATTCCTACCCCCTTGATCCTAACTTAGATTATAAATTCTTTTGTGGCCCGTGTGGGGAGAATTTAGTGAGATTTGTTAATTTTAATTTAGGTGTCTTTTATTTGCTTAGTGTGTGGATGTGTGTGAGAAAAAAGTGAACAAGCATATAGTTTGAACGTGTGGATATGTGATGATCCTTTTCAAAATCCCCTATTAAACTATGTTTTATTGTTCCTTTCTCAAAAGAAAAACATGTGCGGATATGGGCAGCTTTCTATTTTTCCTAGTTAATCTATGTGATCAACTACAGGGAGATGGTGAGTTGTGAATAGAGAGTGTTCATATGCTTTCCTAGGATCACTGAAGGGTGCAAAGGCAGCATAGATTACTTTCTCTTCTATCAACAATTCAATCCTGGTCCCGAAATCCTAGTGCAAAAATTGAACTAAACTAATTACTTTTACACTAGAAAAAAGGAACTAGCTAAGCATGTGTGGACTTGTGCCACTTACTTTGGCTAATTATCTAGGTGTTTTGGTACCTAAATTTGCAAAACATAATTTTTTTTTCAGAATGCAAGTTAATTTTCCCCCTACTTACACTGTGTGAACTTTGAAAAAATCAACTTGAAGTAAAACTAACACCAAGCCTACCAAAAGCAACTAAGAGTGAGCTTTAGCAAGTTGTGGGGTACCTCAACCAGTGTTGGCAAATGTATTGTGGAATGTCAGGAACTTTACAAGCAGGAAAAGATAGAAATATGGGACAAGTTTCTCGTTCTGTCTTTTGCGCACGAAAGGTTGCAATAGGCGCGATGTCTGCGCGCAGGTCAACTTTGAACGCGCGCATTGGGCGTGCATGTTTGAGGGAAAAGGGCGCAAATTCTTGCAAAATTAAATTTTTGGAGTTGTTCTGCTTGAGTCTATCACTTGGGATGGACTAGGGACTGAAGGAGAAAAAGGGGACAATTTCAGCCCAACTCCATAGCATAGACATAGGTCTCTGCAAAAAGGCACAACCACATAAACTTGGAAATAAAAGTTAACGGAGTTGCCAATCCTGTGTTAGTGTGTTCGGTGCCCGCATGTACGAAATCACACCAACTTAAGGGGTGTGCTTTACCCTCTTAAGTTATTGGTCACAGGCAGAAAATATATGGAGTCAAGCAAGTTAGTGGAACATGCTAGAACATAAACATACTAGATAGAGAAATAGCATGCATATTCAAACATAAAAATTAAACTAAAACTAAAAAAAATAACACAAAAGCTCTAAATAGAGTCAAATAATTGCAATAATCCAAACGATGGCACTTACGTCCCCTCTTATTGAGTGATGGTAGGTAATGAGGATGAAACTTTAACCCACTTTCCAAGGGGCCTTTAGAACTAGGGTTCTAAGTCCTGATGCAAGGATGTCTTTACTTCCAAGATTTCCTTGGTGCAAAGTCTTCCTCTCTCTACTATGGTGGACTGAAGTTGTTGGATGGCTAACAATTAAGTCCCCTCTATCTCTGCTCCGGATCACACACTGTTGGTATTGCTTGGGGCAATTCTGGCCAGCATATCAATGTGCTCTCCAGTTTTTCATCTCTTGGTGGCCTTTTATAGGAGAATTCAAATCCTCCTTCCCTCTCTTAGTACATTGTATATGGTGACCCAAGAGAGGGGGATGATTCCATTGTGTGCCACATTTATTCCATTGTATGCTCCCTTGATGTCCTAAGGAGGCTTTGGTGGTTTTCCTTAGGCAACTTCAAGTGTGAAATCAATGTCCTGGAGTGTGCTTTTTGTGGTCCCAGAAAGTGACTTCCGCCACTCCCAGCATTGCGCGCTTTTTGGGTCAAAAGGTGCGCAAAGGCGCTCTTATCGAAGGATTTTGCGTGCAGAAGCATTTATGACTTGTTCAAATTTGATTTTTCCTCAGAACTTAGAGATTTTTAATACTTTCTATATTCTCTAATGTCTCTCGGCCCTGTAAATCCTTCTGCCTGACATTAACTAATGTTATCTTTTCTTGCATGATTTTCTAGTGTTAACACGGACATAAAATCCAACAACATTCCCAAGGATTCCAATTTTGAAAGGCACATGGCAGATTTTGGCCTTGCGAAGTTTTTGTAGGATTATAGTACATCAAAAAGCATGTCTGCAATAGCATGTTCTTATAGTTATGTTTAACCAGGTAGTCATCTACGTGATTTTCAATTCATCTTTGTTTTTTCCCTAATTACATGGTTGGGATTTCATTGTATTTTTCTACTTAATCATGATTTTTATGATTTTGATATTTAATGTTTGAAAATAGTTCTTTGGTCACCCATGATTATAAGATTAGATAGGTAGTATATCTATCTTATTTATAACCTAAGTTTCGGTTGTAGTATTTGCAATTCAAATCCAAAATATCCATCAATTTTATGGACCAAGTCATAAGAAGAGTTCCATTAAGATTTTATATATCAAAAACAATTGTGAAAATAGTTTATAGTGTTTAGATAAAATTTATATAACCATTGGGAGTTATAAAATTAAAAACTATAAATTTTTTATCAGAGCATGCATGGTTGCAAAAAAAATGCAGGAAATTAGATGAGGGTGGGGTATTAGAGGGTTTGTGCAAACCATTTAGAGTGTTTAGATAATGTTTAAATAAGCAATAGAAGTTCTAAAATTAGAAACTAGAAATTGTATATCGTGTAATTTTTGTGTTGACTATCAGAATGTTTTTTAAAATGGGAAATGGTTTGTGCTCTTTAATTAGGGAAGAAGCAAAGGAGAAATGGAAAGTTAACGGCTATAGCAGGAGAAAGTTATATGTTCACCCTGCACCCAGGCTTTGGTGGGCTTTTCTAAATTTGTCATAATAATCGTCGATTTCAGTTAAATGTTGTATAAGAGGGGCGATCCACACATGAGTTAATAGCCTGCCTAGATTGATTTGGCCAAATGAAAATAGACATTGTCACTTCTTCAAAATTCTTAATACCAAAAGTTAAATCAAATTTAATTTAATATTTATGCCCTACTACCCTTCTTTGACATTCAATTCTTCTATCGACACGACTAGATTTTTAATGCGAACTTATTATATTAGATCTGTGTTCGCTCTTTTTCGAGCTTTATTTGAAATATTCTTCTGCTCATTTGAGGGCTTTCACTGCAATTCAGATGTTATCCGTATAGGGAGATACAATCACACCCTTCGAGAATTTCGAGAGGGAGAGTGTGTATGGATACGTTTGAAAGGTATTTTTCTGATATCATTTCTATGATTTTTATTGTTAAAATTTCAAAGCATTTAAACTTGTATATCAAATTATGGAGAGGAAGGAAGGGTGATTGTTGACAACAGCTACAAAAAGGGTCTAAACTGAGTTCAAATTATTAGAACATAATTTTGTCTCAACTTAATTTTCTTCCTCTTTGACTTGTGAAAAAGGAACCTTATGTAATCAGGGAGATTTACCGCCACTACAAAGTCTTCTCACTAATTTTTCCATCGTGGAAATGCTCTTTGAACTAGAATATGAGAAAAACAAGCATGACTAGGCTCCCTGTAGCAAGTCAAGAGAAAGCTTTTGTATTCCTACATCATATCCTCCGAGCAGAGAACATCCATTTCCTTAAAGAAAATGGAGAACATATTCTGAAAAGGGGGCTATGTTTAGCCAAGGCCTGCTAATGTTTGATACTTTTCTTCTAGTAGAGTACAATTTTCCAATGATAGAATAGATCAACATTATCATCATTGTTTTCTATGAAACGTCTTCTTCTATGTTGAATAACTTGCTATCATCAAAAACAATATATACAAGCACCATTGCTCTAATGTGATTTAACTAGAAATTGAATTTAAGACATTTTTGTAACTAATTTCCCTTAGGATATTACTGAAAGAAACAATGGTTTTTTATTGCAAAATGTGCATATAGACTCTGTTATAAAACATATTTTGTGATGTATGTTACTTGTTCCTTCACATTCAAAGTGATGATATTTGCAATTATGAAATATTTTAGAGTTTAACATATGATCTGACAATTTGATTGCAGTAAAAATATTTGTAGACTCTTGCTATGGACTCATCAACCCGAATTCAAGTGCTACAATACGAACTGTTTATATTTTAGGGAAGTCCCCTTATGAGCCTTATATACTTTCCTGAGATTCTCGAGGTTCACTTGAAGTATTCAACCCAACAGGGACTTCTACTTCATCTTTTGCATCTAAGGTGACATCAAACATTAACAGGTCTCTATATGATGGATCTCCTTCTAACAGGAGAGACGAAGCAAATTAGGAGAATAATCTGAGCCTTGAACATGGACATTGTTCACAATCTAGAAGATTGAGGGGACCAGTTGGTAAATGGATGGCATTAACAAACATTGACTCTGTAAATGCCATCAGAAGTGAGTCTGCAAATGATGCTTTACTGATGGAAGAGTTTCCTTTAGGTATAGGAGAACAATCAGATATCTCTTATGGATGACCCCAAGACTACCAAAATGAATTGGGAAATAGACAAGAATTGGTTGTGGCATTGCTCAAACAGAATGAGAATGAAAAAAGAGAAAAAGAAAATGTAGAGTCTTTATGGTTTGGACTAATCTTATCTGAATCTGGCATGACAGAAAGGGCATCAACATGGGGACTAGTTGTTAAAACAGATGTAGGGACAGGGAATCCTTAGGGTGTGGGTGTAAGGACATTAGATGAGGAAGTACGAGGTCAAACTTAAAGGGGATCAGGAAGCTCAGCAAGGACATATGATGGATCTGATCATGGGAGTGAAACATCTGTTAAACGAGTTTCAAAGTACTTGAAGGAAGCATTGTCCAAGTTAAAACAAACATTTGTTGTATCACATGCAACCAAACCAGATTATCCTATTGTATATGATAGTGCTATATTTTTCAAAATGATTAGCTACTCTCTGAAATAAGTTATTGGAAGAAACTGGTGTGATTTTATTCTTGCTCCCTATTTCTATGTATGTGTGTCTCTGTCTTTTGTTCTCTTTCTGTGATTAGATATTCATGTGAGGATTAACGTAATACATTTGAATGAATTAACATGGCATACTTCTATAGTTTTGAAAAAATGTTCACAAAATTCATTAAACATTATTATCATCGATGCTTACAAAAGCAAAAGAAAATTAAAAGGGGTGGCCTTAATGTTCAATTCACTGTTGTAATTTGACTCACTAAGTCCTTAACACAAAGAATTGTTTAATACAAATTTCCTATTATGGATTTCACTAGAAATATACCCTGAGATATCCCTAATAAGGCAATAGATGGCAATGCAAATGTGTTCCCCAGTTGCTTGTTTTGGTTACCATATCCCATATCTGCTTGCAGAAGTTGCAATGCAACCACGAAGTCAATGTAACGTCAATATTGAATCGATATATTGTGGCTTCATGAAGTGTTATGCATAGATTTTGTGATATTTGTTTTGTTTTATTGATAGGATGTTTCTTGAGTACTTATATTCTCTAAGGATCCATGTTATAATGTATAGAATCAAGAATTAGTACTAGTCCCATTCTCATTTATAGGATTCCATATCAAGTCTCAGCTCCATGTATCCACTTATTGTATATGTTGCAGATACATCAAGGTCACCAGGAAAACATGTTACAACAAGGAGCGTCCATAATCATTAATCAATTATTACACTTATTATGCATTGGAAAAGCTAGTGCAAAGACAGGCTATCTGTTGTACAACTAGATTGTACAAAGAATGTGGGCACAGAGGGTGCTTCAACTCTCTAGGTGCACAAATCCACATCCCTCTACCAACCATACAGATATTTTGTGCCTCCAGTGGTTGAAATACCCTCTCCACATTACACTGATCAGGGATATAGATGCACTCTGGTGGTAGACTGATACTGACCCCAACCTATTAAACCCCAATAGACCAAAATAGAGTTTATAGATATTTTTAAACTGTAGTTTGTCATCTATCCCTCTATATATTTATGCAACATTAACAAGAACCCACCACAAGATCAGCTAAATCTCCAAAGAGTGTGTGGTAGGAGAAAGAGCCATCTGAAATGTGTTGAGAATCAAACCAATATTGGTTTTGATAAACTTCTACTAATCTACAATTGACTACATTATCAGTTTAGATGAAATTCTTCAGGATTAGTCATTAATCATGAAGAATCTTATTAATCACAAAAGCTTGAACTCAAAAATACATTATTAGTATTACTATGGTAGTGATCTAATGCCATATACCTTGTTCTCCATCGAAGCTGTGGTAGGTGAACTTAATAGAGTGCTTCCTTCCACTTCTCTGCTCCTTCACTTCCCACAGGACATTGTCAAAGCCTCTCAGCCCTACTGCATTCATTCAGATCACCAAACTACACATATGTTACCTGAACTAGTAGTGCTCTAGGCCTCCACAAACAGACATACATATACAAAAAGAGAGAGACTTTATTCCTAAGTAGTGGTCATTATAGGGCTCTGGTTAGCCAGATAAAACATGCATGCGAGATAGAAAAGGCAGGAATTCACCATGGAGTGTGTTGTTGCCATATTTCTTAGGCAAATGATATGTTTTCCCATTTAGTGTGAATTATCCATCCTTGATATGATTGGCTACATGACCCTCCAAGGCACCAAAGGAAGGTCTATTGAAGCTCATGTTCTGCATTAATAAACAATCTCATATCATCACAAAACAGTCCACCATATTCCCCATGGTAACACATACATCTGAGATCCATTCCAATATGTGAGTAGAAGCTGTAAATTTATCTTAAAATCCTAGCATACGATGGCAGTACCAATTTCCAATAGAAAATGAAAATACATACCATGTATGAGGAAAGATTTCCATGGCTAAGAAGTGCGTCTGATAGATGGTCTGAATGCATAAATACCAATACTTGATGAGCTAGCTCCCTCTGAGTAATTCATGATGGTGATGCAGTTTGTTGTGAAACCAGCTCCAAAAATAGAATAAAAGAGATATCAATACCTTAGAAATAAGCCACTTTGAGGGGGCAACCTCCAATACATTACATGAATGAAAAAATTTTGGATGATACAAATTACAAAACCTCCTTTCTATATATAGGAGTCCATGGGGCCACAATGTAATCTTATTGGGGCCACAATGTAATCCTAGCCGACCTAACAATAATACTTTAAGGGCACAATAATAAAAATATGGGGGTTACAAGGGTACAATAATAACAATAAGGGGATTACACTAACAACAATAAGGGACTATACTAGTAATATAGGGACCTAACATGCCCCTCTCCTTCAAAAAAGTGTTGTCCTCAATGCTTGAGTAGCTCTGGGTGCTTCTGTATAAAATTATCATCTTCCCATGTAGAATCTTCAGTGGGTAAGTTCTTCCACTTGATGAGATACTCTGAAATTGATCGATTCCGTAGTTGTCGAGTTCTTGTTTCCATGACCGCTTCTGGTTCCAATATGATTTTTCCTTCCTCATTAAGTTCTGGCAATATTGTTTGAACTGGAAGATTTTCTCCTATATCCTTCTTTAAGCATGAAACATGGAAAACTGGATGTACTCGCGAAGAAGCAGGAAGCTCCAATTTGTATGCCATAGTACCAATATTTTGCAACACCTTGTAAGGACCATAGTATTTTGGCAATAATTTATTATCCTTCTTAGCTTGTTTGAGGGACATTTGTTTATATGGTTGTAGCCGTAAAAATACCCAATCTCCTACATCAAAACTTCTCTCGCTGCGATGTTGATCTGCCTGTTGTTTCATTCGATTTTGTGCCAAAATCAGGTTATCCTTTAAGAGTTGGAGAACTTCTTGCTGATGCTCGATGTGATCTTCCACTGCTTGAACCTTCGAATTTTCTCTTAAATATGATGTGATGGATGGTGGATGATATCCATAAAGTGCCATAAATGGGGTAATTTTTGCTGCAGTATGGAAGGAAGTGTTATACCACCATTCAGCGAGAGGTAACCACTTCACCCATTGTGTTTGTTTATCAGATACAAAACAACGAAGATATCCTTCCAAAAATTTATTTACTATCTCAGTTTGACCATCAGATTGAGGATGATAAGATGAGCTGTGAGCTAATTGAGTACCCAAACAAGAAAATAACTCCGTCCAAAAATTTCCAGTAAAAATGGGATCTCTGTCGCTCACAATAACCCTTGGGTTTCCATGTAGTTTTTGAATTGTGTCCATAAATGTAGTAGCAACTGTACTTGCTTTAAATGGATGAGATAATGCACAAAAGTGTGCATACTTGGTAAGTCTATCAACTACCACCATGATGACACTCTTTCTTTCGGACTTAGGTAAACCTGTGATAAAATCCATTGAAATCTCCTCCCAACGTTGACCTGGAATGGATAAAGGTTGTAGAAGTCCTGGGGTCTTAATTGTTTCCACTTTATTCTGTTGGCAAACCAAACATTCCGCCACAAACTTTCGAATATCAGAATTAAGGCCATCCCAAAAAAATTCTTTCTTCACCCTGTGGTAAGTTTTTAAAAATCCTGAGTGTCCTCCTAAAGGAGAAGTGTGCAATTCCAAAAGAATCTTTTGTTTTAGTTGGGAATTCTTACAAAGATATAAGCGATCTTTGTATCATAAGGAATCATTTTTCCAACTAAATGTATCAGATGTACTAGGATCTTGTTGCAACTTTTGAATGAGTGTCCACACTTCTTCGTCCTTCTTCCATTCATCCCTTGCTTCGGTTATCCAATCTAGTTGGATAATATAAATGGCACAAAGCAATGCTTCTACCTCTTCATTATTTCTTGAGAGTGCATCTGCAACAACATTTAGATTCCCTTTTTTGTAGATTATTTAAAAGTCATAACCCAACATCTTTGTGACCCATTTTTTCTGCTCTTCTAAAGATAGTCTTTGTTCCAAAAAGTGTTTAAGACTATCATGATCAGTTTTTACCTTGAAGTGTCTTCCTATTAGGTAAGTTCGCCATTTCTTTAGTGCATGCAGTATTGCTAACATTTCCTTCTCATAAATATCTTTCTGTAAATACTTTCCTTTGATTGGACGGCTTTCAAAAGCAATGGGTCTTCCTTCTTGCATTAAAACATCACCAATTCCATTTCCTGAGGCATCACATTCCACAATAAAGGCTTTTGTGAAGTCTGGCATAGCTAAGACCAGTGCTAGGCACATTGACTCTTTAAGATGTTCAAAGGCCTTAGTTGCTTCAGGAGTCCATGAAAATGCATCTTTCTTCAATAATGTTGTTAGAGGTGCTGCTATTCTCCCATAATTCTTAACAAACTTGTGATAATACCCCGTTAACCCGAGAAATCCTCGCAACTGCTTTATGGTTGTGGGGACTTTCCATTCCTTAATGGCTTTAATTTTGTTAGGGTCTACCTTAACACCCTCGTGAGATACAATATGACCCAGATATTCCACCTCTTGTACTCCAAAGAAACATTTGGATGTTTTTGCATATAATTGCTTCTCCTACAATAGTTTGAGCACCCTGTCAACATGTTGAACATGGTCCTTCCAAGACCTGATGTAGATTAGTATATCATCAAAAAATACTAGCACAAATTTTCTAAGGAAGGGTTTGAAAATGGAATTCATCAACCCTTGAAATGTAGAAGGTGCATTGGTAAGGCCAAAAGGCATGACCAAAAATTCATAATGAGCCTCATGAGTTCGAAACGCTATTTTCGAAATATCTTCAGTCTTCATTCTAATTTTATGATACCCTGAACGAAGATCCAACTTGGTAAAATAAATTTCTCCATGTAATTCATCCAATAATTCATCAATCACAAGAATGGGAAATTTATCTTTAATGGTGAACTTATTGAGCTCCCTATAATCTGGACACATGTGCCATGATCCATCCTTCTTGTGTACCAATACTACAGGAGCAGATAAATAAATTTGACTAGGTTGGATTATACCAGCCTCTAACATTTCTACAATCATACGTTCAATTTCACTCTTTTGGACATAAGGATATATATAAGGCCTGATATTTGGAGGAACACTTCCTGGAATCAAATGAATAGCATGATCATGATCACGAATAGGTGGGAGTTCTTTGGGAGTTTCAAAAACCTTGGAATGATTGTCCAAGACTTTTTGGAGATCTGCAAAAATAGATGATTTTGATGTTGGAACTTCTAGTGTGCATAATTGTGAAATTACGCCTCGTTTTTATTTCTTTAGAATATTTTTCATGACATTAGAGCTTATTATCTTTCCCAGCTTCCCTAAAATACCCCGTAATTCGACTTCCTTTCCTTTTGAAAAAAAATTCAAGAAAAGTTCTTGAAAATTAAAATCTACCGTCTCCAAAGATTGTAACCATTGTACTCCTAATACAACATCAGCACCTCCCATAGTAATGGAAAGAATTGGACTATTCAATACATATTACCCCATGGTTAGCTTGATATTATGGCATTTTCCAAAGTAATTTATAGTTCCTCCATTTGCAACCATCACTTGACATTCTGGTGCTGGGTATAGGAAACAATTCAATTCCTTGGCTACCTTACAATGAATAAAATTATGGGTACTACCTTAATCAATCAACACTATTACCTTTTTCTTCTTGATATTTCCTTCTATCTTGAGAGTTTTAGGAGTGGTAATTCCTGCCAATGCATTACACGATATGGTCAGACTCATTTCTTCCTCTTCACAATCTATGTAAAATAATTTCTTCTCAGCGCACTTATGACCTTTAGTGTATTTGCTATCACAACTGTAGCAAAGCCCTTTTGCTCTCTTTTTTTCCAATTGTTGTAGTGTCAACCTTGTAGGTTGTGGAAATCTAGGAGTAACAACACTTCCCTCTTTATAGAAGTGAGTGGTAGGCTTCCTTGTCGCCATAATTTTACATTCAAATTTTCTTTCCAACCTGAATGCCTGCTCCAATGAATCAGGTTCCAAAATGCGAACTTCATGTTGTATGTTATCCTTTAAAGTACCTATGAAGAGATCAATCCCGTGTTCCTCTGGAATATCAGTTACCCTTATATTCAATTTTTGGAAGTCCGCAATGTGCTCCCCCACTAAACCATTTTGTTTGAGATTTATCAATTGGCTAAAGAAGGTGTTGCTCTTTGTATCCTCATAATGTGCTATCATTTCCTCTGTAAAAATTGACCAAGTGACAATTTTTTTACGGTAGCAAAGCCATCGATACCATACAAATGTATTTTGTTCTAAATGTAAAGTTGCAATGCGTACCTTTTGTGTGTTTTGCACGTTATGGAGATCAAAATATTGCTCCATCTGTAGTATCCATGTTACAGGATCCTTTCCATCAAACTTCCTCATATCCATTTTTGGAATATGGTAGTTCTTCCCGCCAACATTAGAGTTTATGAAATCACGATTAACATTTATTTTGTTCTCATCATGAGTTTACTCTACTATCTTTTCACCATTAGGAAACATTTCTTGTATCAACTTTGTCAAACCTTCCATGTCTGCTTTTAGATCATTCTTCATGTTTTCCATTTTTTCATCGATCTTAGCTTCCATGTCATCAATATTAGATTCCATGCCAGCTTCCATGCCATCTATCTTAGATTCCACGCCTTTCTTCAAACCATCCATCTTAGTTTCCATGCCTTTCTTCAAAACTTCCATGTCATTTTTGTTTCTCTTTGCGAGAGCAAAATTTGTTGCACTTGCTCTTGTAATTTTGATATGTCATGTTTCCATTATTCGTCTTCATGAGTCATAGTAGAGCTTTCTAAAGGCTTAATGAGTGTTTAATTCTTCTTAGGGGCCATTTTAGAAACCAATATTGATATATATTCTACAATATGCCCTTGGAATCAATTCAAATTTATTCTTCAAACAAGACTTATGCAAATCGTGAAAAAAAAAATACACACCTTTTACTTGCTTTTGTGGAGCTCTATATTGAAATTGAATTATCTCTATAATTGTGGATCCTCAATATCTGAAATTTTGCCTTGTAGTAGCCCTCTGAAGCTTCTTTCAAATGTCGCAGTTCTGACCTGATTTGGATTCTTCAAGGCAAAGTTATTTCCAATCTCCCACAATGACCCAATTATGGACTGGTTCAGTAGAGCGCACTTGTACGACTTTCCACGTGTCAATGTTTCCTCCTTTGGCTCTGAAATTGATAGACAGGAAACTATAGTCCGTGTACTTGCAGCCATTTTTTACATAATTCCAATCCGATGCTCAGAGAGAGATTTATGAATATTTTCCCACGATAACCTCTTTGAGATGCAATTCAGGAGCCTGAAAAAGACCTAACTTCCACAGATCATATCTCTGAATATATTGCGAAACAAGCTCTAAAATTTTGCGAAGATGTTCCTCAGGATTTCAGCTTCACTCTTTGAAAATTTCAGCTTCTGAATCTTCGTAGAAAAAAGGTTATAGCGAAAATTCCACGATGACCTCTTTAGGTTAAATTCAAGAGCCTGCAAAAATCCATAACTTCCACAGATAATATCTCCGAAAATATTCCGAACCAAGCTCTGAAAATTTTCGATGACGTTCTTCAGGATTTCGGCTTCGCACTTTAAGAATTTCAGGTTTTAAACCTTCGTATAAAAAAATTTATAGTGAAAATTCCACGATGACCGATTTGGAGCAGCGAAAACCCTAGAATCCAAAGCTCTAATACCAATTGTTGTGAAACCAGCTCCAAAAATAGAAGAAAAGAGATATCAATGCCTTAGAAATAAGCCACTTCGAGGGGGAAACCTCCAATACATTACATGAATGAACAATTTTTGGATGATACAAATTACAAAACCTCCTTTCTATATATAGGAGTCCATGGGGCCACAATGTAATCTTAGTGGGGCCACAATGTAATCCTAGCTTACCTAACAATAATAATTTAAGGGCACAATAATAACAATATGGGGGTTATAGGGGTACAATAATAACAATAAGGGGGTTACACTAACAACAATAAGGGACTATACTAGTAATATAGGGACCTACCACAGTTGAAGGGTAGGGTTTAGGGATGATTACCTTTAGCATCATGGAGAGCGAGGTAGACTTGGGTAGCTCCCCAGTTGGTGAGATTTATATGTAGATCGCCCCTGCAAAGTTGAAATAAACTTGGGGCATTGATCCTTTTTTAGGGATGACCATAACGAGCCAGCTTTTCGTTCCTATCCAAATTTCTTGGTTTCAATTCCCATAGCCGCCCTTGACTGCTAGCATGGAATTTGCAGAGGTGAATGAAAACTAGAATGCACCAAAAATGCAAGAGAATGGATGACAATTTCACCATCATCGATTGATTGACTGATCAAGGGTTGGATGGATAAGCTAAAGCAGAAAATTCAATGATATATATAGAGAGACTCACATACTCAATACTGGACTAGGTTGTGTCTCTATTCCTTAAGATAAGGTCATGGTGTAAGACATAACATGGACTATGTGCAACTACAGACAACCCATGCACTGTGGCTACCATAAAATTTAATCTTTGGAGTCTAAACATGTTACATTTTGGAGTTTTTCCTTAATATCCCAAATTTGTTTTTGTCCAAATCTTAATTTTGTTATTTAAAATGGAATTTTGAATGCATATATGTATTCAGCACCTTGAAAAAACCCTAGAGCAGTACAATTTTGTTGTTTGTAGATTGAAGGACCTAAACTGATGCAGCATGGTTTTTTGGATGTAATTTCAAAATTTGGGCTGGCCAAATTCCTTTCTATCACCTGTATAACCTTGCATTTTTATAAAAAAAAAAGAGGTTCCTACACTTAAAGAATTAGCTTTTCCTGGCTTTGGGGTGACTAGAATTTTGAAATTCTATAACCTTTTAGATGATTAGAAGATCCAATTTCACCATTTCTACAAAAAGGGCTTGAACTGAGTTCAAATTGAAGTTTTGGGTGTCAAATATTGGTCAGTTGGAACCCATTTATCAAGTGCATTGTCTGAGTAAAGCCTAGATAATAGCTAAGATGAGGAGGCTGAAGCTATTTCAGAATGAGGTAAAACATACTCAAGCTAATGTTCAAACATAAGGTTATGCATATACATGTGGTTCGAGGTATCTTTTTCCTCATGTTATTCTTTATGAATTAAGGAATGTATGTTGCCGAGGAACACCTACTGGTCTAGGATCTGACACACCCAGCAAGTTACTAGGAACACCCAATAGATTAATAGGATCTAATACATGCTTTAGATTGCTAGGATCTAGTCTAGGAACACCCAACAACGAGAGGTATATCCACAAACCACTCCAAGTAAAATATGAAAATGGCACTTGAAATGCCTCAGAAAGTACCAAAGCACTCCAATGTTTATAATGGCATAGTGATGTCCAATTCAAATGCTACTTAATAATTTCAAAAAGGCTCTAGTGCCTTTGTTCAAGGGTTCATTGTAGGTTTCCAAGGGTTTCTACAAAAAAAAAAATCACCATATATTAACATCCCTTACGATACTTTTTACCACCACCATCTATGCCACAAACTTGTTGGAAGGTGAAGACAAATGAAGATTTAAATTGGTTTCTTCTTGAAGGAAAGATGACAATTATTCTGATTGATGGGTATTTAGAGTTTTATTGCTGGTTATAATTTTCTTACAATGACCCTAGATGTAGTTACAAAAAATTAATGAAGATTACTGTTGTTCACAAGGCTGAAATGTGGTTTGAAATTCCTCAAATTATCCCACAACAAGCTTCCCAAAAACCCCACATCATTGTTGGAAACATTTGTTGATTGCACCTGCATTTTTATACTTGTTTTCCTGCTGCCCTATCTTTCCAAACATTGGTATCACAGTGGTGAGCCCTGGTGATGTAGGAGCATACGGCTCAGCAACTTTATCATAAATTAGTAGACATAGGGGTCTTGTATTTTCTAGAAAATTGGATTCTCATGTAAATGATTTATTTGGAGTTGAGTGATTTAAAATAGGATTAATTAAATATTGAGAGGATTTTTGTAAATGTTCTCGAAAGAGAATATGAGATATTTGAGAATTAATTTTATTTTCTAAATTATAATTAGTTTCATGAATCTGGGGATTTATGAGAGTCCTTAGGGATTAAGTAGAGATTTTAGGATTAAAAAGGATTCTTAGGAAATTGTTAAAGGAACAGAGGATCTGAAACCAAAATTGGTTTCAGAAACATTTGTATAAATTGTAAGCCTCAAAGGTATATAAATAGGTAGAGAGAGAAACTTAGGATCAGATAGTTAAGGTTTGGATTGGAATCCTACGGGCAATAGGAAGAAAGAGGCCACTGATTGAACATTGGGCCAAAGAGGAGAAGCTATGTAAATATTTGGTAAATATATATCATTACTTAATTTCTGAGTTATATTGTGTATAGTGAAAAAAAAATTTTATGTATTAGAGTATGAAATTTTATAATATAAGTGTGCGGGTGTATTTAGGAAAAACCAGAGATAGAAATAAAATTCTATGAAATCGAATTCACAAGGAATTCGATAGATTCCTTTTGGAAAGCCGAATGAATGTAAATGAAGTTCATTGAAACATTAAATTGGATGATCTGTAGAAGTTGAATTCAATTGAATTAAATAGAGAAGTTTTCTACCCACAATAAATTTGATGAAACGAAAGCCAAACCCTGTGCAATGATTAATGATCTAAGTCTGGTGTGTATGCTTTTAAATTCCATATCTGCTGTGTAGTTGAACAGTTTGGAAATATTGTTAATTTACAGTACCATTGTGTTTAAAACCTGTATATATAGACAGCGAAGTGAGATCCGCAATTTGATGCCACAATTGGGGCTTTACTTCAATTGCAAACGACGGAGATAGAATTGTAGAAAAAACCACAACCTTTAAATTCTGAATTGTGTTGTAGTGAAAAAAAATCTGTGTGAACGAGAGTAATAAATGGTTTCAGAGCATTTCAATTCATGAAATGGCAGACATGAGGTGTCATCATGAATTTTAATCCTAGGATTGCGATGAGAATGCTACCGGAGTAAGATTAAAATTGAGCATGTAAAGGAGAAATATGTGCGAATGCAGAAATCATAAACGATGATGTAGAGAAGTGGAGAAGCAGTTTTACAAAACAGTAAATGGTTTTCGCGTGGAATGAAAATGGTAAGTGGTAAAATTTAAAAACGTGCGATAGTGCTTAAGTGTTGACACATCGCATTTGGAAACTGCCTATTTCGCATGCAAAGGAAACCTTAAACATCGTGCTTGTTTAAGTGTGAAACCGTTGGATAATGTGAAGCGGATAGATCACAGGCAAAGATGAATTGACAATTGTAGTGGGACCCAACATATATATGTTGGTAATTCTGTTTAACCAAGTCAAATTCGTAAGATACGAATTATTATAAGATGGGTATTTTTATATGGTTGGAAACATGAATTATGGAAAGGTTAAGTAAATGAAAGTTTATTTCAATTATATAAACATTCTAATAGAAATAAATTGGAATTGTTGAGTTAATTATTATGGTTAGAATTTGAGCTTTATTCAAAGTCAAGATCATGAGAAGTAGGAATTTCATTAAAATTCCTCTTATGTATTTAAAAGGTTAAACTTTGGTTAAACGGAAGAATTAATTTTTCTTAAAGGGAAGAATTATGTACAAAGAGATTTGAAAAAATTCCAAAACTTTGGTTGAATAGAATTTGATAAAATATAGTTAATAAAATTTCCTCGGAAAAATGAGAATTGCATTTTATATGCAAATATTGTTAAACATAGCTTTTGGCTGCGTCAAGTGGTATCAGAGCTGGAAAAGCTCTTTTGAAGGTTAATGTATTTTTTTTAAAAGAATATAGAATGCATGTGTGATGGATGAAGCATGACGAGATCAGATTTTGAATCTAATAATCAGCAGATATACAGAGTTGAAGTAAATAGAAAAATGTTAAAATAAGTGAGCACAAGTGAATGAGGAGAACAAGGTCTTGCAGAGATCTTGAAGGTAATTTTAATCTGGTTTGAAGATTATGATTGCAGAATTTTGGTTGCAGAAAAGATGAAGACAAAGGTTTTGATGATGATGGCAATGAACCTACACAATTAGAGACTAAAATAAAGAAGGTGACTGAGTGCAACAGCCAAATGAACAGCAGGTTCAAGAGTGTGAACCAAAATAATACCTAGGAAGAGGTCAAGCTCAGAAATGAAGCTTGATAGGGTATTGAGTAGCAAAAGGAGATTGCTACAAGAGAAGGTTATGTTGCAGATCACCAATTGAGCATGGATGATCTCATGAGGAATATTGTCATGGAGGATCAGAGAAGAGGTTCTAAATAATGCCACAGAGATAAGATAAGTGATGAGGATCGAGAAAGAGATATTGCAGTGATGAAAGTACAACTAGAGGTACTACAGGAATGGCTACAAGAGACAGGAAATGAATGCTGAAGACATGGATGGAGAATGAAGAAATGGGTTAGATGGAACCTATTGAAAAAGAAATGGAATGCTAAGCTAATGAACAAGTTCAGAGAACTTGAACAGATACATTTTTCTTTGTTGGAAAAAGAAAGACTAAAAGGAGTTGAGTCACAGCAAATAGGATCTGCTGGAAGCCAGAAAATACATTGTGAAAGATTGGTGCATGAAGAAGCAAACAAGACTGAAAGTTCTTGTGGTTTTAAAACTAATGATTTGTGTATGATTGCACGTACATCACAGGATGATGAACAAACTTTAGAGTTTTTTAAGGAGAAGGAGTTGAATCTAAAAACTGTTCAAATTAATGTTGAGATAGCAATATCTCAGAAAGAAAAAAAGACATAGGAGTCTTATGGAAATATGCAACAGAATATTCAAGCATAGGAAGAAGGACCATCTGATGATTGGTCAAAAACAAGTGAAGGTATGGAAATTCGTGTGAAGTTTCCAAATTCCACCCCAAACGAAATTTTTGAGTTATATAGAAAGTTAGATCTTCAAAGAAGGGAGTTGGAAAAGCAGAGGATCTATACTCAGGATGAATTACTGAAAGAGAAAGACAGAAAATTGTCATGAGTGACAGTCAAGAAACAGAGAGTAAGGATGTAAGAATGATTCAGAAAATCAGAGTTCATTATGGTGAACAAGATGAGGGAGACATTCATGAAACAGATGATAAGAAGGATAGAATAGCTGACAGTCTCATGGAGAATTTAAATCATCATACTGATGTGCTGACAAAGAAGTTAGAAAAAAACTCAAAGTAGCATACTGAGATGTTTCCAGAGGAGGAAGAGGCATTGAAACCTTGTATTTTTAATACTGATAATTCATGTGTTAATTATGCAGGAAAAGGAGGACAGCAAATGGAAAATGTCAGAGAATTTAATGAAAAGGAAACTATGTTAGCTGAAAACATATTGAAGGATCATCATTCTATCATGATGATTGGTACAATGGAGTTGACTTTGGAAGCTGGGAAGAAAGACAGAAAAGAAAGAGAATTATAACTGCAAGAAGAGGATTTGGTGACTGCATCATCAAATGAGACCATTGGGTATTATGATTTGGAAATTGATAATTTGACTGTGTTTACAAGTGTTGCAAAAGGCAATCCATCTCTTGGAGTTGTCTTGAATGAAGATAAATTATTGCAGCAGAAGGAACTCATATATTCCAAGGAAGGTGAGACAGTCATGTCTCATATGAAGGAACTTATTATTGTTGATGACAGGGAGGAGTTGGCTTGTTTGATTAGCCAAGAGAAGACTGTGGGACAGACTCTTAGAACTGCCACAATGGTGGAAAATCATAATTCTATTATGATAAAGCATGAAGATACAAAGTTTGAAGAAGCTGAATTGATTGTCATAATCAATCAAGGAGATGAAGGACAATCATTGAAGGTTGTCAAGGAAGAAGAAGAAGGATATGCTGAAACTAAATTGTAGCATATTGATGATGTGTTTGGGATAAAAAAAATACAAAGAGAATGGTTGAAATGCTTGATGGAAACAATTGTGCTAGAGAAAGGAATTGTAGACACTGGAGTAAAAATGCCTGAATTTGTGGAAGAGGCAGGAGCAGATACTAGTTTTCCAAAAATGTATTATGCTTACTAGTATAGAAAGAAGGATGAATGAGTATATTGCTACAGCCAAAGAATCTGAAGATAATTTATTTTTTAAAAATAAATTTGCAGGTAGTGAGCAGAAGAAGGATGTTGCAGAGGGAGATATCTTAAGAGATATTTCTAGGAGGCAGCAACATCTACAACAATGTCCAAAGCAATAGTATTTGGAGCAATATCTACAATAATATCTACAGCAGAAACTGGAAGCGTCAACAAAAGGAAGAGGAATTTTCAGACAGAAGATAAACTGAACATAGAGATTGAAAGTATAAGAAGGTTGATGATGAAGGTGTCTCAGAAGAAGACAGTAGCAAGAAATCAAATAAACAACAACAAGGAAAATACAAGAACAGACTGTGAAATCATAGCTAGTGGGAAGATGCATAATAAAATATGGAAGCTTGGAAAAGTGCAGCTGAAGAATAATGGAGCTATTGGACAGCAGCAAAACAAAGTATGGGATCCACGAGGCAAAGGTTAGAAGCACATGATCAAGAGATCATGATAAATTTCTACTTTGGGAGTCTGATGCAGGAGCATCCAGCTTTGCAACTTTATTGTAATTTAGTAAACATAGGGGTCTTGTATTTTCTAGAAAATTGGATTCTCATGTAAATGATTTATTTGGAGTTGAGTGATTTAAAATAGGATTAATTAAATATTGAGAGAATTTTTGTAAATGTTGTCAAAAGAGAATATGAGAGATTTGAGAATTAATTATATTTTCTAAATTAGAATTAGTTTCATGAATCTGGGGATTTATGAGAGTCCTTAGGGATTAAGTAGAAATTTTAGGATTAAAAAGGATTCTTAGGAATTTGTTGAAGGAATAGAGGATCTGAAACCATAATTGGTTTCAGAAACAATTTTTTAAATTTTAAGCCTCGGAGGCATAGAAATAGGTAGAAAGAGAAACTCAGGATCAAATATTTAAGGTTTGGATTGGAAGCCTACGGGCAATAGGAAGAAAGAGGCCATTGATTGAACATCAGGCCAAAGAGGAGAAGATGTGTAAATATTTGGTAAATATATATCATTACTTAATTTATGAGTTATATTGTGTACAGTGAAAAATTGTTTGTATGTATCAGAGCATGCAATTGCATAATATAAGTGTGCGGGTGTATTTTGGAAAAACTAGAGATAGAAATAAATTCTATGAAATTGAATTCACAAGGAATTCGATAGATTACTTTTGGAAAGTCGAATGATTGTAAATGAAGTTCATTTAAACATGAAACTGGATGATCTGTAGAATTTAAATTCAATTAAATTAAATAGAGAAGTTTTCTACGCAAAATAAATTTGATGAAACGAAAGCCAAACCCTGTGCAATGATTAATGATCTAAGTCTGGTGTGTATGTTTTTAAATTCCGTATCTACTGTGTAGTTGAACAGTCCGGAATTATTGTTAATTTAGAGTACCATTGTGTTTAAAACCTATATATATAGACATCGAAGTGAGATCCACATTTCGATGTCACAATTGGGGCTTTACTGCAATTGCAAACGATGGAGATAGAATATTAGAAAAAACGACAACCTTTAAATTCTGAATTGTGTTGTAGTGAAAAAAAGTCTGTGTGAATGAGAGTAATAAATGGTTGCAGAGCATTTCAATTCATGAAATGGCGGACATGAGGTGTCGTAATGAATTTTAATCCTAGGATTGTGATGAGAATGCTACCGGAGTAGGATTAAAATTGAGCACGTAAAGGAGAAATCTGTGCGAATGCAGAAATCGTAAACGATGATGCAGAGAAGCGGAGAAGCAGTTCTACAAAACAGTAAATGGTTTTCGCGTGGAATGAAAATGGTAAGTGGTAAAATTTAAAAACGTGCGATAGTGCTTAAGTGTTAACACGTCGCATTTGGAAACTGCCTATTTCGCATGCAAAGGATACCTTAAACGATGTGCTTGTTTAAGTGCGAAAACCATTGGAAAATGTGAAGCAGATATATCATGGGCAAAGATGCATTGATAATTGTTGTGGGACCCAACATATATATGTTGGTAATTCTGTTTAACCAGTTCAAATTCGTAAGATACGAATTATTATAAGATGGGTATTTTTATATGGTTGGAAACAAGAATTATGGAAAGGTCAAGTAAATGAAAGTTTATTTCCATTAAATAAACATTGTAATAGAAATAAAGCTGAATTGTTGAGTTAATTATTATGGTTATAATTTGAGCTTTATCCAAAGTCAAGATCATGAGAAGTAGGAATTTCATTAAAATTCCTCTTATGTATTTAAAAGGTTAAACTTTGAATAAACAGAAGAATTAATTTTTCTTAAAGGGAAGAATTATGTACAAAGAGATTTGAAATTTTTCCAAAACTTGGGTTGAATATAATTTCATAAAATATAGTTAATAAAATTTCCTGGGCAAAATGAGAATTGCATTTTATATGCAAATATTGTTAAACGCAGCTTTTGGCTGCATCACCTGTTATTTCACCAAGAGTGCCGCAACTCCCAGGGGCTACCCTACTTTACTTTATCAACTCGGGGTTCATACAAACTTTGAGGTAACAATGCTATATACACAGAAGATGCATTCTATTCATGTCATCCTCTTCCGCTTTATGAAAGGGTGCTATTTCTAAGGGTTCTCAGTGAAGTCTGTCACACTTTAATGAAACTAAACTCAATTGCAGAAAGGAAATGATAGAAGGAAACTAAATTAAATCACTGAAAAGAAATGATAGAAATGAAACTAATTAAATTTGCAGAAAAGGAAATGACTGAAAAGAAACTAAACTATAGTGCTGAAAAGAAATGGTAGAAAGGAAACTAATTCTAAACCACACTTAACTTGGCCAATCGGCTAAATGCACTCTATTTATCCAATGGTCTATCTTTCATGCTCCTATTCATGCAACCAAGCTATCCATGACTTAATTCTAATTAAAAAGAGTGTTTCTTGGGGGAAAGAAAAGGGCTAAAGTGGCTAATGGAGGGCTTAACGCATGAAATGAGGCTTAGAAGTGGAAAGTGAGGGTTAAAACCTTAGAAAACCTAGGAATATGGCGTAAACGGCTTTGGAGAGGAAAGAACTCAAAAGTGTGATGGCAGAGTGCGATCGATAGCAAAAGTTACGATGTGCGATGTCGCAATCACAACTTCGCTATTTTAAATGGATGGCAGTAAGGAATTAACAGAATGAATTAAATGGTGCGCAGTGTGAAGTGCAAAGAGTGACGTGGCAGGTCGCGAATCTCAACAACGCAAGTTTACAAGGATAGCGGTAAGGATTAATGAAAATAAACTAAATGGTGTGTAGTGCGAAGTGAGAAGAGTGACGTGGCACGTCATGAATCGCAATATCACAAGTTTACAAGGATAGCAATAAGGATTAACGGGAATCAACTAAAATGTGCGAAATGCGATTTTCGTTGTAGTAAAGGTTGCGGGTAGCGATTTGCGATGTGATAAGTTCCACAGGATGCGATTTTCAATGTGGTAAGTTCTGCGGGATGCAATTTGGGATGTGGTAAATTCAGCAAAGTGTGATTTGCGATGGGGATGACATGGTGGTGAAAAGAATAAATGGAAAAGTTGTGATTTGCGATATGCGATGTCGCAATATCGCAATTTCAAGAACAAATGGTAAGAGTTAAAGGTAAAATCTAAGAGATCTAAAGTGTGTTTTGCAATTTCACAATATCACAATCGCAACGAGCAAGTGCTAAGTGTTAAAGTAAACGTTAAATGATGTGATTTGCAAAGTGCGACGTACAGTGGAGGGATTCTCGAGGAGGAAGGTGAAGGTCGGTTTTTCGATGGTTTTCAAACGTTTTTGCATTAAAACGAGTCTGGCGATAGTGACCGATAGAACGAAGGAATAAGGAAGGCAATCGGAGAAGGAGAGTGGTAAGTCTTCAAGGAAAAAGGTAAGCGGTGCAAAGTGTGATTTGTGAGTTTTGTATCAGTTCTGAGCAAGAATATTAATAAAATTTGCAGCTATTTTTATGGGATCCATGTGGTATGGTGTTTAGTTCTAGTTTCTCCTTTTGTGCTCAGTTGTTAGAATGTTTTGTTTATTTCATCCATCATTTCATATCTATTGAATGAATGTTTTCATGTTTGATGAACATAATCCATAATTTATATGCTCTGTTTTGGGTAAATATTCACAGTCTGTAATTTCTTCAGTTTAGAAAGAAACCATGATTTCACCATGCTCTTTCTAGCTCCTCACCTGTCTTATGAGCAGGAATATGAATCAAATTTGCAGCTATTTTTATGGGATCCATGTGGTATGGTGTTTAGTTCTATTTTCTCCTTTTGTGCTCAGTTGTTAAAATGTTTTTTTTATTTCATCCATCATTTCATATCTATTGAGTGAATGTTTTCAAGTTTGATGAAAAGAATCCATAATTTCTATGCTCTATTTTGGGTAAATATTCACAGTCTGTAATTTCTTTAGTTTAGAAAGAAACCATGATTTCACCATGCTCTTTCTAGCTCCTCACCTGTCTTGATCATCCCACCACCGAAATCCTAAAAGTGCTAAACCAATGTACCTACCTTGCCCCATAGAACAACCTACAAATTTTGACCTAATTTCCCTTGCCTTGACTGTTTTGCTCCTTCTAATCCAGCACAACCCTATACAATCAAAATCAAAACCCCGAGCTAATATACCTAGCCTAATATCTTCATTATCCATCCATCTTGGTTGGTATCCTTACGAAGAGAGCCCTCTCCTTGCCTAGTAGGGCTAGCTACTTGGCTAAGCGTGGTTTGTGGTTACCTCTGAATTGCCTTCTTCGACTTGAGGTTCAATCAGAGTGATAACATTTTGGTGACCATACTGGGGAGAAAAATTAAGATCAAATCTTCCCTGGGAAAGAACGACAAAGATTTAAATCTAATTATTGATGGTGAACATCAGTTGGACACATATTAAGGTTGAACCATTCACCTGGAATCTCCATTCACTAAAAGATCCAGAAAATCAACACTTCATGGCGACTCCACTACATGAAGATCAGTAGCTTCAAGAATTTTCAAAATGGAAACTTTTGCAAGAAGGTATTCTCCCATGAGCCGGGATCACATTCCAGGTTTCCCAAATAAAATACCTAAGGTAAATTGGCAAAGGAATTTTCCTATGTTTAAAGATGATGATAGGAATGATGATGCTTTACATCTGGTTAAATTTCACATGCATACACGCAAGCTGAAAGAAGAAGAGAAGAAGAACACTGCAGAGCATTTGACATCTTCAAAGGTAAAGCTCGACATTTTGGTGAGTACAATAGAGGAAATGATGCAAAGGATCAAAATGAGAGGTGTATTTTCCGTTCAAAATCATTGTGACCCACTTATCCCAAAAAAATAAGAGATTGCAAGCCCTAAAGATTTTCCTGCTAATCCTAGCCACCATAGATCAAAAAATGGATTTGTAGATCAATCCGAGGAGAAACAATCTGATAATCTAATGTGTATGATTGGTGAAATTACTTATATTTATGATTTGCCAAAGTTTGATCAGTATGATGATGATTATGTTCTCCAAAAAAAAGATAATCTTGCAATGAAATCAACAGTTGGTTTGTGGGAGGAAGTTCAGTTTCAGGAGCTCGAAAACAGTGATCAACCGATGCATATAAGTTATGACGGTGATGACGAAAGTCTAGAAAATATGGAAGGAAGTGAAGGATCTTTGCCTCTTTGTTTTACTTCATTTCAGTTCATCAGAGATAACTTTCATGCAATCAGAAATCAACACTCATTGAGTTTTGATGTTAACAATGAAGAGGGTAATCAAATTTTTTATCAGATCTCCTTACCCTTGTGTTTCTCCTCATTTGCAAAATTAAGAGAAAATTATAAGCATGCAAATAAGCGAGTGGTCCACACTATAAATGATGAAAATTCTCCTGAATTGGTTGAGGAAATAATTTGCGACATAAAAGCCTCCATAGCTCAAAATTTACATGTGATTGTGGGCCCAACCCACAAATTTTGAGAATTTTTGAAAATTTTCAAGATTTTTGAGTTTTTTTGGCAATTTTGGAAAAACACAGGAAATTTTGCCCACTTTTTCTTGGGGCATATAATGAGAAAAAGGAATACATCATTGGGTTCATAATGATGAGGACATACCCCCTGTAATTTCTCTAAGAATTTGGAGCAAAACTGGTCAGACAAAAGGGCCAAAAACACCCAAAAAATCATGTTTCTGCCTCTTTTTCGGGATGGTGCTTGCGCTTTGAGGGGTCAAATCAACTCCATATCAGACAAAAATAAAAATAAAAAGATTTGGAAAGTAGATAGGACAGGCTTTCCAATGAGCTATCATGAGCTCAATTTGGACATCGGGAAGTCATTCAAACGTGACCTACAAGAATACCTATGTTTCCCTCCTTAGCGTTGTGCTTAGGACAAATTTTCTCTATTTTTCACGGAATTTTTGAGTTTTATCTCACTAGTTGGGTTTTTCACTGATGTAATTGGTAAATATGAATGTAATTATTATGATGATTAGTTTACTATGGGTACATTTATTAGCTTGAGTCCTCTAGAGGTCAAATGAATCAGTTTCCTCTATTTTAGAGGCAAGTTGTTGGGTCTTCCTAGTCTTCAAATTCTTGTTCAGCATTTGGTGGAAATTGATCCTCATCTCATGGATTTGACCCCCTAAAGCTAGAATGAGTTGTTTTGAGGTCTATATCTTCTTCCTCTTTCTCATTAGTAGAGTTTGGACTCAGTTGGATGCTTGGATTTTGAAGAGACACACTTTGTATCAGTTCTGAGCAGGAATATTAATCAAATTTGCAGCTATTTTTATGGGATCCATGTGGTATGGTGTTTAGTTCCAGTTTTTCCTTTGTGATTAGTTGTTAGATTTTTTTTTTTATTTCATCCATCATTTCATATCTGTTGAGTGAATGTTTTCAAGTTTGATGAATAGAATCCATAATTTCTATGCTTTGTTTTGGGTAAATATTCATAGTCTATTAAATTTCTTCAATTTAGAAAGAACCCATGGTTGCACCATGCTCTTTCTATCTCATCTCCTGTCTTGATCATCCCACCCATTGAAAATCCTAAAGTTCTAAATCACTATGCCTACCTTGCCCCATAGAACACCCTACAAATTTTGACCTAGTTTCCCTTGACCTGACTGTTTGACTCCTTCTGATCCAGCAAAACCCTATACAATCAAAATCAAAACCATGAGCTACTATACCTAGCCTAATATATTTTCCTCGGGCTTCTTGGTTGTGATCTTTACAGAGAGAACCCTCTCCTTGCCTAGTAAGGATAACTACTTGGCTAAGCGTGGTTTTTGGTTACCTCGGAATTGCCTTCTTCAGCCTGAGGTTCAATACGAGTGATAACACCCTGAATAAAACAAAAATCTTCAATAGTTCACAACAATAATTCTGAATGGAAGTGAGACTAGGATAGACTAACTCTTCCTAGCTCTAGCTCTGCTCTATTTATTCTATAAGGAAGCTACCAACAGCTCCCTAGAAAATGGTGATTGAGTCCACTGGAATCCAAGTAAACCAAGATTGAGTGATCTACTCTTTAATTTTCTCGGTTGCCTCTGGAAATAGAACTGCTAGAGAGAATCCTTGGGGATCCTTCGGCTGCTTGTGGAATTCGAATTGCTGGTGTTAGGGTCCTATAAGTATAGGATTCATAATTTGGAATTGACTTATGATAGTCTTGTAAATATGTACATACTTTGCTTTCTGCAAGTTGTTTTCCCATATTTTGTAAAAAAATAAAAATAAAAATAGAAAAGCAAAAAGAGGGTAAAGTCCTAAAAGAAATATCAAAGGACTTAGAAAAAATAATATACCCCAAAGAAAAAGAAATAAAACATGAAAGTGTCCAAGTCCAAATGCCACTAATTTTTACTTTGTTACTGATGATTATGGCAGAGTGTCAATAAATGCCATAATCCATGATGAGTTGAACTGCTTAATCTTGACTTGTCATGTTTCAATTTTATTGTTGTAGAACAGAGAATAAAGATTAGTTAGACAGTTTAATCCTGACTAATTACTAGATAGTTAGAGAATAAAAATGAGATCATCAGTTTAATCTGAGCCCTTGGATGATATAAGATATATTTAGATAGTTTTATTGCTTTCAAAAGAATAAAATGTTCAAGGTTGCTAGCTCAAATGCACATGCAAAATGGAAGAAAAAATGTTAGATTAAAAGTTGAGTAGGTAGAAAGAAGTGGGAGAATCATGTAAATACTTTTCACCTGGTAAAAATCACTAATTTCCCCTCCCCTATAGTTATTCTTCATTCTAAACTTCCAATCAAAGAGGCTCAGAGCATTTCTCTGACTTTTGTTGGGATCGGACCCAAGGCTCAATGGCTATTAAGTTAAAAGTGTTGAATTCCTATGTTAATCTCTAATTGTCATCATTTACCCTACATTCATCCATTTGCACTTCAAGTTCATAAGTAAAGACCTTTTTACTTAATGAAAAATAAAATCCCCTTTGATTAATTTCCTTCATTCATAAAAACATAAAAACCCTCCAAAAATATTATATTCTATGTCAAAGTGGTCAAATTACAAATGATAAAGCTTTGCCTTTTTACATCATCGCTTTACTTAGTCATATGAATATATTTTGGTGTTTTCATTATCCTATGTCATATTAACTTCTAACTTATTTATTAATTCCTTATAAAATAACTTATCCTATTAATATAACCCCTTGTATTTAAATATTCCCAAAAACCCTCTAATATAAGCTTTTTTTCCAAAGTTAATTACCCACATGTTTTAAATAAAAACCCCAATTACACCCCCTTTGGCATAAAACTAACCATATGTAAATATCCCGCCCTCTATAGTGATAGACATTTCCATAGTCTATAAATATATAATAAAAATAAAAAAATACAAAAGGACTTTAGGCATGTTTTATATATGTCTAAGTGAAAAATATTTCCCCGATATATGAAACCTCACGTTTTATACATAAATTAATCCCTTGATTAATACAACCCGCCTCATGCACATTTTTACGTTGTATATAAACCTTCGATATATATAACCGCTCATTTCAAACCCTTTGTAAACTATATACACCGCATATAATAATTATCCGTTGATATAAAACTTTGGATAAAAAATACATATGTTACAAAGGTTTTATTTCATTGTCGCACATATAAAGTCCCCGGTCCCACATGCTTTTTCAACCACAGCTTCCCATTTAATCTAGATCTTTCGCTCCCTTTCCAAAGATCCGACGGCTGACAACCATTTTCGTGCTCCCAAAATAAACGATCGACAAATGCCCAAATGAGCGCGAAATGGGCGGTTTTTTGTTTACCGCCTCCCATGACGTGTCGTATTTTGATACGATCGTGTTCTTTTTAGACCATACCGTTTACTGCCCAGACCTAGCGCAAACCACTGATGGTTTTCCGTGTTCGCAAAATCAAAACCACTCCCGCCCGAGATTTGACTTGCATTTATGACAGTTTTAAAAGATTTATAATAAAGATTAAAACCTTTATTATATGTTTTTTTGATGTTATATGTGTTGCACCCGACTGTTATGCACATTCCCATTGTTATCAGAGCTGCTACTGCGTGTTGAAGCCTTCAATTCCCATTATAAACCCGATTTCAACCACTGTTACCCTGTTTGAAGACCAGTCAAAACCATTTCTCTGCACTAGCGTTGCAGGAACCATCAAAGTTGCAGAAACCCTTCTCACAGCATCAAGATACCTGCAAATCAGGTATTTTCCCAAAACATTTCACTTGCAATTTCACAATTTGAACCAATAATCGAACCAGTTAAGCTTTAAGATTGAAATTGCCCATCTATTTTGTCTGAAACCTTAGAAAAAGAGGGCAAACCCTTACAATTTTTTCCCAGAAATTTCCATTTGCAGAAAACCTCATTTTAAAAGCTGAAATTCTCAGTCTAGACCCTTTGAAAGACAAATTCCACAGTTCAAAAGGTTTTTTTAAACCCACTGAGAACCTAAAAACCCATTTTACTATCTCAATCATTCAGAAAACCTACGTTTTCTATCTTAAACTCTTGCATGTGTCCTAAAAATCCTAATTGAGCACTAAAATTGTCTACTGCTATCATCCTTGCCCATAAAATTGCTCAATTACCCTATGTTGAAGAAAAATCAACTATAGAAAATTGTATAATCTTGTTGTAGTTAATTTAAAATGACAAAAAAACAAATTACACCCAGGGCTGGAGGATCCAAACCTGTTAAGCCTGGAGGATCCAAACCTCCCAAGTCTGAATCAGTAAAAGCCCCAAAGTCTACTCCTGCTATCACTGCTGAGACCACTGTCATTGTTAATCCTCTTCAACCTCCAGTGTCCAATGAAGAAGTTATCCCTTTGGTTGATGTAGATTACAAAATTGTAGACCCTCTAATAGAATTCAATCTATTAGAAGTACACAATTGGTGTTATGAGAAGTTTTTAGACAAAGAAGAAATGCCTCTCTGGGATACAAAATTACCTAAATATATAGTCCCAGTAACACATCCTAGTCAGGACTTGATAAGACTGTGCCAGAAGTATTATGTCCCAGATCAAAGATCAATTGTGAATAATGACAGGGAAATCCTTTTTTCTATCACTGCAGAGTCAATCAATGAAATGTTGCAGTTACAGTTTGACCA